>VZRQ01001700.1:329804-445261 GCA_013397975.1 Machaerirhynchus nigripectus | reverse complement strand
GCCGCCGGGAGGGCGAAGTGAGGGCGCGGAGAGGTAGGAGCGGACCGTACCACGCACGGGGAGAGGGGGAGGAAGGTGGGAGAGCGGCAACACGCCCCCGGAACCCCCCCGCGGCAGCCCGTGGGGCAGGGTAAGGCGGGAATGGTACAGTCCGGGGGAAGCCCCCTGGAGCGGCGGCGTGGGGAGGGCTCGGCTGGGGCGTCCCTGAGGGGCAGGAGGGGGGTGNGGGGGTCCCTCACGGCGGAGGGGGCTGTGAACGAGGGTCCCTCAGGGCTGGGGACACGGTGGGGAGAGGTTCCTGAGGCTCAGGAGTCTCTGAGGGGGGTCCCTCAGGCATGGGGGTTTGTGAGGGCGTCGCTCCGGGCCGGGGGCGCAGTGCGGGGGCTCCCTCAGGGCTGGTGAGGCTGTGAAGGGGGTCCCTCACCTCACAGCCTCAGAGGCATCGTGGGGATGTCACAATGCAAGGGGGGACCCCCACAAGGCTGGGGTAGCCCTTCAGGGCTGGGGGGCTGTGAGAGAGTCCCTCACAGCATGAGGGGCGTTGTGGGGGTCTCACAGAGCGAGGGACACTGCGGAGGGGTCTCCACAAGGCTGGGGACCCTCGTGGCGGGAGGGCTGTGATGGCAGGTGGTGCCCAGGTGCTGCTGACAGGCTCCAACCTTCCTGCCTGTCTTCCCTCCTGCATCCACCAAGGATCCTGAGACCCCCTTGTCCCACCTGTGGATCCCCAGTGTTTTGGGGGCTGTCACGGCCCCCCTGGCCAGTGCAACCCCATTTCTCCCGCTCCAAGGCAGTGCCTGAGTCGTGGTCCCTGGGGTTCTTGCTGGAGTTATGCCTTGCGAGGTGGTGAGGACAGCAAGGATGAGGCTGCCCTTGCTCTGGGCTTCTTAGCGTGGCTGGTATTGCACTCCTGTGAGTTATTTGCTAAAGCTGAGGTTTGTGTTAATCTCTTTTCCCAGCTGTTTTCCCCACATGAGGTCTCTTCTTGCTCAAAAAACATCGGCGTCTTTACCAAAAATTTTACCAGTGTGACAATAATAACTTACTGCCGACAGGCTAATGCCCCATTACGCTGGTCCAAGCCCAAACAATTTGGAGCCTGAAGGGGCTGGAAATGGTTCAAGTGGTATTAAGGATTCACAGAGATGCTGAGAAGCACTTTAGCTACGCTGTTGTGTTGCTGTGCGTGTGTGTTAAAATCCAAACGTTGACCAGTTTCTGACCTCTTGCTGCTTTTGCGTGAGTCTGATAGATCGTGTGTTGATACCATGATAGGATAACTTGCCTTTAAAGTGCCTGGGTTTCTTGTGCTGCAAGTCTCATGTGTGTGTGAAGAAGATTAAGTAACTTTGTTTCCTGAGAGGAGTGTCACATGCAGGTCATTATCTTAGATATTTCTGTTCTCATGGAGAAATCTATGGTATCCAAGATAGTAACATCTTGGAACGTGGGTTGTCGGGTTTTATCAAGTACTGAGTAATCTTAAACTCGTTTCTATGCAGAAATAGCATCAGAAATGAACCGCAGCCTGATTACGTGATGATGGGGAGAGAGATTCGCCTTCCCCTGACAAATCCCTTAACTTCATGTAGCATCTGAGAGCCCAGTTGTTACATGCAGTGTTATCTGTACCCACTCCGGGCTTTGGGATGCCTCTGATTTTCCATTTCTCGCTCCAGAAATGGGAGTTTGCATGGGTTCAGCTCAGTGTTCAGGGATTCTGGAGCGGGGGTAATGGACAGCCTTCATTGAGCAATTTTTTCCAGCAGCTCAGCTGTGGTACAGACAGTTCTTGAACTTCTTGATGTCGTGTTGCAGAAGGGAAGTCCAAAGCAGATTTCTGGAATTCTCTGATTTTTCAAGTGGGGACTGTTAGCTCTCATGTTTGTTTACACGTGACGATGGATTTTGGCAGTTGTCAAGTCAGAGCAAAAGCAGCAAATGCAGGGAATGAGTAAACCACGATGGTTGAATTGCCTTCACTTAGGCTGTGTCTCAGTGATACACGGCAAAGTTGGAGGGTTGTTTGTGTGCTCTTCAGATGGGTTGGGAAAGATCATCATCATCATCTTCCCTCGAATATTTGTGGATCTCTGGGACTGTTTAGCTGATGAGTTGATGTTGATCCGTTCCCAAGTTTTGTTTGTTTATGGGGAGCCAGAGCCCTTCCTGAGCTTGCTTCCCATGTCTGTTAATACTTGAAATGCCATGACACCTTCATCTTAAGCTTTTAGAGTTTGTCCCTCTTCTTCTGGCCATGTGTGTTTTGTGTTTACTTGTTCTTTTTTCTTTCCAGTCTCTGTTGCCTAATATTTTTCCTCCTTGCTCTTTGACTCCTATCGCCTCTCCCAGTTGCCTTGCCTGTTTTCCCAGGGCATTTCTCCTGCTGCCCACAGTAATGTTTTCACTAGGCTGGGAATTGCAGCTAACCACACATGTTACCTGTTTGATGCCAAGATCACGGCAGCCCTTTGTGAATTGGTTCCTGGTCCAGAGACAATTTTTCTGCTTTGGAAATCTGACAGAAACAGTGAACTGGAAGGGACCTCGTGGTCTTTGGCTTCTGTCTCATGACCACACATTTTTCCTGTGATCTGTGCTTAATATCTTTATATTTTGAGAAGGAGCAGGCTGAACATTTTGAAGCAGCTCCTAACTCTGGGATTTTAACTTGGGGTGGAATATTTGGTGTTACTCCTAACAAGTGAAACTCAGAGCAGGATTCCTATGTCTTAACCACCCAGCAAGCAAAATATTGGGGTTTTTTGTTTGTTTTCATGTGAAAAAGGCAAGTGTAAGTCACAGGCACATTTAGATACGCCAGTCAGTACTCAAAAGACAAAAAGTGTCTCTGCTGCTGTGTGGCTTGGCAGTGGGGAAAGCGTTCGCATGGGATTTGGGGGACGCAGCTGTGGCCTCCAGCTGTCTCCTACAACCCGTGCTGACACAGGCTGTGCTTGCTGGGCTAAAGCTTGCACGGGTATGAGCTGCAGTTGTGGGGTTGCAATTTAGACATATCCTCAAAAGCAGAGTTTTCCTCTCGGAGAACACTTGAAAGTGCTGTTTACTGGGGCTTGTCGTGGTTGAGTTTGGCTCCTGCAGCACAGCCGGCTGCTTGTCACATGCAAATCGTGGTGGTGGATGCTGCCTGAGAAGAGGTGCAAAGCCAGTTTGAGGTTTTGGGGTTTGTTTAGGAAGGATAAAGACAGAAGCATGTGCAGCTCCGTGGCTTGCAGCTCATCGATCCCCGGGCTGCCTGGGTGTAGGAGGCCTGGATCGCTGGCCCACCAGGTAAATTGATGTTATTACAGCACTTGCAGGGCCAGTTTTGAAGTGCAAATTGAAATCCCGTTTCTGTGAAGTCATTGCTGTTTGTTAATTGATGCCTGTTACCGGCAGGAGCAGTTTAGAGGTCTGACTAATCCATCTTGGATGAAAGAGGGCCAGGTTTAGGTTAGATTTTAGGAAGGAATTCTTCCCTGTGAGAGTGGGGAGGCCCTGGCACAGGTTGCCCAGAGAAGCTGTGGCTGCCCCTGGATCCCTGGAAGTGTCCAAGGCCATGTTGGATGGGGCTTGGAGCAACCTGGGATAGTGGAAGGTGTCCCTGCCCATGGCAGGGGCTGGAATGGGATGAGTTTTAAGGTCCTTTCCAGCCCCTGCCATTCTGGGATTTGATGATCTGTCCTGCTAATTGGTGGTAAATGGATAATGGTTTCTCAGGGCTATACTGACATAACCAATAACACTACAAAGTGATCTGTCCCTCATGGATAAAATCGAGTGGAATACAAAAAATTGAGACTTAAAAATTAATTTAATCAATCCTTTGTTTTTGGGGGTGGAACAGAACCCTGAACCTCCAAACCAGCAGTTAATCTGTAGCCACTAATGGACATAAGGAGCATTTTAAAGCACATTTTCTTAATGAGTCTCAGAATTTCTGCTCTTACACTCAGTTTCTTAAATGGTTGGAATCTTGTTGCCTGGAGCTGGGGGTTTGTGTTTTCTCTGCTATCTTCTGCCCTCCCCTTTCTCCGTGAATTTTGGTGCATTTAGAAAATATGTCACTTTTCTAATGTAAATGCCTGCCTGAGAGTGCTATCAGAACATGGGATTAACCCATGGACTCCGAGAAACACTTTCAAGCTTCTTCTAATAGAAAATGTTAATAACATTTCCCAGTGCACAAGTAACATTTTTAGTCCCCTACTTTGCCCAATGCCCACCTGCTTGGTCTTTTACCTGTCTTGTCTCATAAAATGCTTTCTTTTATGGTTCAGAATACTTCCCGGTGTCTTCTCATCTGACTTTAATCTTAGGGACGGTGACAGTGTAGGTAGCCTGAGGTTTGTTTTCCTTCCTGTTGTGTTTTGGTACCGGTGTTTGGGATGGTGTGGATTCCAACATGATTCCAACATCTGCCTCTGCACGAGCTGTCTTCCCATTCAGTGCTACCCTTCACTGTAACAAAGTCATCTCAAATTTGTGCCGGAATACTGGGCATCCATGGATTCATCTGGAAGTGAGTTCTATTTGTTTAAAGGCCACAGTGCTACAGAGCAGGAAATGTATTGCTCTGAGCATGTGTTGCCTTCCTCAAGGATCACTTCTTGACAGGTTGGGTACTTTGTAAATCCAGTCAGAGATGTGATGAATTCAAGTTTGGCCATTTAATGTGGGAATTGGCTTCTCTGCTTATAAAAACAATACAATTAAAACCATCCAATGTCCTCCATTACATTGTCCCGTCAACACATCTCCATTTCCAACGCGAGGAGAAGCTTTCCTCTTCCCTATCCCATATGTACCCCACCTTCTGGGCCCAGATTTGATGGAATTGAGCACGTCAACATACGTGGGAAAGGCTTCTTTATCTTTTCCACCCGTGATCCAGTGCCTCCGCATCGTATGTAACGCAGGAGCACATCGGGCTGGGATTCGTATACGTCTTTCAGTGTTTCTATTACAGGCACGAGGAAGTCATTATGCTGCAGGTCTGCTCTGTGTAGGCACTTAAGTGGGAAGTGATGTGTTCTGGATTGTGTTGGTGTGGAGTGGAGGATATGCTGTGGAGTACTGCTGACACGCAGATGATGCCTGGAAAAGGTTGGCATGGAAGCGTTGGAGCTTGTGACAAGGAGAAGCTGCCAAACAAGTGGGGAGCCTCGGAGTTGAGAGCAGAGCCTAAATATATAGAGCCTCTTTCTAAGGGGTCTGGAAAGTCTGAACAAAGCAGTCCTGAATTCCCTACCAGCGCCTTTCTGTCTGCAGAAAAACTTGCGAGGGTCTGCAACTAAAATAGGTCGGAAACGTTTGATATAAGTGCAGTAGTGTCATCAAACCTGTGATGTGTGACCAGCAGGTGGGCAGAAGCCAGGACAGTATGATTCTGTCTTCCTCGTTTAGAGGTAATTTGCTGGCCATGTGATACAAGAGCCCATTGACTCCCAGAAATGCATTGTACAGCTAATAATACATGTCAGGGAATAGGTTAACATCGTTCTCAGATAATTAATAAAGATAGCACTTCCATAGCAAATAGGAGGGAAAAAAACCAACCCGTGCATTGTTTAGCTAAGATATTTCTTTTCTTAGGCATTTCTCCTGGGAAGACCGTGGTGCTTGGAAATGAAATCTGCCGCCTACCTTGTGTACCTTCCTTTTAATGTGGGGATTGAGGAGGAGCCAGGTATCGGAAAAGCAGCCAGAGATGGATGTCTTGGAAAGGTGCCACTAATTACTGTGGCGTCTGACAATTAGCTGTTAAGCCTTTCCTTGCAAAGTTCTCAAATGGTGCATCCCGAAACAAAAACAAGGACCTGGAGAAGGGGGAGGGAGAGCCGTCCTTGTAGTGATCTCGTAGGGTGGTTGTTAAAAGCAGAAGGTGGAGTTGATTCTGACGTGGTTCCCTTCCAGCAGAGCAGATGGGATGGACACAAGCATTTTGGTCTTTTTGCTGCTGGGCTCTGTTGAATTCGGCAAACTTCTTACACTTCTTACCTTTAAAACAGAAAAAGTTTGAGGCTGCCATTCTTTACGGGGAAAGCTGTAAGTCAGTAGCATCTACAAAGTGTCATTGTTGATGTTAATCTGAGAATTTTTAACAAAAATCAAGACGTAATAAAAGAAGATTCAAAGAAGTCTTGCAGTTGGTTTCTCGCATTTGCCTCCAGGGTATTCTGACTCTGTTTTCACTTCGTGGCAATGATGAATAGCACCAAGCCTTTTGCAAGTGTCTCAAGGGTGTAGTTAGGAGTAACGATTGAGCTGGAGCTGGCAGGTATCTCAAGGTTTTTGTACAGAAGCTGATCTCCCCCCACCGCTCAGAGATCAGACCTGCTCCTTCTCTGGAAATGACTTTTACTTTGTTGGGACAATGATGATTTTGATTAGAAAGGCCAAGCTACAGGATTATTTCTCCCTCGTCAAATGAGATGTTGGGGAAGATGCTTTTGCATGCACTGAGTGTTTTACTGAGCTTGTGTTTCAGGTGACAGTGCCCAGATGGCAATGCCAGGAGCATCTTCAGGGATAGTTTATACCAGCATGACCCAGGCTTTGCTCTGACTTGTGTCTCTGTATAATTCCATTGCCTTGGAAGGAGTGACCTGGAATCTGCAGACAGATCTGGCGTCTGTTTCCGTGTGCATCTCTGATCTCTGCTGCGTGTGTCGACACGCGAGCCTTGGGTTACAGCAGCTCTCCCCGGGACAGAAAGTGGCAGCTGTTTGACAAATGCAGTGGAGCGAGTGTTATAAAAAGAACCAAAGCGAATTTCCTCTCCTCAAAACTGATTAAAGCAGGAGCAGTATTGGGAATGCTTCTCGTGAGCTCGGTGTTCCTGTGCAGGGGAGTCTCACTTGGGCACTTTGCTTTCCCTGTACCTATTCTTAGCCTGTTTACCAAAGCTGTTGTATGCGCATTGAGAGACCTCCCTGTTCAGTCTGTGTGTTTATGTGGAGCGTTTTGAGGAGAGAGGGGATTATATCCAAGCTTTTCTGTCACCTCCTCCGGCTTCTGTGCTTTATAACTGCTCAGGAACTACAGGTTAATGTTTCCATAGTGTCTGAGTGTATTGCAGATACTGTGATGTCTGTGATACAGGGAAGTACTGCCTGCTACTTGTTGACACTGACCTTTGAATTTGAGATTTGTGACATGGTTGAACTGATTTCACAGCCTGCTTCTAGAAGGGGTGGCCTTGGTTCCTTTACCTCTCTCAGCTCTGCAGTCCCTGTGTTTCATATGATGCCCCAGTGGAGTGATTCAGTTTTAAAATCCAATGGCAAACTACTGGAGGGATTTTTAGTAGGCGGTGGGGAGTCCCCTTAGTGGTAGGGAGCACAAGGCAAGGGCTGGTGCCCTGGGAAGTTTCATGCTGGAGTGTCCTTGGAGGGGGATCAGAGAATAGTTTAGATTGGAAAAGCATTTGGAGATCATCGAGTTCAACCATCCCCCAGCACTGCCAAGGCCACCACTGACCCAGGTCCCCAAGTGCCACATCCACAAGGCTTTTCAGTCCCTCCAGGGATGGAGGCTCCACCACTGCCCTAGGCAGCTGTGCCAGGGCTGGACAGCCCTTTAAGTGAAGAAATTCCTCTTAATATCCAACCTAAACCTTTCCTGGCACTATTTGGGGCCGTTCCTCTTGTCCTGTCCCTTGTTCCCTGGGAGCTGACCCTGACCCCACCTGGCTGCCCCCTCCTGTCAGGGAGTTGTGCAGAGCCAGAAGGTCCCCCCTAAGCCTCCTTTTCTCCAGGCTGAGCCCCTTTCCCAGCTCCCTCAGCCGCTCCTGGTGCTCCAGCCCCTTTGCCAGCTCCATTCCCTTCCCTGGACATGCTCAGTGTCCTTCTCGTCCCAGAGCTGCCCCCAGCACTGGAGGTGCCCCAGCAGAGCCAGCACAGGGGACGGGCACTGCCCTGGCCCTGCTGGCGCTCCAGAGCTGGGACAGCCCAGGGGCCACTGGCCTCTTGCTCACCTGGGCACACCTGGGCTCACGGCCAGCTGCCTTTGGGCCGCCTCCCCCAGGTTCTTTTCTACCCAGCAGCTTTGCAGCCCCTTCTCCTGCAGCAATAGGAGTGGCTGAGCTTGGGCAGGTGAGAAATGGGCAGTGGGACAGTGACACAGCCACTGTGCTGTGTCAGGGAGCTGCCCCAGCACCCTTTTATCTTCCTGCAGCCCCAGAGGGTGCTCAGGACCAAGGAGGGTGATTTAATGAAGCGCAGGGAGTCGTTTTAAATGAACACGCTGAATGGACAAGAATAGCTGGCTGTTGTAGATGACTATGAAGGTCACCAGAATCAGATGCTCATTTTTCAGCTCCCCGTTGCTGCTGGGTGCAGCAGAGCTTTGTGCTGACACAGGCAGTTCCTTTCAATGGGGCTGGAGTGGCACTGAGAGAAGAAAATGCCATGTTTTGAAGGCTCTTGGTAGCGATACAACTGGAAAAATGTGTATTGGGTACAAATTTTTCAGACTTTGGGGCTTCTTTTTGTAGCCTGACTTTTACTCTGGTGTCTTCTTGCTATGACTTCTGCTTTTCTGTTTTGAGAAGTGAAATTAATAAATCTCCCTTACTTCCTGTCCAATGGGATGGAACGTCTTCATCCTGGCCCAAGGCTGAGCTGCAGACGAGACCTGTTTTGGGAACTGTGTTATGCAAAAGCAGACGAAGAGGAAACAAAGAGTTTTCTGTTCTCTTTGAAATTCACTTTTAATGGTTCCTTGGTAATTCATGCAATTATTTAATCGGCTGTGTGATCCCTGGGATTATTATTCTTTCCAGGTAATAGCTGGAGTGGTAAAGTTATCCTGTAAATTGAAAAAAAAAAAAAGAATTGGCACATGTTGTTTGCAGGACTGCATTTTAGTAATTGTTTGCAATGACCTTTTGGAATCTCGGAGAGAAAATTTATTTGCTTGACTTTCTCCCAGATCAGCTCCTGGCAATCTCGATATAGAGCAAAATTGAGTTGTTTTGGGTTTTTTAATTACATTCTGACAGCAAAGCCTGTTTTTGTGCGTTACAGTTGTGGCTTTTTTAAAGGTTAAGCTCTATTTGACGGGAATTCCACCGATGGAATTTTTGAAACTTTTTGGTGTGGTTGTTTGCTTGGGGTTTTTTTAAGCTAGAATTGCTTATCCTGGGTATTATTACAAAATAAGTCTTTATTTATTTATTTCTTAATTTAAGGAGAAAATTCTTGCTGTAGTTTTGAATGTCTAGAGGCATGATGATGAAAGGTCTGTGGGTTTTTTGTTGGTTTATTTGTGGGTTTGCTTTGGTTTTGTGTTTTGGGGTTTTTTGTTTGCTTTTTTGTTTTTCAGCTTTAGAGGCTGTAATGTGATTAGATCACAGAACCTTGCCAGGTTTAGGGAAAGAAAAAAAAATTTTTTTTTTTATAAAGTTTTAGCAGAGCTCTTGTGAAATCTGGTTCCTCGATGTCACTGGGTTGCGGTGAGAGCCCACTGTGGGCTTGGTTTGTAGGAAAGTGTCCAATATCTGAGGGCCTTGCTCCACACCATCTTGTCTGTGTGGAACCTGCTCTTCTCAGGGATGAGACCGATGGTTCTTCCTTTTTCCCTTTCAAAAATTCTGGCATTTTTCCAATTTAAAATCCGACAACTCTTGAGAGCGAAGGGTCAGAAAAATACACTGTGTGAAATCTCTCAGCATTCAAGAATGAGTTTTCACATGAGAGCCCATTGCTCCGTGTGTTTTCTGAAGCTGCACTTGGAGAGGCTGTGAGAGCCTGGTCCTTCAAACACACCAAAGAAAACTCTGTGAGAGCCGTGCCAAGGAGCAGGTGCTGCGAAATTCGAGTTCTGCCAAGCTTGGAGAAAATCTCGCTGATGGAGATCTGCGTCTCTCAAGGGAAAATAAGTCTCCAAAATGAGTGTCCAAGCTGGAACAAGACAGTGGATGCCAAAAACATGTCCAGTAGCTCAGTTTGCAGCTGAGGCAGTTCCCCTTCCTCTCAGGCTGCTCCCTCAAGGCAGCGTGGTGTCCCGAAGGACTGAAACCTGGAGTTGTTTGCATAGGGGACAGAAAGGACTGGGAAGAGTCAAGGGGACCCAGCCACAGTGATCTGGAGCTGAGTGAGCAGCAGCCTGTGTGATTTCAGCCTCCTCATCAGGCTGGTTTTGCACATCCCAACTTGAAAAAGTAGGCTTTTCATCCTTGGATCTGAATAGACAAACCTGAGGGGCTCCATATTTCCTGCTAAATTCCAGATAAGATCTTTTACTGTTTGAACTTGCAAAGCAGTTTAGGGGTGTGCTTCCCTGCTCGAAGGGTTCCTGCAAAATGCCTGATCCACCCCTTCATTTAGTGGAGTCTGTTTGGAATGAACAATGTTCCTCAAGCTGTGAATACAAGAATGGTTTAGCTTTAAAAAAAATTTAAAAAACCTCCCCTGCAAACAGATGATGTAATGCCCAAGCTCCATGTTTAAACAGTAGCTAATTTGCCAGGGGATAAACCAGGGTGAAATCTGTCAGGCTTTCTAATTTCCCACATTCACCAAAGCTTTGTTCTTTTTGCTTTCAAATGCAGGGTACGTTTGTGTGTCCACACTGTGTGGTTTCCTTCTGCAGCCAAAGAGTTTGTCCAGGGGCAAGAGAAAACGTTGCTGTAAACCTTTTGTTGCTATAAACCTTGATACGCATCTTTTAAAGTTTTACTTTGTGACTGAATTAAAATCCTGAGCCATCCCTTTGATAAGCTGCAGCACAGGGTTTATTCTGAATTTGGACCTTCTGTCTTTGCAGGCACGTTCCTTTGGCCAAACAAGATTCACTCCCTGCAAGGTCCCCGGGGCACTGCTGGGTGGGAGACTCGTTGTTCTGCAGCTGGTTTGGGCTGTCTGTGGATTGTTTACTTGGTGCTTGGACTCTCCTCTCCCAGCCAGTTTTGTACAAAACAAGGAACACTTAGTTTTCACACATTGAAAAAAAAAATTACATGAGCAGCTTTCTCTGCTGGTGGCAGCTCTGATCCGTGTAGTGCTTCGTGTCTGCTGACAGGAGGGGACTTTGGCTGGTTGCGGAAGAGGGAGGTTTAGATCAACACTCCCCTCCTCCGCCCTGGGATGGTCTGGTTATTGGAATTTTTCACTGACCTATTCCTTTAATCCTCAGTTTTGGCACCATTTCCCAGGGCTCATGTAAGCACAGGAATTTCCCAGCCAGCAAGATGAACCAGGGCGCACAACAGCGAGATCCAGGAGCTGCAGTGTCTGCCTGTGCCGATGGAGGAGGGAAGATGTGACATGAGAAATTGAAGTGACAGTTAAAGGAATTGCTTCCATCTTCTCTGGCATTTTCTATTGAAAAGCAAAAAATGCCCATCTTCGAACTTGGAGCAGCTTCATCTTAAAAGCTGCCACAGTCTGGGGTGAACGTGTTTCTTGTGGGTGTCATTAACCAGCTTGGCATGTGGGGTGGCTTCAGCAGTTTTTCTTCCTCTGAGCAGCGCTGGCGGAAGGCTCTGAGGGCGCCTTGTGCTGACGCTGCGCTGGGGCTGGAGCTGTTGCTCTGGAAAACAGCACTTGGGGAGAGATCTCATCTGTGAGAGCCAGTGCTGACTCACAGCATCGAGATCTGCTGGGATGTGCTCGTTTCAAACAGCTGGATTTCAGAAACTCACAAAAATTGTGTGGGGGGTGGGAAGCTGAGGGGCTGTCCTGCAGCTGACAGTTTATTTTTTCCATGGTTGAAAACGAAGAGTAGTGGGCCACTTGCAGTTTATGGTGAAGTTGTGCTTGATCTGTTCTGTTTATTATGATTTTATTCCCCACACTCTACTTGCTGGTTTGACTCCTTCCTCTTTGGCATTGTTTTCACATAAATCCTTTTCCTCAGAATTTCCCTGCTCCCTGCCAGCTGTGGAGCAGCTGGGAAGATACCAGAAAACATGAACTGCTCTGAAGGACTGCTCAGAGGGGCATGGCTCGGCTGTGCAGCCTGGGTTTAGCTGGAGCTCCTTGGATGGGATGGGCTGCACCACCCCACCTCCAGCAGCGGTGGGGATGTGTTGAGGAGCTGTGGGCTGCAGACAAGGAGCCTTTTGTTTGCTTGCCTTAGCAACCCTGCCTCTCTGAAAGCTGAGATGTTCTCACTCCCGCGGTGCTGTTCCCGGGAATGCTGGTTGTTCCTCAGGAAGCAGGCCTGCTTTGGAGGGCTGATCTCAGAAAGCTGTGCCTTCTATTCCTAAACCCCTTTTTTGATGACAGGAGGTCTCCAGCCAAAAGATTATCTGGTGTTTTTTCCCCAAGCAGTGTGTCCTGCTGACTCTCATCCTCTGCTGTATCTGTTCTGGTGGGCATGATGTGCTGAATTTAAATAAATTGTAGTCTTTGCTAAATATCTGTCAAATATTGACTTAGTCTGTAGGGTGAGCTGACTAAGCTGAAATTAATGGTGTAATTCCAGCTCGTTTGGCACGGGTGTGGAGGCAGTTTCATTGCAGATGGCAGAGGAAATTAAGATCTTACCTTGACTGCAGCTCAAGGGGTGGAAAGAGAAGCCTTGGGCTTATATGGCAGCCAGGAAGGACTTGGTGGAGACATAGAGGGGGAGTGTTTGTAGAGATATTGAGGGTGATAAAAACTCTTCCCAGTGAGTGAGGTCATAAGACAAAAATTGAGGAGCTGTTGTTAAGTGTGTGCTATTAATGATGCCATGAAATGATCTCCTGCATTCTGGTCCCTTGCCATACCCTTGGGATAATTTTTCTAAATCTATTGAAAATGAGATAAAAAAAAAAAAAAGAGACAATCTGCCTGGTTGAGGTTTTGGCACAGATCAACAGCCTCAGTGCTGGTATCTGCTGGCTTTGTGCGTTCACCTCTGCAGGTGAGCAGCTCCACGTGTTCCTGAGGTGCTGCTGCAAAATGACAAAGCTCTGACACCTCCAAGCAGGCAAAGAAATTGAGCTGCAAGGAGGTGTCTGAAGGGATCCAAGTGATCCAAAAGAGCTGATGGCAGAACTGGAGCTAAACCACGTGGCTTCCCTCGTGTTTCAGAGCCTGTCCTTCAAACTCCTGGGAAGCTTGTGGGTTTTTGAGGTTATTTTTGAGAGGTTTGTTGCTGGCATAAATAAATCTTGGGATTCAGAACAATAAAGATGCAGCTTCAGGGCCAGTCCTGCTTGAGTGACTGCAGGGATCTCAGGGCTGGTACAGTGAATCTGATGGAAGTTTATGTAAATGGGAAGCTCATGAGTTGGTTTGTTTTTTAAACATCTTATTTCTCTTCACCCCGTAACTCTTTGCTGCAGGTAGTAAGACCTCCATTGTAACTTTCAGTTTTGTGGGAGCTTTGTGCCTCAAATCGATTGGTTCCTGGCTGATCTTCAATAGCCCAGAGAGCAAATGTAATGCAGCAAATTCATTATATGCTAAAATATTTATTGTGTTACTGTAAAGGTCACTGATGGCAGTGGAGACTCAGTGAGATACAGTCCTGAATCTTTCCAAAGATGGGATCTGTCACCACTCTTTTGAGAGCAGTATCTTATAAAGTACCTGGAATAACTTATCCTCAGCCCATGCCTTTGGAGGTGCGTGTTTGGATCTTGTGTAGGTTAATAAATTACTATTGTGCTGCATCTGAAAGTGAACAGCCGTATTTAATTTTGTCGTGTGTACTCTCACAGGCAGACGTGGAGGGCAGAGCAAGAAAGGAGTCTTAATTTCACCTTGTCCCTTTTTGCTTGATTTAAGCAATTTGCAGAGTTGTATAATCTCCACAATCTGATTTCTGTTCTGGTTGTAGTAATCTGGAATTGGCAGTAATGCCCAAGGGCATTTTTGCTCCTACCTGTGTAGGAGTGAATTACTTGTTGCATAACATCATCTGGAAAGGTAGCAATGAAAAGGCTTCCCAGCAGTGAGGTGGGCTGTGACTTCCCTTTTCCCGAACCACAAAATGAAATATCATTTAGCAAATGGATTCGGGGCTGCAAGGAACCTCTCAAACCCTTTCCACAGGTGCAGGAGTGGTGGTGCGTGACTTCCCTGCTGCAGGGCCCTGGATGGTGTGGGATACTTTACTGACCTATTTGCTGGTAGTTTTAGCATCTGGCTGGGATTAGTTCAGCCATCTGATACCCAATTCCGTGCTATAATGGAATGTCTTTAAGCATGGGCTAGATGATTGGATACTGAGGAGCATTTCAGAGTCTGGGCTTGCAAATACAGCTTGTTAATTGAAGCTGTGCTCGCTGGCAAAGCTGCCTTTTAAAGTTCTGCTGTCTGTCCTCCCCACGATATTCCAGCCTCTCTGGCTTTTCACTGACTGCAGGCTGCCTGATCCTCCCTCTGTCTGCAGTTCCTCTGCCGAGCAGTGGCTGCTGGCCTGCACATTTGTCACCTGTGACCAATCCTCTGGCTGTGAGGGGCTCTTTCCTCATCACACCGAGAGTTTTCCTAATTGGAAGTGAGCACTGAAGGGGCTGCGTTCATTGTTCGGTGTCACGAGCAAGCTCTTTGCCTGAGTGTGTGTTTCAGGCAGCTGCATGAGGTTCAACAGCGTTGTCTGTCATGATCAGACAGAGCTCTAGATAATCTAGCAAATCTCTTGATTGTGAGGGTGGAAAATAATGTGCTTTGATTTACAGATGTTGCTGCACAAAAAGTGCTTCTGTGAATTCTCTGAATGGCAGTATCTGGGTACCTTTGGCATCCTCAGTTTCTGAGTGCATCCATTTTCTGAACATATCCTGGATTCCTGCACGCTTGTCTGGACACAGACATGGACAGCTGTTTTACACACAGGCAGACGATTAATTATTTTTCAGTAGCATTTTAAGCCGAGTTCAGGGATTACATTGGGTCAAGAGGCCTTGAAGTTTACAGTAAAAAAGACAAAGGATGATCGAGGCTGTTGCCTTATGGCCGATTATACCCAGGCTGCAAACAGCAAGGGGATAAAGCATATTTTTCATTAATCCTCAAAACACCTTTTCCTTCCCTCCAGGAAGCTGTAGACAAATTTGAAAGCATTTTCTAGTCTCTGTACCATTCTGAGCAGGAAGGGGGAGGAGATGTAGCAGGCACAGAGCTCTCACCTCTGGTGACTGAGGTGTGCAGCTGCGGTGGAGCTGCACCAGCAGCAGGAGCATTGCAGGTGTTTCTGAAGGGGGTTGAAGTATTTTCTCCTTTTGGGCACGTGAGCTCTCTTGGTTATGGAGTGACTGACAGATATGCAGAAGATCAAGAAGTGTTTTCACAACCTCTGGAGGCTGTGGTAAGCAGGAAGAAAGAGCTCCTGTGGTCTCTCCTGGCTGTGTGGCAGAGCACTTTGGGAATTGCTCAGATTGAATCTAAGCTCGGTTCTTGTTTGTGAGGTTTAGTTGTAATCTCGGTTTGCTGTGCAGCCACATTGCTTTCAGTGGGACAGGGAAGAGGAGAAATGGTGGGAGGATAGAAATACACTTGTTTTGGTTGGAAGAACTCCTGAATTTATGGTGTTAGCTGCTTTTCTGTTGAAGGTGAGGACAGCATTCGTGTGGGAGACATTTAGGTTGGGACTTTTTTCTACAGATCTGGTTGTTTACCAAGTTGTTTCTTTTTTATTTTTCCTGCTTTCTCAAGGTCTGCTTTATAACCAGCAGAGAAAAGCACCCCTTTTGGTAGCACAGTTCATCTTGTCCTAAGCAGACATCTTGAACCAGTCTGATTTCCTGTGCTCCAGCAGTGCCTGCTGCTCATGCTGGCTGCAAGGAGAGCCAGTCCAGCTGGTTCAGGTGTGCTGGGAATCACTTGTGGCCAACATTACTGAGTGAAATTGGGCCTTTGCAAGGCCCAGCCTTGGCTGCTGGGTGGGTTTGGAGACTGTACAAGCTCCTCATAGTTGCAGCTTCCTCCTGCTTGGAAGAAAGAAGAGCTGATGTGGCCACTGGATGTGATTATACCCCGTGGTAGCGGGTCTGAGGTTTGAAGAGCATCTCTGGCTATTTTAGTGAGAGGCATTTTGAAGTGGTTCAGGTATCAGTGAAGAAAGCTGAAAGGCTTTGTTTCACTCTCCTGACCCTGGGAAGACTGGCCAGTTTGTCAGCTGGGATCCATCCACAAGGGAAAGGTCCAGGTGGACAGGATCATGCACTGGTAGCAAAGGAGGGAATAAGGCAGTGCACGGTGTCTTTTCCCAGTGATTTTTGCATCTCTCATCAGATGTGCACTGGTGGAGGAAATCACACTGAAAATGACCACAGAGGTTTCTGTTTTAACTCCCTAACTTGAGCCTGGATCATACAAAGCAAACCCTCTGAGCCCGTGAAGGGGGTTTTGTGGAGGAATAAGGCTCATTGTCAGCTGCCGTGTTCAGACCCTTGGGAAATTGTGACCATTGTCTGGGCTATTATTGCTTAATAAAAGCTTTGCATTTCCTCATTCAGGGCCTTCAAAATCTGGTTCTGTGCTTTTAAAAATAACTCAGCGTGAGCCACAATTGGGAGCATTCACAGAGGAAATTCTTCAGCCATTTAAAACAAAGTGAAGGGAGGGGAAAAAAGCTCTCCTTAAAGTGCTTTTACTTATCCGTGAAGAGCGAATGTGTCCCAGCCGTGCTTCCGCTATCTGGAGGGAGCACAGAGGCTCTGCTCCTGCTCCTGTTTGTTTCCAGCCTTCCAGGATTTTGGGTTGTCCAGTGCTATCCCTGCTGGGGAACCTGGGCTGGACACGCCGGATGCATCTTTTTGGGATATTGTACTTCTTGTGGATGAGCACCTCAGGACAGGTGGGAGCAGCAGTCACCGGTGGGGTTGATGCTCTTTGTGCTTGGTGCGGAAAAGGCAGGAAAATGTTTTTCTCTCTGCTTGTCCCAGAGGCCACCAGAGACGGTCACTTCAGGCAAAATGAAACGTGCTGAAGGATGTGGAGGATTTAGGGCACCCACTCCGCAGGCTCTGTGGGGAAGGTGGCAGAGGAGGGGGTGCTGTGGGCTCCGAGGTGTTCTTCACCCCAAAGTTGGCTTACCTGTAGTTTTTACTCTTCCTGATTTCTGCTGTGGAGTTATAGCCCAGCACATAAGCCCTGAACTATTTTGCAGATCTGCTTTGGAGGCTTGTTTCTTTCCTTATGTGTGTTCTTGGGTTTATTTTCCTTCTGGTGTAGAAATAATTATATTGCTTGTTTCTTATGTTCTGGCTCCGACTGAGAGGAGGAATGTACTAAGGTTTTTTTATGTTGTGGTGGTGGGTTTTTTTTTCCTAGTACAGTTTCTGCTGTTAAAATATTCCGGACAGCAGTTGCTGCCCATGCAGAGCACAGAAATGTGTGTTTAGTGGTTGCAAGACATGCTTGCTCTGGGTGTGCCTCGTTGTGTTGTTCAGTGCCAGTCTCTGCCTGTATGATTGGCCATCATTGCCATCAAGCTGGGGAGATATAATTTACATTAGTAATTAGTGCTTTGTGCCGGGCAGAATTAGCTACACTGGCTCTTGATTTGGAAATAAGTTTTCTTGGAGCTGTGTGTTTCGTCAGGATAGAGACCAAGGTGTGAGGAGGGGATGACACTGAGCTACACCAATGTTGCCAAAGACACTTGGTAGCCAAGAAGCTGATGGCTGGGATATTGTCTGGGTTTTATTTGTGTTAGGAAATGAATTTAAAGCAGAAAATGCCTCTTCCATGCCTCAGTTTTGCCACCAAAAAATGAATGCTGCATGATTTGCCAGAGCGTGTTCATTAGCAGGAATGACTCTGCTCCCTCTCAGTGTCTGCTGGAGCAGCTGTGATGTGCACAGGGATATGTGGTGATGCAGACTGGGGACGAGACACAGCCCTGCAGTAGCTGAATTCTGTCACACCATTATGTGGTTTGGAGTTGCTTGAAATTTTATAGGTCATGTGCACCATTAAAATGATTTCCATGCCTATGTTTGGAGAATCTGCTGTGCCCACTTTCGTTTATACCCATGTGACTGATCCAGGGCCATATGTTAAGAATATAACTGCTTTTAATTTACTCTTTTTTAAAGCCATTGGTGTCTAAATATATCTAATAAAAATGCAGACTGGAGCTCTTTAATGAGGCGTAAGTCATTCCTGGCTCTCTTTTTTTATGGGACAAAACCACCTCTCACACTGGCTTCTTTTTGTATGGACTTCTGCTTTGCATTTCTACACATTCATCATAGCATGAAGCCTCTGACAAAAGGAAATAAGAAAAGACTGTTTAAGAGACCCTTTTGCTGTGCATAAACCTGAACCTTTGGAAAGTGAAAACTCTGGGCTGCAGCAAGTGAAGTCATGGGCTGTGTGTGATGACAGAAAGGAAAAATAAAAATTATAGTGCTGGGTAAGTTTAGTGTAGTTGTGAATTGTACAGCGAAGAACAGAAGCTGTTAGGAAGGGAAATATTTTCAGTTTTGTCCTTTCCCTTTGCAAAATCACAAAATTCAAGTGATGGTTGGAAGTTTTTTGCTACCCGAAGGAGAAATCTTCATTTTGCTGACACCCAACTTGCTGGCTAAGCCAGTGGTCGAGGCTGTGAGCAGCAGCATTGTCTGGGGATGTGTGGCTGTCTCCGATTTTGGCCATTTTGGGAGGAAATGGCTTTGCTGCAGGAACAGCTCAGCTTTGCAGGCGCGTTGCTGCTCGCGCTGTGCAGAGAAGGTCCTGTGGCTGTGGTTTGACAGCTGAAGTCAGAGTTCGGCTGTGAAATCAGACTCTGCTCACACGTGGCTGTGGCTGGGTGTGAAATCCTGAGTGGTTCCGGCAGTGACCGCACCGGGCCCCGCACAGCGGGTCCAGGGTGGGGAAAAAAAGGAGTTGTGCTTGTTTTGGAAAGGCCTCATCCTTTTCTCATTGCTCATGGGTTGATCCTGCCTGGTTTGTGTAGTGACAAGCCCCAAGTTGGGGTCCCAGTCTCCTTTTGCTAGAGAGGACCTAAAACTTGCCTCACCAGGTTCGTGGAGGAAGTGGAGGAGGAGAAGGGAGCTTTAGCAACTCCAAGTTGTGATCCAGGACTGAAAGCCAGAGGTTTTGTGTATAGAACAATAGATCTGTGAGACAGAAAAGAAGAAGTTGATGAGTTTTCTGAAATGCTGGCCCACGTGAAAAGTTTCTGAGAGAAGGTAGTCAGGGCTGTGGTTTTTAATTTGATGACCTCTTTCCACAGGCAGTCAAACTCTCAGATTTAGCAAGGCCTTGCATAACAGGAGGTGCTTTGTTTACAGGCTGCACATTCACTCGTAGACACAGGAGCACAATGATAAATTATTTAATTATAGATACCCAAAGAAGCGAACTAGGCGCCTGCTGGGCTGTGTTGTCCCTCTGGTTTCCCACTTTGCATGGTTTCTTGCTGGCTAATTCCCAAAATCCAGCCGTTTGCAGAGGTGGTCTCTCAGTTATTAATGTTAATTAGCGCGGTTCTGCTCTATGAGTATTGCTGTAGTGCACACCAAGTGCTCAGCTCCTCACCCGTCTAACGAGCGTGTACACAGCCCCTTTGTTAATTAGCAGCATCCCTCCAAGGACTTGTGCTCCTCTTGGGAATGGAAGTTTGGTGTGGAGCTGCCTGTGGTAGTTAGAGCAAGTCCCCGCCGAGACTCAGGTGCAGACTCTGCCATAGGTGGGTTTTCAGCTTTTGCCCTTTGTTTTAATCTTAGCTTCTCCTCTGTGCATTCTCCTTGCTAAGCAGCACAGTTGCTAATATTAGTTCTTTGCAGGTTTGCCATTAGAACCTTGTTTTAATCAGTGCTGACAAAGTCCTGGCTGGATCTGTGCTCCAGATAGGGGTCGGATTTAAGTGTTCTTGAAAAAGCTTTTATGCTACAGGAACATGGTGCTCCTTGTGCTGACAACACTTCTGTATCTCTGCCTCTTAATAAGCATCCTGTAGTAACACCTTCTTCCTTGATTTGCAAAACAGCTCCGTTCCAAGAAGAAATTTCCTCCTGAAAATGTGGAAGTGCAGTTTGTTCTTGGCAAATCCAACTGGGGCTTTATTATCGCTGTGGTTTAATATCCTTGCTGATGGAATGCTCCTGTTGTGGGGGAAACATCTCCGAGAGGTGATTCTCTCTACAGAAGAACATTCCCCTCCTTTTTTTAACGCTGAAGGCAGTAGGAGGGAAGAAGCTGGTAAAGAATATGACTGTAAATGAGAACCAAATGATACTTAAATTTTTATATATGTTCAGGATAGAAAAGCAATGTGAGATCAGGAGGTCTTTCCAGAAGAGGAGGGTTGTTCTTAAATATCCCTGCTTTGTCCCTAGTTTTATGTGTTCAGTATCATCCAGAAAACTCTTGGTTTTGCCGTTTGATTGTAATTTGCATTTAGATTGGCTGCCTGAAGGGAGTCTCTTGCAAGGGGAGATGGGGCTATGTGGCTCCAGTCTCTTGCAGATCTGGCTGAAAGTAATGGCATTTACATAAAAACCATTAGCTCTGTTATTGATAAACATGAAAGGCATCCATTTCATTTAATTTTTTGATGAGGAGCTTTTAATATGAGCATACAATAGCGCTGAGGTAGTAACATTCCTGCCCCCCATCCCTCCGTACTGACCTCTTGTTTTAAGGGCAAGTTTTGATTGGGATTTTGTTGATGGAGAGATGGGAAGTTATTTCTATTCCAATTTACTGGAGTAGCCAGTTGTCTTGCTACATTGTGGGGAATTATTTAATGCTCATTTTAAGAGGTGTCTCTATTAATTGAACAGGGATTTAATGTCTCCCTGAAGCACAGTTGGTCTGTGTGTGATGTATACTAACATGTACGGCTGGCAATTCTATGGATAATCTTTTCCTTAATCAAAATGGGTTTAAGCAAAACTTCAGTGGCGCCTCATTAAGGGGATAAAGTGTGTTGAAACAACAAATGTATTAAAGGGAGCTTCTTCGGTGCACTCCAGATCAGAGCCTGTGTAACCCTTCAGCACCGCGTCTGCATAAACATTAGTTCCCAAGCGTGTGTAATGGCACTTTGGGGATCAGGATGTATCACAAAGAGCTGTGATTCACTGTCTCTGGGGTAACTGGCTTTGGGAAGCTGTTGCTGCTGCTCTCATGTATAAATACCTTGCTTTTCTCTTGGGCTGGCTCAGGTCTGACCTCGAGAGCCTCCAGAGGCAGCTGGTGCTGGAGCTGTTTTCAAGCATCACAGCATTTGCTTAAGAGACCTTGCTGAAAGTTTTGCAGGTGCTTTGAGTTCTTGACCTCAGAGCTGGGGAGGTGAGCATGTCTGCTTTGCATTGATTACCTGGCGTACTTCCTGATTTTTACAAATTTTTTTAAAAATTTTTTTGGTCACTTTATCTATACTTACAGCTCTTTTTCCTCTCTAACAGGCTCCAGACAGATGAGTAGAGAGCTGGCTGCAGAAGAGGGACAGATTGCAGTTTGCCAGCTGATCACCGTGTACAGTGAGTACCTTCATATTTCAGGAATAAAACTCTCTGTACTGCCTGATGTCAGCCTCAAGTTGCCTCCATTGGGGCACAGCATTAAGTCTGCATGCTTGGACAGTGTTTTCCTCAAAGGACAAGCTTCCTTGGCTTAACTCGTGTTTTTGGAGAATTGTGCTCCAGCTCCTTTTTATCTGAAGTGATAAATTGTGTCCTCACCCCACTGCCGGTAGCGGCAGAGCAGAGAACTGCTGCAGTTACCTCTGGTGCCTGTTCAGGGCTGTTGGGAATCAACACTAAAGGTGCCACCTGAGGCTTCCTGTGCTGCAGAGCAGAGGAGGCTGCAGTTAAGGAGTGGAAATGCTCCCCAGTGCTATTCCAGCCTTGTTGGAGGTGTTGGAACTGAGTGAGGAGGGTGGATGAGGGAGCTGCTGTGGCACATGCCGGGGTTACTCATAAAGGAGTGCTGTGAAATCAGCCAAATGAGGCTTGGCTTGACTGGTGGGCGGAAAAGAGCAGGGAAAAAAGCACTGGAAAGCATTGTCCAGTTCATGGTAAGGATGGCAGGTTTGCCCTGAAAGTGGAGGAGAAAATCCTTATTTCATGGGGAATTTTTACACATTAAAATATCTTGCATGCGTGTTAATGGGCTGTAATAACGAGCCTGTGCTTTATGAGGTGTCTGCAAACATCTTAGAACTCGCTACTGTGAGGGAGTAAATACTCGAGCTAGTAAATACTGATTAATTGGAATGTGGTGCAGCCAGACTGAAACTGGGAATTGCCTGGTACAGGTGTCTGAAAGGCAGGAGGATGCTCCAGTACTGGGTGTGAAATGGAGGTGAGTGTGGGAGCTGCAGCAATTGAGTTTATTGTGACAGCCCTAGCAGGTGATTCCCTAAGGATAATGTAGGATGATAAATCTTGAAACTGAAAGTGTTCGTTAACAAAAGTCAAGGATGAAATCCTACATTTAGAGACTGGGTTGTGTCATCAGGTTGGTGTGGATTTATCCAGGGAGCAGGGCAGAGAATTCCTGTGCTTCTGGGATAGAAAGGAACTTATTTGTGACTTATTTCTCCTGTATCCAGCCAGTACATGCAGGATGTCCTGGGCTCAGGTGTCTCTTCCTGTGTATTGCAGCATTTCTTCTTGTACTTCTGGATCCAGGAAATATTTCTACCCTGCTTTTGTGCCCTGCCAAACACAGCAGGGACTCCCCTCAGCTGGAACACGGCTCCTGTGAAAAATTCAACAGTGAATAACAGAAGTGGGGCTAGCAGCAAGGGCACGTGAAGGACAAATGATGCCGTTATTGACCAACGGTGCCATCGTGCCAAGGCCCTCATCGACAGCTCTAATCCCAGTGTGTGCTCTGAGCCAGATCTGCTGACTTCAGGAGCTGGAATCAGTCAATACCATTGAATTCTACTTCTCTTTGCATATCTTAAGGATATGTAGGAAGTCTCAGGATGACAGCTGTGCAGTCTGCACAAGGCCACGGGCTGCACAGGCTTCCCCCAGGACATCATTTGGCCTGTGCAACATTTATTACACTGCTGTGGTGTGCAGCAGGCTCAGCATTGACCTTCAGAAGCTCTTCTGGGCTAGTGGGCCTGGTGGCTGGAGGAATGAATGTAGGAGACAAGGATTTCAGGTTTGGAGTCCTTTTTAGGGTGGAAGACTGTGATTAAAGCAAGAAGTCTGAATTTAGGTCAGTAGGAGATAGCTGAGGGAAGGGCTGTTCTTGGCAGGGAGCTGCGATAGCGAAGATGCTGGAAACAGTCTGTGATTGCCATGGAGCATAATGGGAAAATAACCTGTTTCAAGGGAGTCCTTAACAAGTTATTCTTATGCAAAACTCTCTCCATGACACTAAATATCTAAATAACTGGGTTGGGCTTGCAATCTAAAAATATTTTCGGGACACTCATCTTCAAACACCTCCTGAGGCTTCCTGGCTTAGCAGCAAAGCCAAGTTCTGCAGGAGTTTTGTAGCAGGTCCCTTGCTGCGAGGATGTGGCACCGTCCACGTGAACACGAGCGTGGGTCTGATGCTTCCTGTGCTCCACAGCGTGCTCTTTGCTCACAGGTGCAGGGAAGAAGGGCTGGGGGAGAGCACTTTGGTATGGCAGGGAGGATTTGTGCTGCCTGTACCTGCTGCCATCCTCCCGAGCAGCTCTGGGAAGTGAGGGGGCAGAATTCCTGCTTCTTGCTGCTGTTCTCCTCAGGAGATGCTGTAGACTTCTGTCCGCTTCTTAAAAACTCAGCACGTGGCAAACAAACACCTGAGCTGTGGGAGGCCAGGTCTGTCCTGTCTCCAGCTGTGACCAGTAGGAATGTCCTTCTTCTCCCATCAGTTTATTCAGCTCTTGGTTGAACCTCTGTGTGTTTTCAGCCTCCGTCCTGGCATTTCAAAGTTTGACTCTGTGTGATGAACTGCTTCCTTTTGGTAACTGCACCTACTGCCAGCTCGTTTACTGCAGTAAGCTCCTGTTTGGGGAATTGTAATTTGCATGTTTGCCAGTTCCACACTGGTAAAATTCTGTGAATCCCTACGGTGTCCCCTGCCAGAGGCATCTTTTTCCAGACTAAAATGTCCTAATTGGTTCAGTCGTCCTTACAGAGATGCTTCATGTTCTTAACCATCTTCACTACATTCCAATTTTCGGTCATTTTTTCTCCTCTTGAATGTTCTTACTAGAAGATTAAAAGAAGCTTTGGGTTTCTGAGGTCCTGTCCTTTTGCTGCAGTTCTCTGTGTGTTTAGCCATGGAAAAGAAACCAGGAATTTTGATGCTCCTTGTAATAATAAACTACAGCCTTTTTTTTTTTTTTTTTTTTTAAAAAGCAGAGGTTTATGTGTCTAATCTAAAAACTCCATCAGAAAAGCTATGAATAAACCTGATCGCATTCCAGTGCACTGAGTCACTAGAACAATACATTGTTAACAAGGAGCCCTGGCAGAATTGTGTGGCTTTGTGCTAAAGCTGTCAGCCAGGATATGAGATGTATCTTCGTATCCTGCAGCAATTTTGTGAACTAATGGCTGCTGGTGTCTGCTGCATCTTCTAAATGAGGACAAGAAACATTCTGGATGTTAAACCTTCTCCCCCTTTCTGTTGGTTAAGAAATGATATAAAAATAGAGAATTGGTCTTATCTAAATAAATTTAAATCAGTGTCATCAAACAGGTTCTGGTTCTGCAAGGGCAGGGCCTGGCTCTCCATCCCCTCTTTGCATAAATGATATTTATTTAGTAAGTGGCTTCCAAAAAGTAGACCTGGAATATGATGTGATGAAAGTGTTAACACCAGGGCTGCAGACTGACATGCCCGGGGCTGTGACAAGTCTGTGGTTTTGTCTATCTGCCCTGACTCAGATCTGTGGCTTTTGTGCTGCCCTAAGGTGAGTCAGGGCTCCCACAGGGGTGATTAAAGCCCTGCCCTGTGGGCAGCCTGGGAAACTTGGGGCTCTGTTCAGCTAAGGAGCACTTGGATGTTTTCCTCAGCCCTGAATCACAGCTCAGTGGCCCATCCAGAGCAGTTTTTCCCAGTGCTGAAATTTCTCTTCCACGCCTCCACTGCTATTTCCACCACTGTGCTTTTCTTCTTTCCTCTCTGCTGCCTTCCCCAGTGCTTCCTTCCTGCCTTTAAACCCAGAGAGCTCCCAGGGTCTGTCTGTGCTCCACTGGTGGCTTCTGTTCTGCACCGAGAAGCCAAAGGACCGAGTCCTTTTAGCAGTTCTCTCCCAAAGCAGCCACTTTGTGCAGCACAGATTTGTCAATAAAACACCAGCTCCCCAAAGCCTCACCTGGCCTGCCAGGATGTGTCACCTATGCCTCAGCCACTCCTCAACCCAGCTGGAGAGGGAACACCTATGGCACAAGGAGGAGGAGAGAGGGAGAGAAATACATCTAGAAACGACAGGTTGATTTCTGAGTCTGTCACTCCTCAGGGTGTCCCAGCCCCTGCTTGCTGTTGAAGGGTGGAGGTTTTTTAGTATTTCCTTGCCTTCATATATATATAGAAATACATAAATTTATATTCATGGTTCTTTCTCATTCTTCTTTTTACTCTTGTGTATGTGAAGTTGCACACAGCCAGCCTGCCAGCCCACAGCCAGCCTACTGTAATAATTTCAGCTGTAGTTTAGTAAGATGGTAAATTGAGAGTAATTTTTAATCTGCTTGGGAGAAAAACAGCGTAATTGGCTGTTTCTCCTGGTGGTTCCGATGGTATTTTTGGCCTTAGAGGGTGTAAGTGCAGCAGACATTGATCTCCCTGAATCAGGGGTCAGCTCTTCCTGGACAGCACTGGAACACTGCATCTATTTATATGTATTTTACCTTTTTTTTAGTACATTGCCTGAATAATACAGCCAGTGTGGAAAGGGCCTGTAAAATGCTGAGTTGTGTGGTGGAATTTTGCTCTGCCCAAGTAAATCTCTTGTGATGAGAGACTCCATGCAGGGGAAACCTCCTGGATTAGCTTGGGACAGGGGAAGGTTTGGAGACCTCCCTGGGATCCCTGCTGTGATCCAGCCACGCTGGGGAAATGGAACTCGGAGAATCCAGCTCTGTGCCATCACCCAGGGGACTTTTCCATTTAATGCAGCCATTGAGACTGGGACCAGAGGCTGTCTGGGACAATGTGTAATGGGGGAGCTGGAACAGGCTGCCTTTGTGGCACATCACAAAGCCAGCAGTATGTGCTGGAGTGCTCCTGCTTGCTGAGCCTGGAATGTCAGCTTGGGTTCTGTTCTCCTCCCTTCCTTTGCTTTGGATTTGGGGAGAATAAGTCACTGTTTGTGTGTTTATTTCTTTCCTGCTCACAGTTCTTCTTGGATCACACGGGGGATTAGAGGGAAAGAGCTCAAGTGAGAAAACCATCAGGTTGCTGTGAGATCCTCCATGGTGTGTTAGTGCAGGGCTGCAGCTCTCCAGCCCTCTTCTTGCTCCATAGAACTCCCTGACAGGAGGTTGTAGGGAGGTGGAGGTCAGGCCTTTTCCCATGCAAGTGGCAGGAGAACTGGCAACAGCCTCAAGCTGTGCCAGGGGAGGTTAAGGTTGGATATTAGGAAAAAATTCTTCATGGAAAGGGTTGTCAAGCATTGGAACAGGCTGCCCAGGGCAGTGGTGGAGTCACCATCCCTGGAAGTGTTCAAAAAATGTGTGGATGTGGCACCTGGGGACAAGGTAGAGTGGTGAACATGGTGGTGGTGCTGGGTTGGTGGTTGGATTTTGTGATTTTAGAGGTCTTTTCCAACCTTAACGACTCCATGATTCTTGTCTTGGTCTTGCTGTTTTTCTCATTATTAAATAATGAAAAATTAAATAACAAAGCTCACCCTGTGGAATGGGATGAGCTTTAAGGTCCTTTCCAACCCAACCCATTCTATGAACTTGTGGCTTCATTTATCCAGCAGCAGATACTGAGAGCCCTCTCTGGAACTCATTTCAGTGTATCTGACCTTGGACACCTGGGAAGGGGATGGTGCAGGGATGAGAACCCTGCAGGGTACAAAGCCTGAGAACAGATGAAAACTTCTTGTGATATGAAAATGTTGCAGTAATTATTTAGTGTAATAAAACTATTTCAAAGCAGTTAAAAATACATTAAAAAGGCTTTTCCAGGAAGTTTGCATTACTGTAGCAGTGATTGGGAAGTGGGGAACAATGGCAGTAGCACAAGTTTGATTCTGTGAGTGAACTCGAGGGACAGTGGGCTGTAAATGCTTTCTAGATCTCCTCAGACTTGATAACAACTTGGGAACTTCTGCTGTTGATAAAAGTGCATTAGCTCACGTTGTCAGGTGAGGCTTTTGCTACACTGGAGGTTCACCTGGCAGTTCAGAGGGAGGCCCTTGGGAATAATTGTGGGAAGCACAAGTGAAATCCTCCTTGTTTTTGTGTGAGTAAGGAAGTTCCCAGTGCAACTTCATCACAGAGGGCCCCGATATGAAAAGGATTTACTTTGTGAATTGTTCTGTCATCACTCAGCAGGATAATTGACTTCTGATTAGGAAGAAAATACAGCTGAAGGTTGGTGTTTGAGGTTCTGAAGTCCTCTTGAAAAGGCAGAGCTCTTCCTCAAACAGTGATGGCTCTCCCGAGAACAGGATGCTGGAAACTCCATTATACCAGCATTGATGTAACAGCTGTTCCTGTTTAAACAACTTTATTTCTTCTTCCTCCTGTTGCAAATCAAAGGAAGAGTGGGAATCAGTGTTGTTATTTGTTCAGAATTAATAACAAGGTTATTACATTTTTCACTGCTGGAGATGTTTTTGTCACGTGCTTCCTGCACTCGGTGGCTCTCAGACCTGCTGCTCTCTGGGTGTTTTTAGCTGGTGATGCTGATGACTGAAGGATACTTATTCCTTCTGTTCCCAGCTCCCAAGTGACTCAGGAGCTAAAAGCAAGCCAAGATCTGTGCCTCCCACAGGCAGCAGAAAGACTGATGTGGAAGTCATGGGCATCTTGCTGTGAAGATGATGCTTAAAACTTTAGAAGAGGAGTTCTTCTTGGTACAGAATAGTGAGCAAGGGGGGCAGTTTTACCTTGCTGGGGAGGCTCCTGGGCAGAAGAGGTTTCACTTCTGCCCCTGAGAGCAAGCTTCAGCCTGGACCTGCATTAGGTAGTGCTGCAGAAAATCCTACCAGAGACTTAAAGAATCCCTTTAGTTGGAAGGGATTCACAAGGATCATCCAGTCCAACTCTGCACAGACATCCCTGCACAGACATCCCAACAATCCCACCCTGTGCCTGAGAACATTGTCCTAACTCTCCTTGAACTCTGGCAACCTTGGGCCTGCCCTGGGGAAGTAGGACTTGAATATTTGTTAGTAATTTATGAAGAGCCAGATTATTGTTTTGCATATTAGTATTTACACTGTTGAAAAAAGAGGGGGAAGATTTTGGAAGTGGGGCTGGATCAGGAAGGCGATTGGAGTTGTTGCATGGTGCCTCAGCCCTTTCTGTGAGTAACCAGTGGTGGCTGCTCTCTCGACAGAATGGACCTTACACGATGTGAGCTCTAGGGTGTGAAAGCACTTTCAGAGAGATTTAGGTTGAGGGGGTTAGAGGGGGATTGCAGTGCTGCACTGGAACTGCCCCTAAGGAAAGGAGGATGCGCTTCTTCCCTCTTCCCTCCCGGCTCCTGTGTGGGGCTGCCTGGACTCTCTGCTTCATCCTGCTGATCCAGCTGCTGCCTTTCCCTGTGGACAGATTTAGAGTCCTTTTAATTCCGTCTGGAGTGCTCACCGTGAGGCATCACGGAGCCGATGCCTTTGAGGAGGGAAGGGAGCCTTTGTCAGGTCTCCAGGGAGCTAATTTATACAGATCCTCTTGGGTTCACCGGCCAAGTGTGGCTTTGTTTCCATGTGCTTTTGCCTCTGAGATGGAATCCTAAGAGCAAGGCCAAGTGTCAGGCTGCTGCTGGTGGCGGGGCTGCAGCTGCACAGCTCATCCTTTCGGAGCTTTAGCACAAAAAGGAGGGAAAATTGCCAAAATATTTGGGCTGAATTGGCTGTTTCAGCCTTTCTGGTCAAAGTTGGCTTTTGTTGTTCCTAAGTTGTGGATTTTGTCAACCTTTTAACCTTTAGACTAAAGCACTTTTTAATAACGAGTTGATTTTATCAGTGATATAAGCAGGAGATTAGAAGGTGTGTGGGAAAAGAGTGATCTTGCCCTTGCCAGCTCTGATAGGTATCACTGGTATATCACTGTCTGCTGGATTTATTTCTATACAGTAAAAAATCATGAATATTTAAAGAAGTGTGTTACAGCTGCATTTTTTTCAAGCCACGATTACAAAAGGAATAAAACAATTGAGAAAGAAATTGACTGCTTGCTGCTGAACAGTGAGCTTTGCCTAATAGCCAAAATTAAAAGTTTTTAGATGTCTGCCTTGAACAGTCTCTCCAGAAACTTCTTAGAGTGGAGCTCAGCCTGAATGGAAAAGCTTTTAAAAAGTCTGTTGGAAATCCCAAATCAGCAGGGGGTAGATGGAAATATCAACAGGAGAAAACAACCACATCTGCACAGCCCGAGTTTGTTTTTGGGGAGGTTTTCCCTTCTCTGGAGGAGGAGGAGGAGGAAATGCAGAGTGACAGAGAAGTGACTGGTGAAACCCAATGCCACTGCTGGGTCTCCTGATGGTTTTTCCTGCTCAAGTGAAGGCCCCTGTTTTTTTCTTTGCCTCTGTTCATTTTATTCAGAGTAAGTGTTCCCATTATCCCGTGTGTGTGAAAGGCGCCTGGCAGCTGCCTGAGCTGGATAATAAGGGAGTAAGCCAAGAGCAGCCTAATTTATAACTTGTGAAGTGATTCTCTTCAGAGCACTAATGAGCAGTGACCCAAGCACAGGTAAATTATCTGTAGGGGTATTTTTCCCCCCTTTTCTCTTAAATCTCTGATCTTTTCCCTCCCCAGGCAACCTGTCTTTCACCACCATTAGCGTTGTCTCAAGTTTTTGTCTACATTCCAAAGTTGAACCACTTTATCCACAATTGATGTGTGCTCCTGTAGGGTGGAGAGCACAACGCTGGTATAAAAGCATTTATAATAGCATGGCTCATTTTTGTGCTGGAGAGGAATAATGGACGTGGGATACAGCTTTAGAGTAAGAAAGCTCTCTAAATTTAGAGTGTGGCTGTGCATTGTAGCTGAGCTGATCTCATGTCCAACTGCTGCTGCAAGGAAAGGTTTTGCTCCCAGCCTTGTGCTCCCACTGATCTTTTTGTGCTGATACAGATCCAGTTCTTCCCTCTCAGTCCAGACAGTTTTCTTCCAGCCTAACTCCCTGATTCCGGCTTGGAAGCGGGGGAAGAGATCCCTCTTTTCAGCAGCGCCAGGCCATGAGATCAGCTGAGCAACGGTGCAAACCCACACCCTAAACGAAGCCTCTCGTGCCAGTAGCGTGTCACTGTCTGAAAGGTGTTTCCAGTCATCCTGCTCTCTCCCTGTTGGCAGCGTGGGGCAAAAAGCAGCGTTTTCCTACTGCTTGGTTATCCTGAGTGAAGTTACTCCTCCTGGAAGCAGCTGCCTTTGCTGCCAGCCCCCAAAAGAATGCAGAGACTTGTGGGCAGGCCATTTGTATGGCACATGCTCTGTGATGTTCTGGGTGCTACAGCCAACTTGAAAAATAATTAAAATCCTGATGTTTTGCTGTTTTTTGCTGGATGTTGTTGGATGCTTAATGGAGCTTATTGGCAGTAAACACTCCTTCCCTGGGGATCTTTCCAGAGTCATTGAATCTGGTGAGGGATAATCTGGAATAGTCTGCTGTTTGGCTGAAACATTTGCTGGACATGGGAGCTGCAAAAAGGGGCCCTGTCAGGCATCCCTGAGCAGCTGCGGGGTGATAACAGAGGTGAAGGGCCAGCAGAGGGGTTACTGAAAATATTAATTACAGATGATGTCTGAGTCTTTAAATAAGAAATACAGATGATGCCGTGGTGGTGAAAAAAACCCAACCTTTGACTTTAAGGACAGTGTTGATCCCCAAAAGGAAAATTATAAAAGGCCACAAGCAGTGACTGGGAGTTACAAAGTGGCTTTTAGTCACAGATGTGCAGATTCCAAACAGTAGTTTGGGTGGGAAAGAAGGGGAATCAGTTCAACAGCTGTCGGGCTCTTTCTGAACCATTTCAGAGGGGGCTTTGAGTTGGTGACTGCAGCAGGTTGTACTTGATGTAGGAGGTTTTGAGCTTGTTTATACCCAGTGTCAAAATGTTTTGTGTGTGGTGTTTGCTCCCCCAGGAGAGGGTGAGCACAGGTGGGGGTATTGCTCTCTAGAAGGTCATGACAACAGCTGCAAGGTGGCCTTTGCAAAATGCCTCACCTGCAAAGGGACGTGGGGCAAAAATTCACTGCTTTCTGCTCAGTTGGGGCTTTCTTTTGCAAAACTTGCACTTTCAAGAAGGACTTAAATGCGATTTCCAGATGTTAACGTGATCGTGGGTTCAATGCTGTATTTTGAGGAGCAGCCTTTGCTGAATGTAACCTTGGGCGAAGTTGAAAACAAGCAACCAAAAAAGCAAAAAGGGAAGTGATAAAGAGCTGGCAGCCACACAAATATGGATTTGTGTGGGAAGGCCAAAAATGTGCTGGATCTCTTATCGGAAAGCATGGAATAACAAGGCCTGGCCCCTGCCCTTTGCCTGGAGACCCCTGCTGGCTCTGCTCCTCCTGCAGCCTCGAGCGCCGAGCCTCGCACCTCTCCTTGGAGCTTGGAGCAGGGCTGCTCACATGGCAGAGTGGCAGCAGATCCAGAACCAGCCCAAACCCTGCAAATGTTTGTGGGAAAATCCCCAGACCAACAGCCAGGAAAGGTCAGTGCATCTGCCTTGCATTGCAGTGTGTGTTAAAACACAGGAACAGTTCCCAGCTGGAATTACCCTAATTCCAAGCTTGTCATCAAGATGAAGTGGACTGCAAATACATTTCTGTGGGAATTGCTCCGGATGCAGAGCACCTTTAATAACGTCTCAATATCTACCTCACTGTGTGCAGTTTTAATATAACAAGAAGCCAAGGGCAAAAATGGAATTATGAGCCAAAATACTTAGACTTGATCACTGGAAACTACACTAAAACATTATTTTAATGCCTGTAGCATCACGGTCCTGGGTGAGCACATTGGAGAAGCAGCTCCTAGCTGGGTGGCAAAGCATCACAGAAACAGAATATCCTGAGTTGGAAGGGACCCACAAGGATCATCCAGCTCAACCCCTGGGCCTGCACAGACACCCCAACAATCCCATCCTGTGCATCCCTGAGAGTGTTATCCAAACACTCCTGGAGCTCTGGCAGCCTTGGGAATGTGACCATTCCCTGGGGAGCCTGTCCAGTGCCCCACCACCCTCTGGGGAAAGAACCTTTCCCTGATACCTCTGCATGGGAAGAGCAGGAGCTGGATCTGGCTGGTGGGGCTGGGTGGAGCAAGCCTGGAAAGGGTTGCGGAGGGGGTAACTAAATGCAGCAGCAGACATCTGCTGCCTCTACCCCAGGTTGGTCTCCTGGCTGTGCCAGATCGCAACAGCACAGGTAATGCTGGAATTGCACAACCAGCTACCTGCCTCCCTGGGGAGGTTTCAGGTTTTCCTGGCTCTTTGGAGCTTCCTGTACCTTGGATTAGCAAAGAGAAGATGGTGGCACCTGTGTGAGAAAGCTGAGTTGCCAGTGGTGGCCCCTTGTGCTGTGGCATGTATCAGCCTGGTTTTGAAGCCATACCTTCCAGCTCCTATGGAAGGCTCCTGTGGCCATGCAAGCTCCCAAGAAAGCCAGCTGAGGCACTGGATTAGCGCAGGGAAAGCTCTTCAGCTCCTGTGCTTGCTCTGAATGCAGCTTGCAGCCCTGGACAGTCTCCTGAGTTGATGGGCCCATGGTGGTGCAGCCTGTGCAGTGCCCTGTGGGTTACACTGTACAAATAAATGGAATATAAACTATAGATCTGTAAAAATGTTGTAAACACAAATGGAATATAAACTACAGATCTATAAAAACATTGTTAAACTGTGTGAGTAATCAGTGCCTGCCTTTGGGTGTGTGAGCTCTGCAGGAGGGACAGTCCCACAGCGTTTCTGCTGGATAGGGATCCGCAACAGTCTTTGAAAGTGCTCCACTTACTCTTAGGTTTCCTTTCCAACTGCATCATTAAATGTATTTCCAACTGAAATATAAAATAAATCAGCTGCTTCAAGGGCTTGGTTTTTTTTTTTTTGAACAGGAAGGAACTCCAAATATGCTTATTTTCATGGTAAGATCACAGGCATCGGCCACCACTGTGTATTTTGGTGTTTTAGTTCACATGTGCATTTATGCATTTTCTTCCTGACCTTGCAGATGTTCTCAGCTACTCTTTTGTGGATCCAACAAAGTGATCCTTCCCCTCTTAAATACCAAATGTTCCATATCAATTTAGCAAATAATGGAGTGGTTTTCTTTCAGGGAAAAGCTCTTTTTTTCCAGGACACAGTGGTACTCCTGCCCTGCCAGTGTAGGTGCCCCAAATACTTCGTGACTCTTTTGTCTTTTTTTGGTAATGATTTCACTGCTCCTTTTTATTTCCACTGGTTCTGCCTGCTTTAACTTTAACCCTGCAAAACTCAGTGTTTTGGGTTAAATTGACACGATTACTGTTTCATCCTGTTGGAGATTGGTGTTTTATGTGAATGTCTGCAGTAGGAAGCTTGTTTGGAGTGGTACGAGTAGCTGCAAGGAGTGGCTGAGGTCACTGCATTTGTCCAGCCTGGAGAAGAGGAGGCTGAGGGGACACTCATGAGGGGCTGCAGCTTCTTCCCAAGGGACAGCTCTGATCTCTGCTCCCTGTGAGCAGAGACAGGACCCAGGGAACGGCTGGAGCTGTGTCAGGGTTAGGTTGGACATCAGGGAAAGGTTCTTCCCCAGAGGCTGGCCGGGCACTGGAACAGCTCCCCAGGGAATTGTGACATTCCCAAGGCTGCCAGAGCTCCAGGCACTCTGGACAAAGTTCCCAGGCATGCACAGGGTGGGATTGTTGGGGTGTCCTGGGCAGGGCCAGGAGTAGGACTGGATGATCCTTATGAATACCTTCCAGCTCAGGGTATTCCATGATTTTAAGCCCAGGAAAGGCTGTCACCTTGGAGGGGGAAAACCAAAGGAAGAGCAGTTGAATTGGTTTGGCTTTTGTTTTTCTTCTCCAACTCACCGAGGGTCGGTGTTGTTTTAAAGCTCATTTGTAGTGCCCATATTCTCCTCAGAGTTTGGTTTTTCTGCAGAGTCAAGGCTTCTGTTGGGGCAGTAGTCAGAGAGAAGTGAGAGGGATATGCTCCATCCTGGCTGTGCCCTCCGGAACGCTGCTGGACTGGGAAGGTTGATTTGTGTTTTTCGTGGTGTATCTGTGGGGCACTTCCCAAGTACAAAGAGCAGCTTTAACCTTAAGTTAAAAGTGCCTGAGATATTCATTCCCCTCTCTGCAAAATACGGATAAATACTTCTTGATCTGCCAAAAGGGGCTGTGTGGGTTTAATTAACATTTGCAAAGTGCTTGTGGATAACATCTTTCATCTGAGACTCTGAAGCGAAATATTCTCGGCATCCTCGCTCAGCATCGCAATTATTCCTCCAGCTGTCGCGAGCTGTGCCAACAAAAACTACTCTGCTGTCATCAAGGGATTGTTGATGCCTTGTGACTTGTTTTGATTTTGATACTCTCTTCCCCCTACTCCTTCTCCCCATACAGTTTTTGTGTAAAATATAGTGTATTCTCCAGATTTGGGGGGAGAGAATAAACCTATTCCTTTCCTCCACAAACTTATTTGTGTCTCGTGTTACGTTCTTGCTTGTGCCCTTTTTTTTGGTCTGTGCCCTTGGAATAGAAGGAAGTGTCTTTTTTTTTCTTTTTTTTTGGTCTCTCTCTTCTTAAAATACTTTTGGTGTTGGTTTTTTTTGTATCTCATTTTAAAACACTGCCATAATTTATTAAATGCCAGTCACTCCAGAGAGGCCTGCTGGCCCATGCACTGTCATTTCTTATTTCAAGGTGGATGTGAAATACCAGATGAATTCCTTCATTCCCTGGACTTGGGTTCCCCCAAGCTCCTACTCGCAGCATTTGGGGAGTTAAAACTTCCAGCTCTGTTCTTCCAAATGCTACTTTTATTGCTAACAGTGCTCTGTGAAAGCCTCTTAAAAATCAGTATTTCTCAAATCTGGTTTTAAAGGATGGCTTGTATGTATGTAGTCTCTAAGGCAATGATATTACCTCTAAGAATTTATAAATTAAAGAGTTACAGGTCCTAGCCAGGTTGAGGTTCAGCCATCCTGCAAGACCAGAAGCACATCTGAGCCCCTCCAAGTCTGTCACTCAGGTAACTGTGGCCATTACTGTTACTTCTGTGAGGATTCATTTATCTTGACTTTAAAAGCATATGAGATTTAAAATTTTCCTTTTATATGTACTTGAAGAAAGCAGAAACTACCATTTGAAGTCTTGGAACTCTAAGCTCATAATTAACTGTGGGAATGAAGACTACAAAGAAATTACTTCAAGAGCAGCTGTGTACGGCTTCTTTCATCAACCTGTGTGTTAAAGCTGGCTCTGTTTGCTTTAGCACTTAAACCCTTGCTCCTGTTTGCCCTTCACATGGAATAATGGTGTGGGAGAAGGAGCTGGGGTCTGTCCCACCGTGTGCTGCTCCTTCGGGAAGGGAGCTGGTTCTTAGTGACTTTCTGTTGTTATTGGCAGGGGTTTTAGAGCCAGAAAAATGAAACGCAGCACGAGAACTCCTCTTCCCCTCTTGAAATTCCAGGTTGTAAATCGCAGAGCACACAGCAAAATGTGGTTATTTTCTGCCTGGTGCTTTTGGCTTGAGGGGTTTGATGCTCCAAATTGAAATTAATAGCCCTGGTTCCCCCTGAGGGTGGGGGGAGTTGTGACTTCCCGAAGATTTGTGTCCGTGTTTGTCAGTGTGAACTCCGTTATAGGAGAAGGGATGTCTGACTCCCACGTCAAATGTAGCAAGTTTCATCTTCCCGGATGAGAGGTCTGAGTTCTGCCAAGTGTGTCAATGATGGTTTTAAATATAATAAATCTGACCATGGTGCATGCACTCCCCTCCTTAGCAGAGACTGGGATGTGGTGGGTGAGTACAGCAGGAGATGGGATGAGGTCCTCCTCTGCCTCCCTGGGCTTTGGGCTTGAGGGGGAATGGAAAATCTTGGAGCGAGAGATGACTTAACCAACAACTGTGATTAGAAACTGAGATGAGCCCGTCTGAGCACTTTGATAATAATTTGCTCTTTATGCAGCTGCTGAGATCTGAGCTTATGGCAGCACCTTTCTGCTGTGTCCTTTGGGAATGGTGTCCAAGAGGGGCATTCCCAGTGCTGCTCTCAGTTGGGGGAGGTTTTCTAGTTACCTTTCTGGCTAAAGAGCTCCTGAGAAATGTCAGGAAATGTTGCCTGGTATTTGGAAATCAGTTTTGCTTCCCTGCCTGTTTCAGAAGGATTGGGTTTTCCCTTCCTCTTTCCCATGTGATCCCTGTGGCAGTGCAGGTGTCTCCTGGGGCAACTTGGGTGTTCATGCCCAGCAAACCCTGGGTGGGGGAATCAGAGAAACCTGGAATGGTTTGGGTTGGACGGGACATTAAAGCCCATCCAGTCCCAGCCCCTGCCATGGGCACGGACACCTTCCAGTATTCCAGGTTGCTCCAAGCCCTGTCCCGCCTGGCCCTGGACACTTGCAGGGACCCAGGGGCAGCCACAGCTTCTCTGAAGACAAGTGGCTATGAGGGAGACCTGGAAAAGAAGGCAAATACAGCAACTGTGTGAGCAGAGCTTGTTTCTGTGACCCTGAGCTCTGGTTATGTGCAGCTCTGAGCCGTAACGACCCTCAGGGCTATGGATGAGTGGAGTGGGATGAGCATCCAGGGAAGCTGCTGAGCTGTGCCCTTGGACTGGGAACCAAACTGCTTCTCCGGCGTGTGTCATCCTGTGGTTTTATGGCTGAAAAATGAGGCTCCTACTCCCTCTCTTAAGGGACTTTTTGATGTTCCAGTAGCGCTTCATCACCTGAAGAAAGCTCAGGATTACATCTGTGAAATTGTAATGCTGTCATTTGAAGCACTGCCTTGTGTACCATTGGCAGATATTTCCTCTCTCTCCGAATTCCGGGAGCCATCAGCGCGTGTTCCTTTCTTAGCTGCTCTTCACTCTGGGGCTCTTCAGTTCCTGGAGCAGGGGAGATCAACAAAGCAAGTTTGTCATTATTTGTTTCCTTACATATTCCTTAATTACAGCACTTGAGAGGAGGGATTTTTCCCATCTCTCCCTCTTGTTCAGTTTGTCTCACCGTAAGCCTTTTCTGGGGCTGGATTTCACTGGCGAGCCGTATCTCAGGAACTTCAGCTGGTGTTCAGCCCTCCCTCGCTTTAAAAATCGGGTGGAAATCCATTCCTAGTGTCAGACCTCTTCACTGTCTGCCTGCCCCAGTGGCCTTTTCATTTTTTTTGAGCAAACTGGCATTTCTGAAGCCGGGTGAGTTATCCCCCCCCCACCTCTGGGCCGTGTTTTCCCTGAGCTGCTATGATTGATTCCATTCACTCCCTTTAAGCAGCCCATTTCACTTAGCAGAGTCAACACAGTAAAACGAACTTGGAAAACAGATTTGTTATTCCTTAATATTTCCAAACTCCCCAGCCTCCCATTTTTACTTTATTTTAACAGAAGCCTCCTCTGGAAATCTTTTGTTAGAGGTTTTTATCTCCACGTTTGACGGCTGGCTCCGGGCTCCAGCACTCAACACACGTTTAATGGCCTTAAGCATCACGTAGTGGTCCCATTCCCAGAATCTGGAAGCCCCAGATGGCTCTACATTCACAGCTCTGGAAATTCAGCCCTCTGGGAAGTGGAAAGGTAGTTATTGACAGGAAGAGCAGCATCACACTTCAGTTTGGGAGCAGAAAGTTGGGCTGAGGGTGCTGGGAGGTTCATGGCTCATCTGCATGTGGATACACAGGCAAATTAATCGGAATTCAGCTTCTCAGGTTCAATTGTTTGAAGTTTATGAAATTTAGTTCTTGCTCTAAATGAAATTTGCCTGAAGGTTTGTCTTAATTTACTTCCAGAGTTAAATTTAAGGTAATTGGAAAGAAGGTCACGTCTGCAAATAGAGGTTGAGTATGGTTGGACTAATTGCCTTGGATTAATACCCTTTTAGTTAAAATAGAGTCATTTTCACTGAGTGAAGTCAGAGCTGGGGTAGGACCCAGGAATTCTTGCTGTTGTCAAAGGGATTCTGATTTACTTTGATTTATTCCCCATTTCTGTGGCTGGGTCCCGAGTGTTTGTGTCACTGACTGTGGGCTCGTGTGTGTTGTGCACAGCAAATCCACCCCATCACCAAGGAAAATCTGCCTTCACTGGGAAATAAACTGCCTTGAGTCTGGCAGAGCAGTTTTAATTTGAAATCTATTTTAAAGCAAGCATTGTTTTTTTCTAGCACAGTAAAGTAGTAAAGAGGAAAAGCTCCCTGGATGGATGCTTGTAGGAAATTTCAGGTTTTGTTTATATTCTTTCTGAAATCTACGAGGAGAACAACATTTTGGTGAAATGTAAGGGTTTTAAAGAGGGTCCAAATGAAAGCTTGGGCAGCTCAATGATCTGTTCTCCTGCGGAAAATGCTTCTTCCTTGTGGATGTAGTAAAGGCTGAAAAATCTTGCTTAGAATTTGATTCTCAGATTTCAGTGCAAGTCTGCTTTAAACCTCTTGAATCCACACACATAATTCATCCTTCCTGGCAAAAGCTCTGGTGCTGATTTTCCTTGTAAAATCAATAAACAGAGATAAAGAAGAAAAACAAGTGCTGAGATCTTTGAGCGAAGGGGAGAGCTGCTGCTTTTGCAGGTACTTGGGAGAGATGAAATTTAAGGCAATTTCCTCATCTCAAGCTGCTGTTCTTTTTGTAGGTATTGACTTTTAAATCTTGTTCCTTCTCCAGTTCCTGCAAGGAGAGGAACGCTTGCACTGAGCTGAACTCAAGCAGATGGTGTTGGAAAAGTGTGAGCAGGAGAGAGGGACCTGCCACTGCTCTCAAGCACAGATTAAATACAATTTCTCCCGGTAAAAGCCCCTCTTAATGATAGACGTTGTCTGTTTTACCTTGAGTATCATCCTTTCCACTTGAATTACAGTACTGCATTTTAATTGTAATAAATTACCAAGTGTAAATGTGGTGACTGTTTCAAAAGCTTGGATCTTACCTGCCTGATATTTGGATATGGATGGCTCTGATTGGCATCAGGAATTACTGTCTTGGCATTGAATTCAGCACAGTGGAGTATCATCAAATCCCAGATTGGTTTGGGGTGGAAGAGACCTTAAAGCTCATCCCATTCCAACCCCTGCCATGGGCAGGGACACCTTCCGCTATCCCAGGTTGCTCCAAGCCCTGTCCAGCCTGGCCTTGGACACTTCCAGGGATCCAGGGGCAGCCACAGCTTCTCTGGGCACCCTGTGCCAGGGCCTCCCCCCCTCATAGGGAACAATTCTTTCCCAATATCCCATCAAAATCTACCCTTTCTCAGCTCAAAGCCTTTCCCCCTTGTCCTGTCACTCCAGGCCCTTGCAGAAAGTCCTTTTCCAGCTCTGCTGTAAGGCCCCTTTGGTCTCCTGTACTGATAAGGGATGGATATTGTGCTGGTTCTTAGCACTTCTTCAGTCTTGTGTTGGTTTCAGAGTGGTTTGGGGAAGAAGAAAAGCATTGGCTTAATTTATTTATTTTATTTATTTCTTTAAGCCAGGAGTTTTTTTGGCCTCACTAGAAGCCCAAAGCTTCTTCCCTTGGAGCTGAGGTATCTCAGGGTGATGCTGGAATATGCAGCGTAGAGAGAGCTTGAAGTGCCTCCAGAACTGCTCAAAGAAAGAGATTTCTCAGATCTTGTATAGTGGGAAGTGTTTTAGTCACTGGTGGTGGCCTGTTGGCAGGACCTTTGCAGTGGGGGCTCTTTCTTCTTGTGGTGGGCTCAGAGTGTGACAGGCAGTCCATGGAGTCTGTCTGATCCCATGGAGAGCAATTGCTGCCCTCGGGGGAAGACGTGAAGCAACTTCATATTCTGTGTTCTGAGGACTTCATTTGTATTCCTTTTCAGTGTTCTGTGAGCAGGGGCTCGAAACAACCACTGTGTATTTGGAGATTTTCTGTGTTTTGGAGGATTTTCCCACTTGGAAATATTTTCGTGCTCATTGTCCCCTCCATGGCACTTCCCTGGAGTCTGTCAGGGAGCAGCTCTGGCTCTGGGATGTCACCGGTGACCGCTGTCAGTCAGGCTGTGACATTTCTGTCCTGAATGGCCTCAGCCCACCTGGCACAGCCTGGACATGATCCCACTGTTAAACTTCCAGCTCCAAAATCAGGACAGCTTGGTCCCAGCTCCCTTTTAGGACATTCCCCAGCCCATGCCATTTCCTGATCCTTATCTTGGACTGTTTGGCTCCACTCTGGCTTGGTTTAACTCACTATTACAGGCACAGCCCCTGGGTTTAGGCCTCGTCCCTGTCATTTAACCTCTTGTTTTTCCTTGTGTCCCCCTGTCTGTGTGGGAACTGAGCCCCTCCAGGTAAGGGACACTTTCCCAGAGTGGTGCCCACGGACCATGTTCTTGGGGCCATCTCTGTTCACACTAATATTGGCATTAAATTTGCTGATAATAATTGGTCTTCCCATGGCAGGATTGTCCCTTTTCTAATTTTAGTTGTCTGACCTGACTATGAAAGTGTTGCTTTGTCATTTTTTGTCAGAGACTTTCTCTGTAGTCCTGTCTGGAGCTTCAAAACTCTTATTTTTGCAGTTTTTGTCTGTCACAATACAGGACCTTTCTCTGATTGGTGTTTATCCTCAAATTGGTGTCATCATGCCAAATTCCCTCCTCCGCCAACGTGCCCAGGCCTTAATATGAAATGAAAACATGGGAAAATCCAAACTATTTCAGCAAAATGTTTTAACTGCAAGTTCTGATCATGAGGTGGCTCAGGGTGGCTGGGGAAGCAGTGCTGGTGGAAATCTGCACTACCCAAGGGACTGGGCTCCCTCAGCACAAGATGCTAAAATCAGCACCAAAAGAGAGATAAGTTGGCTGTTTATTTCTCAATGCATGTGTTTTGAATCCGTTAACTCATTTACAAAATGCAATCCCACATGGTTTAAGGTTTATGGGGAGAGAGAACAAGGCTGCTTTCTTTTGGTGAGCAAAGAAGTTCAAAAGCAAGAGGTTGCCTTAGGTGATACCAACTGTATTTCTTCATCCCATGGCTACAACTTTAGACTTTACAAAAACTGGTTTGTTTGTTTTGGGGTTATTTTTTAGGAGGAATCCAATACAAATATTGAAACCTCTTAGGTATTCATATTTGAGGCATGTCAAACATCTCTTGTTGGCAGAACCAGACATAGTTGAGGCTAATACATAAAAGTGTAATAAAATAGATATTTTGCTCCTGTCTGCTGTTACTATGAAATTCCCATTTCGGTTTCCTTTTCTGAACAAAAACTTACCTTTTTTATGAATCCAGATCTGTAAGAGATGCTGAGCTTTCAAGTTCATGTGCACCTTTCCTGGGTGGGATGTCTCATTCTAAGGATGTGGGACTCTGTGGGCTGTGACAGTGGAAGCAAGGGACTGGGTTTATTCTCTGTAGTGCTTCTTCACAGTTTCTGCAGGCTGGAAGTGCCTCCTTCTAGAAGCTACATAAAATCAAAAGGAGATCTGAGCTTTTCAGTCTTGTGGTTCTTCTTTGCACAGCTGGTGCTTCTCTGAGATGTCTCAGATAGGGAAGTGAAACCCCCAGCTTTTATCTGTGGAGCACTGTGTGTTGTTGATTGCTTGAAGTATTGCAGACTCCCAAGTAGTTAAGTGAAATTTCCAGGAAATTACCATTATTTAGGTCAGCTGAGTGCCTTTGAGTTGCGCTTTGTGTGTATCTGTTTCTTGTTGCAGCCATACTTCAGAAAAAAAAAAAAGTGGCTGAAGGAGCAAACTGCTTTGTTTGTGATAAAATCATGGAATGGTTTGGGTGGGAAGGGACCTGAAAGATCTCACTTCAACCCCCTGCCATGGGCAGGGACACCTTCCACTATCCCAGGTTGCTCCAAGCCCCATCCAGCCTGGCCTTGGACACTTGCAGGGATCCAGGGGCAGCCACAGCTTCTCTGGGCACCCTGTGCCAGGGCCTCACCATCCTCACGGGGAATAATTCCTTCCCAATATCCCACCTAACCCTGCCCTCTGGCAGTGGGAAGCCCTTCCCTGTGTCCTGTCCCTCCATCCCTTGTCCAAAGGCCCTCTCCAGCGGTCCTGGAGCCCCTTCAGGCCCTGGAAGGGGCTCTGAGGTCTCCCTGGATCCTGCCCTTCTCCAGGTGAACACCCCCAGCTGATCCAATTCCCACCATCCTCAATGCAATTGCCTCTCTGATGTGAAGTTTCCCAGGTTATGTTTTTCAGTGCAAGGGAAATGGCCTCAAATTGTACCAGTGGATGTTTAGATCAAATACGGGGGGAAAAAAATTCATGGAAAGGGTTGTAAGCATTTGGAACAGCTGCTCAGGGCAGTGCTGGAGTCACTAAAAATGTGTGGATGTGGCACTTGAGGACACGGTTTAGTGGTGGCCGTGGTGGTGCTGCTTGATGGTTGGACTTGATGATCTTGGAAAACTTTTCCAACTGTAACGATTCTGGGATTGTGTGATATCCAGCAGAGTCTTTGGAGAAGTCTGTGCTGTGTAAAGCGTGTGGCACAAAATTAAAGCAGACAGGGAGCTCCCCCCGTGTCGTCGGAAATGGAGCGTTTTAATTGAAGGCAGCGGGGCGCGGCGTTAATGGCAGGCAGCCGCCTGTCCCTGCCTGGCTTGGTGGCACCTCGGAGCAGTTCCATGCCAAACATCATCCGAGTGTCAGATCTTCAGGAGACTGGGGGGATGGAGGCTCTGGCAGCTCCGGAGTGTTTATTCCATGAGCTGTTAGTGCTTGTTCCCCATCACGGCTCTGCCTTTGTTGCTGGGATGAGGCACAACCAGAGGCCAGGATTTGGAAGAATCCAGGATTGAGTGAAGCTCTCAGGGCTCCAGCTGTGCCTCCCTGGCTCAGAATGATCCCCACGAGCCACCCAGGCCTGGCTCAGAGTGATCCCCACGAGCCACCAAGGCTGTGCTTCCTTAGCTTGGAGTGATCCCCATGAGCCACCAAGGCCTGGCTCAGAGTGGTTCCCCATGAGCCACCAAGGCCTGGCTCAGAGTGGTTCCCCATGAGCCACCAAGGCTGCGTCTCCCTAACTTGGAGTGATCCCCACGAGCCACCAAGGCCATATCTCCCTAACTTGGAGTGATCCCCACGAGCCACCAAGGCCGTGTGTCCCTAACTTGGAGTGATCCCCACAAGCCACCAAGGCCTGGCTCAGAGTGATCCCCATGAGCCACCAAGGCTGTGTCTCCCTAACTTGGAGTGATCCCCACAAGCCACCAAGACCTGGCTCAGAGTGATCCCCATGAGCCACCAAGGCTGTGTCTCCCTAACTTGGAGTGATCCCCACGAGCCACCAAGGCCGTGCCTCGCTGCCGAGTGGCAGATCCATGGAGGATCGAGGAACCAGGATTGCTGTGTGTGAAGGCTGAACAAATGGCTCATTTGCATGGTGGGTTCACATCTTTGAGAGTCTGTTTCAGGCTATAAAGTGCACGGCTTCACTTTCTGACGAGCAGGTGTTTGGCAAGGAAAGAGCCATCACACCATCAGCTGGGAGAGAGGAGGAATCTGCTGCCGGAGTGTTGATTCAGAAGTTGTGGCTGCTGTTCAGGAAACTTTTATTGGAAGAGTTTTCTGAAGTTCTTTACTTGAAAATGAAATGAGAGACCTGCTGGGCTCCCACTCCTATGCTTGTAAGTCCCTTGTTCCCTGGGAGCAGAGCCCGATGCCTCCTTTCAGGGAGTTGTGCAGAGCCAGAAGGTCCCCCCTGAGCCTCCTTTTCTCCAGGCTGAGCCCCTTTCCCAGCTCCCTCAGCCACTCCTGGTGCTCCAGTCCCTTCCCCAGCTTCATCCCCTTCCCTGGACATCCTCCAGCCCCTCAATGTCCTTCTTGTGAGGGGCCCAGAGCTGTTCCCAGGCCTGGAGGTGCCTCAGCAGTGCCAGCACAGAGGGACAATCACTGCCCTGGTCCTGCTGGCTGCACTATTAACTTAATTAATTTAATTAGTCGGTGTCACCTTGTCTCCTTGTTACTGTGGAGTTATCATTTACCTTTTTGCTGTTTGCAAAGTTTGCTTTAGGACTGAACTTCTGAACATGACTCAAAAAAAAGCCACAACTCCAGATTTGATTCAGACCTCACCAGGTGCCACGAAGGGGGTGTCAGGCTCCGTGGTGATTTTGGATCATCCTGGTATCCTGCTTGTAGCTGGCTTGTTCCTGAGTTGCCAAATGGATGGGCTTAGGCTCTTTTGCTCTCAGTAACAATGTTCTTTTCCTGACTCCATGCCTGGATCCCTGAGGTGATGGCTCTGGCTGGAGCTGTGGGATGCCGCTCGCTGCGTGGGCTTTTCCTCCTCAGCGTTCCCACATCCTTGTCTGTGGGTTTGTGTTTGGATTGGCGAGTGGGAATGATCATTTTTTGAAACACTATTGCAGCTTTGCAAGCTTTCATCCTGAAAAAATGAAGCCTGTCTGCCCTTTCCTCCTGGAACGATTACAGAGGGGTTTTAGCTTTAGGGAGATTATTGAACAGAAGTTGCTGTTGGAAGGCAGAGGTGCAAATGGGATTTCCTAAACACAGCCTTGCTCCAGCTCTGCCCTCGTGTAACACAGTGGCAAAAATAGCAGTTATTTCTGGGAAAACTGGAGCAGTCTTGGAAGGTCCCACCTGTTCTCTATTCCTTACAGTGCATTTTCCAGAGAGATTCTGACGCCGTGGGAGCCGGGCAGAGCAGCAGCCAAGGAGCCGGGGCTGTTGCCTGTTTCTGTGGCCCTTTTGTGGGGATAAGTAGGTCAGTGGCACCAGTGCTGCTCGTGACACTTCCCCTGAAAGCAGAGCAGAGCTCTGGGGCTGTTTCCTGGCCTCTTGCTTTATTCAGGGTTACGTGTTTCGCCTTCAAACCGGCACAGGGTGACTTCAGTTTGCTGCTGTGACACTGCCTCTCTTCCAAGGCTCTGAGCCACTCATCCCGTAACACAAACGTGCTGATGGGATCCCTGTGCTGCTGGTGGGTCTGGATATGGAAACTTGATGGGAGAAGGTGCTGACAAAGGGTTCCCATTATCTACCACAACTTTTTATTCCAGATTACCGCACGTTGCTTCCCTGGTGTTGAAGCCCCTGTGGGGGGTTAATACCTTGTCTCAACAATTCAGAGTTGATGTGGAGCGAGAGTTTTGGACTGGAAGGTGTATTGTTAATTAGTTAGGGCCTTCTTTTGGAGGACCTCAGAGCGTTTTACAAAGAACTCTAACCCTGCTCTGGAAAACCAGCAGAAGGTCCTGGGTTCTAGAATATGTTCTCTTCCCAAAAAAGTCCCAAACTTCAGAGCTACATGACTATGGGGTCAGCAATAAGCACCCTTTCCTCCTTCCTTTCATTCTTTTATTGTGTTTAACTTGTGGGGGTTCAATGCCCTTTTTTTTAGTTACTATTTTTAAGCTTCAAGTTTGAGTTTTTGTACGTTCCTGGTGTTTCTTGCTCCCATGCTCAGATTTTATTTCAGAGTCAGAGCTATGAAGTAGTTGAAGTCAGACCAGCACAAGATGATTAATTTTTCCCGTCTCCCAGGATCATATTTTGAGACTATCAAGACATATGTTCTCAAATAGCTTCCCTGCTAGCGTGGGGGTTATGGGAATGGCTCAGCAAGGCCGTGCCCTTTCCTTCCCATAAAACTGGGATGGTTAGAAGATGCCAATCAATCAATTTTGTGTAGTAGTTCCATCTCTTGGTCGCCTTACAAACAAATTTGTGAGATGCTTTACATCCTGCTGTGCAGGAAGTAGCTTTTGATTATATTTCTCCTCTCAGTTGCTATTTGTGACCCACGAGCTCCCTGGTGAATTCCCAAGGAATGCTGCGAGCCAGGGAACCGGAGCAGAGGGAGCGAATTCCCTGAGGTTGAGCAGAAGGGCTGAGGCACAGCTGGGGATCAAACCCCAGTCACCCACCCGGCCCTTGCCTTAACTACTGTACAAGAATTTCCTCCTACTGTGCCTCTAATAGGAACTGCAGGGCCAAATTAAGTGGGCAGATTGTAATCACTGCTGCTGAGTTATCCCAGATGTGGAATTACTGCAGCCCTCTGCTTTTCCGTACTAATTTGGAAAGTTCGCTGCCTCTTCCCCCCTCCCAGTGCTCCACCTTGCCACATTCCAGGTTCTGCCTTGTGGGAAAAAGAGCCTGAATGACCATAAAGAGCCCAGATGTTGTGACTGGGGGCAGGAAACACAAGTCAGCTCTCCCTGATTTGCAAAGCTAAAAATAGTGAGAGCATTAATAGGAATCTCTGCCTTCAGCTCGCTGGGCAGCCCGGCCTCTCCAGAGGCATCTTCCTTGTAGGAGCCATACGGCACAGGGAGCAGGCAGGCAGCTCGTGAGATTAATTCCTCAGCGGTTTGGTTCCTTGTTTTATTTGCATTACAGGAGTGCCTGCAGGCCCGGGTGCAGCTTAGACCCCCAGCTAGGCAGGGCACGGGAGCCTTGCAAGAGACTGTCTGAGCCTAAAGGTGCTCTGGATGAATTTCAGAGTAAGGAAGTGTAGTGAGTGACAGGGAGGGGACAGAACCTGCAGCCACGTGGCACCGACAGCGATAGACCCGGGGTGAGTTGTTTATTTTCTGTTACCAGCACAATGAGTGTCCTCAGCTCATCCCCAGCCCAGTCAGCTGTCACAGGCTCCTCACTGGGAGCTGTGGGATGGCTGGTGCTTGGTGGATAACTGGGAAAACCAGGCACTGTCCCCTTCCTAAAGCAGCACAGGAGCGTGGTCTGTCGAGGGTGCTTGCTTGGGATGGTCTGTCTGGATGGTGAATGTGCTGCACAACCTTCCAGAGTCACTCTAAATCCCTTCCTCAGTGACCGCACGTCGGGGGCAGCCACTGGGAGAGCACATTTGGGGCCTGGGGAGTGTCTGGACAGCATTTTCCAGCCTTGTAGGTGGGGTGGGGAGGGTGGGAACAACGTGATCAAAGTGGCTTTTGTTCCCTGCAGCACAGATTATAGTAATGTTGCTATGGCCACAAATCTCCCTCAAATTGCTGCAGACAATTCATGAATTTCCTTTTTTATTACATCCTAACACTGAAAACCGGCCAGGCTGCCAGAAACCTCTCCCAGGGAAACCTGTAACCGCTGGAGATGTCAGGAGCTGCAGGAGAGGTTGGAATACAGGTAGTGTGAGTATTGCTGTGCTGGGGGATGCTGTAAAGGGAATCTCTTGTTGCTGGAACTTCGGGATGCTTTTGAGGTGAAGTAATTAAATTAACCCAAAATATCTAGCTGCTCACTTCGATCCCATGACTCCTTATTAATTAGTTATTCCCATCTCCAGGGTAATTGGGGTATCAGGATACCTGAGTCATAGGCAGTGGAGCCCTGTAAGCTTTATGCTGTTTTGCTCCCGGAGGTGCTTTCCCAAGGAAGCTGTGTGGTCAGGAGAGCCTCACGTGGCACAGCAGTGGGGTTCCTGAGGCTGGGATGGGAGATCCCGGGCTGGGAGACCCCTGGCAGTGCTTCCTGCTGCTGCAGCACATGGGAAGCTGGATTTTTTCCTCCTGTTTGTGGCTCTGCTCGCTCACAAAGCAGCGTGAACCTTCAGCAGCATTTGGGTGCCCTGAGCACAGGGGTTGAAGGAGTTCTGTTGGTTTTCTTTCTGTTTTAAATCAAGTTTTACATCTTGCGTGCAATCACTCATCAAAACTCTTGTCTTTGTGGGCAGAGAGGGAGGGAGAGGGGAGGAAGTCAGTTGTGTCTGTAGCACAGCCTCCCCCCGTGAAGTGGTCTGTGGGGGTTCTCTCAGGGCTTGGGGAACAGGGCTGTGAACAAGACTCCTAAACACCACTTGGTCACTGCCTTCTGTGGCCCTGGGCAAGTGATTTAGCTCTTTCTTGCCTTAATTGGCCTAATTAGTGCCTTCAGGTATCTCAAAGTTCTGGTAATTGGTGCTTCTGGTTGTACACCAAGGCAGTAACCAAGAGCCCTGGGCATGTTCAGCCTGGTTCCTTGTTAATCTGTAACCAAATAAACATCAAAACTCCTCTTTGCTGTGTCTGATGTGACAGCTTGGAGGTGATGACTGGGCTTAGAATCACAGAATGGTTTGGGTTGGAAGGACCTTAAAGCTCATCCCATTCCACCCCTGCCACGGGCAGGGGCACCTGCCGCTATCCCAGGTTGCTCCAAGCCCTGTCCAGCCTGGCCTCGGACACTTCCAGGGATCCAGGGGCAGCCACAGCTTAACCCAAAGCGTAGCTGTGGCCGTTCCAGCACTCAGATTGCACTGGTGTGACCTTGTTGTCTGAAAATCAAACCTCATGTTATTTCGATCAGTTTATTAATTCAGTGTTCTTTGAAACCCATCCTTGGTCCTTGTCCTCTTCTGGATCGTGGGTTAGGTTTTTTGGTTCCACATGACAGAGTACAAGCTTTAGTGCATTAAACTCTGCTCATTTCACAAGCTTAAACTCATATTTGGTGTGTCTGCAGTTTGTGTTATTTGAGGAACTGGGAGATTTATGGTTATTGAATGTGATGGAACCTTCCTGCCCAAGAGAAGAAATCACAGAAACGCAGGATTTGGGTTTTCAGGTACCCTAAAGATGTAGTTCCAACCCCCTCCTGTGGGCAGGTTGTGCCCTTCAAGTATCTGGGTAAAGCCCAGCCAGTGTTTTGGATCTTTTCTATTTCTTTGAGTTTTTATGTGTTATGTTTATGGATTTTTGAGCTGCCTGGTTTTTGTGGGTATCGTGGGTCTCTTGTGTAGTGCTCCAGCAAGGATCAGCATTTTGGGGTGACTCTACACAAAGTGTAGGAAGAAGTCCTCATGCATTTACTGGAGCCTCCTGGAGCACTTCTGTCATGAGACAGAGAAGGACAAACGTGCAGGAACTGAGAAATGGAATGAGGATTGTGGTGGAGTTGGAAGCAAAGGAGGGAAGTGTCCTGGATGAGGAATGGGGGATGAGGTTTGTAGGCAGAGGCCATATGACCCTGATTTTGTTCTTTTTTTCTCCAATGTTTTTTTGCTTCCTTCTCGTGCCGTTTGCCCCTCACCATTCCCACACTTTCAGTTGATTTCTAAGACGAGAAAAAAATTACTGAGACCGTTTTGGCGGCTTCAAAAGCAGGAAATCCACATTACATGGTGTGGCTTTATCAGCCCGTTCTCACGCTGGTGGCCTGAGCTTTGCCACCCTCACATCCCCTATACATGGCGCAGTGAGCTCGGACTGGGCTGCTGGGGCTCTCTGAGCTCCATGTCTGGCTGGAGAAATCCCAAATGGACAGGCTTGGACAGCTCCAGCACCCACTGGCCTGCTCAATGCAGTTCTGTTGTCCCACATCCATGGTGAGTTCTCACATTCACCCCACAAATGGTCTTGTGACTGATTGGGCAGAAAAATTTGTGTCCAGGGGAAGTCGTAAATAAGTTATTTCCCCGGCACTTAGTGTGCTAAATGTCAGTGTGATGTTTTTCTTCCTCCAGAACAGGAGTGCTTGGCACAAGAGAGATGTGGATCTGTTAGAGTGGGTCCAGGGGAGGCCATGGAGCTGCTCTGAGGGCTGGAGCCCCTCTGCTCTGGAGCCAGGCTGGGAGAGCTGGGGGTGTTCCCTGGAGAAGAGAAGGCTCCAGGGAGACCTCAGAGCCCCTTCCAGGGCCTAAAGGGGCTCCAGGAGAGCTCGAGAGGGACTTGGGACAAGGGCTGGAGGGACAGGACACAGGGAATGGCTTCCCACTGCCAGAGGGCAGGGATAGATGGGATATTGGGAAGGAATTGTTCCCTGTGAGGGTGGTGAGGCTCTGGCCCAAGGTGCCCAGAGAAGCTGTGGCTGCCCCTGGATCCCTGGAAATGTCCAAGGCCAGGTTGGAGCACCCTGAGGTCGTGGAAGGCATCCCTGCCCCTGTGGCAGGAGGATTGATTTTTTAAGAGTCTTTCATGGCATGATGTTTAAGGTCCCTTCCAACCCAGACCATTCAGCGATGATTTGAAGTGTCACAAATGTGTTTAAAGTGTGGATCCTTTGTAGCCTCCGTGACCACATTTTGCAGAGGGCAGAGCATGGAGCAAACAGCACACGTGGCTCCAGGTATATTCCCTGTGAGAGGGATGGATCTGTTGCTCTGGTGTAGGGGATTCTCTCTCATGCAGCAGGTGGAATGTGCTGCTTCTCCCCCAGAACTTGCTGCTTTTTCCTTGCCTTGTTTTCCTCTGAATCCTCGGCTGCTGGGCTTGGGTGGGCTCAGGAGCTTTGTCATAAAAATCTTCCAACTCTAATCCCTCAGTGTGCCATCAAAATACAGATAAAAAATACCACAGGTCCTCCCTTGTGTGTGTGTGTGGAGGCGGAGAGGGGCTGGGAGGTGGATTTTTGGAGGAAGGACTGTGTGGAAATCTTTCCCAGTTCCGTTCCTGTAATCAGTGTTTAACATTCCTGTTCTGTGTTTCAGCCCCTCACCTTTAACTGGAGTGCTCTGAGATTGCCTGTCTGAAAGAGACAGAGGTTCATTGTGTTAATTGGCTCTGAAATTACTGCATCAAGTATCAGTAATTGGTGTTATTATTCTGCTCTTGTTGTATCCTAGGGTTTTCAGGGAGCAGAAATTAATATGGAAACCCGCGCTTCGTGCTGGCGGTTGCCGGCAGAACCTCACGTGAGGCTGGGGTTTCAAGAGGCTGTTCAGTGATTCTGGTAGCAAAGAGAGGGACTGGTGACATGGAGAGGGGAAAGATCCCTGCTCGGAGATGTCTGTGTTTAATCCCAGCTCCAGGGAGAGCTCCCTGCTCCGACTGAGGGGAGTCAGAACTGTGAATACAGCAAAGGCAGGGCCACTTGGCAGATGAACTATGGATGTGCGGCTGGAAAATTGATTTTAGGAGGGAGCAAGCGTGGAATAAACTGGTGTTGCCACTCCTGACTGTGCTGCCTAAGGTTGTTTGGAGAAGGGATAACTCCTTCTGGCATGGTGTGTCTTGCTGCTGCCAACAGCACTATTTCTACCCAGTTAGGAGATCGTTTTTCAATCAAAACCTCTTCCCTCCCAGCTCTCTAGTTTGTCCAGAATGGTTTTGTGCCTCCTGAGGCAGAGTGGAGCCTTCCTGTTGGTACTGACAGTGTTGTGAGCTGGGGCATAACTCGATCCTCTCTAAGCTGCAAAGCACAGGCAACACGTTGCTAATTTGCACTAATGGGATCTCTGTGCCCAGCAGAATTTGTGATGTGGGTTGGAGTTTGGTGTGGATGGGAGGACTTGAAAAAGAAGGGAGGGTGGCTGGATAACTCCTCCTGAGGGGCAGCAGTGGGGCAGCTCTGATCTCTGCTCTCTGTGAGCAGGGACAGGATGCATGGAACAGCTGGAGCTGTGTCAGGAAGATTTAGGTTGGATATCAGGAAAAGGCTCTTCCCCCAGAGGGTGTCAGGCACTGGAACAGCTCCCCAGAGAAAGGGCAGGGCCCCAAGGCTGCCAGAGCTCCAGGAGCATTGGGAAGGGATGCACAGGGTGGGATTGCTGGGGTGTCTGTGCAGGCCCAGGAGTTGGACTGGATGGTCCTGGTGGGTCATTTCCAGCTCAGGATGTTCTATGATTCTGTTCTGTGATTCTTGGAAGAGGGAGAAATTCAATAGGATTTTACACTTTATGGCTGGGGATGAGGGGAATTGCTAGAACTGGTGCTGGAGTGAGCTGATGCTGATGCTAAGCCCAAACCATCCTCAGTGTGTAGGACACAGGAGTTGTTCCCTCTCAGTTGTGGAAGAGCAGGTGTTTGTAGTGATTCCCCTTCTATTCCTTCCTCCCCTGCAGCAGCCAGGCTGGAGGCTGCCAAGGGAGCTGCTTTTTGCATCCCTGGGGTCCTGTAATCAAACCCCTCCTGCGTTTGTCCTGACCAAATTAAAACACGTGCGATACGTGGGAGATGCAAATCAAGCCAGGTGCTGATTGCACTTTCACCCCCATGAACAACTCCAGGGATCCTGGTTTGATCTCCCGCTCTCTGCTTTTCCAAGTATTAGTTTGCTTGACAAAACCAGAGGGATCTGCATCACCTCTCCAGCACTGGAATCACAGGTGAGCTGGACCATCATTGCTGATGCTGGTTAAAAGCTGAGCTCCAGCTCTGGAGGTGCTGTGAGTTGGGAAGAGTGTTAGGGCGATGTTAGAGCTATATGGGATACTTAAAAATAATGGAAAATATTGATTTGCAGAAGGGAGAGCTCCTTGGAGGCAGTGGACGAGAACACGGTGGGCAAGGGAATCCTTTTCCTTCTCCAGCTGCCTCATGGATGCCTGGAGCTTTGTAAAGAAATTCGCCACAGTCTGATGCACTCATTGTGGAATTAAGGACAAACTTTCATGCCACTGTTTTAGGACTGTTTCCTTATTATTTGAATCTTTGCTTGAAAAAATTCTCAAGGTTTTTGTCACCATGTCTCTGAGTCCTCTCTGAGCAGCACAAGACACTGGTGGCCTTTCTGTGGAGTCAGACTTTCTGAAGTTTCACCTTTTTTTTTTCCTAAATTTTTTTTTTTTAAATAAAATATTCCTTAGATTGAAGTTGGAATGCTACAGCTTCCATCTGGGAACTATTGTAGATTTAATTTGGAAAAACAGACTGTAAAACACACACTCGTAAAAACAGTTTGTCCTTTCCAATGTACTAGAAAATGATTCTCAGCAGCCTCTTAATGCCCTCTGCTCGCCTGTATTTAAGCTCCATGACATGCTCAGAGACACAGTTACAGTGGATTTTAATACTGGGTCATACATAAATTCCCAGTATGGATAATTTCGGGAAGATTAATATGGAGAATATGTTAATAGTAAAGAATTTGAAGTCGTTGCAGGTTTTGCAGCGCTGGGTGTGCACAAGGAGCTTGGTGACTGTAAAGCTGCTGTCCAGGTTGGCTTGAAAATGAGAGTACTCAAAAAATGTGCTTATGACTTCAGAAACTGTGTGCCCATCGAGGTGCACAAGTACTCCTGCCTTAGAAACATGGAATCCCAGAGCGGTTTGGGTTGGAAGGGACTTCAAAGCATCTCATCCCACCCCTGCCCTGGGCAGGGACACCTTCCACCATCCCAGCTTGCTCCAAGCCCCGTCCAACCTGGCCTTGGACACTGCCAGGGATCCAGGGGCAGCCACAGCTTCTCTGGGAATTCTATTGCAGGGCCTCCCTGTGCTCACAGGGAAGGATTCCTTCCCAGTATCCCATCTAACCCTGCCCTGTGTCCGTGGGAAGCCATTCCCTGTGTCCTGTCCCTCGTGGCACTCTCCAAAGGTGTGGATCAGTTTTCTGCAGACTTCTGGAATCCTGCTCCCCACTTCTGGCCTTTTAGCATTCTTTGTGCCTCCAGCTCTACTCAGGGCAATTTTTTGGTATGAGACAGGAGCAAGGCACCACTTAAGAGCTTAAGGATTTACCAGCTGATCCCATCTATTTTCCATAGGGTGCCACTGATTTCCCAGGCTTTGATTTGATGCTGTTATTCATGAGCATCTCCCTCAGCCCCAGGGAGGTCCCTTGATTAAGTCGTTCATGCTTCATGGGACCTCATGGGGAGCCCAGGCTGCCTCAAATAATGAGCTGACAGGACTGGCAGCATCGGATTGTATCAGCATCCTGCCACATCCCCTTCCCTCCTGATTCCTTATTGTTCATGGTGGGCTCGGTTATTGTGCCATCTGATTTTTGGGAGAGGGAATTTTTTGTAGCTTGGCGATGGAGAAGCAGAGTTGGGCAAGGAGCATGTACAAAAAACGGTGTCTGACCATGTTTGACCTGCCCTTCTCCTTCATCCCCAGCTTCAGGGTTTGCTGGAGACTTAGGAAAAAACCCCAAACCAAACATCAAATTGCTTTTGAGTAACGTGAAATCCCGATTATGGAAATGTTCGTTGTATAGCACAGCACACATTCGTGTTCTGCCTGCTCAGAAATCCTGCTGGTGGCCTGTGCATGGGCATCTAAAGGGAATTTTTAAAAACTTGTTGGGGTGGCTGTGTGAAACCAATACCTTCATGGCTAAAATGGGTGGGTTTGGGTGCAGAGCAGCACTGATGTGTATTTAATGGACAAATACACTGTTGAGGTCTTTTCCAGAGGAGCCGGCAGCCTAAACTGGGTATTGCAGCAAAGCAAACCAGCAGAGAAGGGTGGGTAAAGAGCCCTGAGAGGGGATTGATGGATGTTCCTAATCTGGGAGAGGGGAATGTTGGCATTCCTGAGCTTTCTTTGTGTTTGAAAATCCCATTTTCATTTGTTCATATTACCTTAAGCTTCAGGTAGAACATTCCAACTTGTTGTTTCCTGGTGGTTTTTGGGAAGACTATAATGAAAGCTGTTCAGCTGTTTTGGAGGATGAGACTGAGAAAATACATTTTCTTACAATTAAAAATAAATACAAATAAAGGCAGGGTGACCAATTCAAGTCACGGTGCCTCGGCACTTGGGAGCAGTGATTGGATGGTTGCAAATATCTCGTTTGCAGTTCCCATAAAAATCCACCAAAACTGGGCCAATTTGGAAACACTGAAGGAACTGGGGCAGGGAATTAAGAGGGAGAGGAGGGAGAAAAGCTGTTTCTTAATCATCACTGAATACCACCCTCGGGTTGGATCCTGTCCTTGCTATTCCCATGGACTGTGTCATTTTGGGGAAGCTGCTGGAAACAATCTCATCAGAAATATTTTTCCCAGAGCACTGGTTTTGAACACCCTGGATCTAATTTTGCAGCGATGATGGAATTTAGTGGGACCTGCCCTCTGTGTGTGCCTGTACGTGAAAATATCTATGTATATATAGGTGTAGGGTGGTGAAGATGATAAAATATATCTGTATATAAATGTGAAAGTGTTGAAGGCCGGGCTGGATAGGGTTTGGGGCAGCCTGGGATGGTGGAAAGTGTCCTTGCCTGTGGCACAGGTTGGAACTGGATGAGTTTTAGGGTCCCTTCCAACCCAAACCATTCTGTGATGTATTCAAATCTGAGGCATCCCCTCAGAGGCAGAAGCTGCCAGTCATTGCCTGTCCTCTGAGGCTCCTGTCCTTGTGGAGGCACAACCTTGGTGCCTTAAGAGCTTCATCCTGGGCCAGATTTGGGTCGAAACCTCTTCAGAAGATTTTGAAAGAGGTGTCAGAAAACACAGTTGTACCAGTTGTATTTCTGTAAGAATCCAGGCTGGAGGTGGGATGGGGCATTGGGCTCTTGGCCTGGAGCCTCGTGGGGAACAGTGGGGATGAGACCCTTCTTTTTCTTTTGGTGGAGGTGGTGGTGGCTTGCAAGGAAAGTAAATATGGTGAGGCATTACAGAGTATTTTAGACCTGTGTTCCTGATTGAGGAAATGTTTCCTTGCAGAGTGGCTGAGGTGAACACACATCTCCCCCGTGCTCAGTTTGCCCAGCAGGAATTAATGCAGGAGATGTTCTCCTGTAACAAACCAAACGAGCAAACAACCTGCTTGACTTCGAGATGGAGCCCGTGACAAATGCAGGACTTCAGCAGCCTTCAAATAAAGCTTGTGTTGAAGTTACAGGATTAAACATCATTGCTGGTGGCACCACCCTCCTTCCTGTGGTGACAAAGGCCTGCAGGAATTCCAGGTAGCAGGAGGAAAATGTGAGAGTCACTGAAGGATGATTTGTCTTACCTGCTGGGCAAACAGTTAGATTTGCCAGTTTTTCAGGTTATTTTTGTTTGATAGAGAGCAGATAAGCAGATTCATTTTTTAAGGACTGCTTCTCCTGCTTAATCAATTTTCTCTTGTCCGTAGTGAAAAGAAATTGAGTGTAAAATTTGTGCTTATGGGGAGGAGTGAGTTCTCCGTGAGCTGCTCTGAACAAATTCATCTTTGTGTGACCAGGCAGCATCAGAGCTGTCATGAAGATCGTGTGAGCCCCTGTCTCTGCTCTTTTTTCATCAGGATAGGAAATAAAAGTCATGGAAAGGCTGTGATAAAGCTGTAGCGCTGTAAATGTGATCACAGCAGTTCTTAGGAGTAGCTGCATCCTGGCTCTTACGATTTTCATCAAGTACAGAGAACAAGAACATCTGTGGAGTTCACAACACCAGTGCAGTAATAAATCATTCCCAGAATATGATAAGTGACTTGGAGCAATCCAGATGATTTTTAAACTGGAGGATGGAGGGAGCAGAGTGGGCTGTGCCTGGGGCAGGGGGCTCAGCCCCCCAGCAACAGCTGCTGTGCAAAGGTACTGGTGCTTGGACGGAGCAACCAAATCTGCTTCAGTTCCCAGAATAAGAAGTGTTTGATGCCATCTATGGACACGTGAGCTGGGAAATCGGAACAAAGGATGTTTTTTCTCTCCAAAAACTGCATTTCTGAAAACACTGTTGAAGTAGCTTATTTAGCTCCGATATCTGTATGTTAAAATAGACGTGGGAAAAGCTGGAGATCCTGCAGAAGGAGCAGCAGGGCAGCTTTTGGATCAGGGTGAAAATATCTAGAGTTGAACTTTTAAACTCTCCCACTGTGTTTATGGGTCAGGAGAGAGACTGAAACTGAGTCCCTTCTCGGGGCAGAGGGTGCTGGGTGCTGCTGAGTCCTGGAGAGGGTGGGGAGAAGCTGTTTGGAAGGTGACATTGAAAGGTAGACATGGGCTGGGATTTATCACTGGAGGAAATTCCCAGTAAGGGATGGATTTGCTGCTTCTTTAAATGTATCTTTGGAGGTTGAACTCACTTTTTCTTTACCTGTGGGAATGCTGAGATCCAGGGAGGGTGACACCAGTTTGGTGGCAGTGAGCAAAGGAAGTTTCCATTGCCTTTCTTGAAGACAAAATCTCAAGGCACCTTTTCTGCTGTGAAAGCAAAATGCTGACATGGAACAGGGGGTGGTTTTACACCATAAAATGCTGGAAGTTCTTGCTTGGACCAGTTCCTTTTGAATGAATTTTAGCGGTGGGCTGGAAGCTTAGGACAATTTTCTGGAAGGGGATTGTTGCTACTTCTGTATGTTCTTCCTGCTGGAGAAGGAAGAATTGTGCCAAGACATTCTAATGTGCCTCAGGTTCTTTGCAGCAGTCCATTTGAGCATCCCTCACTTCCATGCTAATTCTCTGTGCCACTCAACTGGTTTAAGGTGAAGAGGGTTTTTAATATCCCCAGCTGTGGGTTCAGGTGGAGAGGGACACGAAGAACTTTAATTTGAAGGTCCAGTTTTATCCCTGAATGTCTTGAGCCTCTGAAGTGTGTGCAAAGTGGTTTCTTCAATGAAGTTTTTTCTGAGTTAGATAAGGAGGAAAAAAATCCTTCTTTCCCCTCAAAAGTAAGTCCTATCATGGAATCATTTAGGTTGGAAGACTTCCCTAAGGTTATTGAGTCCAACCATTCCCCCAACACTGCCAAAGCCACCACTGACCCATGTCCCAAGTGCCACATCCACACAGCTTCTAAATCCCTCCAGGGATGGGGACTCCACCCCTGCCCTGGGCAGCTGTGCCAGGGCTGCACAGCCCTTTTGGAGAAGAAATTATTCCTAATATCCAGTTTAAATATTGGTTTTTTGTCTTGTTACTCCTTGTTGATAAATGCTAGGGGTAACAGTTCCACAGTAAATGTCCTGTTTTCCTTCTCCACCCTCATTCCCACACTGGAAATCCCTGCCTTCCTCATTTTCTTATGCAAAGCCCTCTCTATCAGCTCGATTGGCAGACTTGAGCTTGCTGAGGGGATTTAGGGATTTTTAAAGGGAATCTTTGTCGCTTTGGGATTTCAGTGGTCACTTGGTCATCCAAAGGTCAAGGTCGAGAGTTGTGTCTCCTGCAAGGGGGCATGAAAGGGGAATTGTGGCATCTGGAGCTGGTGGCTGGGGACACACAGAGCTCTCAGTGGAGCATTTCCAGCGTGAGTTACACCTGCCTTGTGTGCTGGCAGCTCCTGGTCAGCTGTAAGGTAAATTATTAGCTTAAATCCCTTTCCCTTCCGGTGACTCAGCAGCTTTTAGGGCATCTCCGAGCTGCCTGAATTTGGATTGTGAGCCTGAACCCAGCCTGGCAAAGTCTGTGAGGGTACAAGGAGAAACTTTGGTGGCAGGTTTGGACTTGACTCTTGGGGCCAGGGGGGATAATTTCCCAATTTGTTTCTGGGAAATAAATTGGTTTTCTTCAGGTTTATGGAAGAAACTAACAGTTTATCCTTCACCAGCCTGTTAAAATTCCTTTCTCACAGCGGGATTGTGAAATCTTTGACTTTCTCTCTGCTTTCAACAACAGGTTTTAATTTCCCTGTTTGTGGGATTTTGTTTGCTGAAGGGGAAGGTAAATAGGGGCTCTCTGGAGTTTTCTTGTGGGGATTTCTCCCCCCATAGGCCCTTCCTGCTTTATCCCACTCATAACAACAGGATCCCCAAGCACTCCTTCATTTCCAACTCTGTTTTACACGTTCTTTTCTGGAGGATTAATATGCTGGGAAACCTCTGTGCATAAACAATTTAGGAGCAAAACCTGGAGAGCAAATGCACTTAATGGGCCCTGATGGTTTTTTTGCCAGTTTTATGGGACACGTTGCCTGAGTAAGCCTGGGGAACTTTTCTGCTCTTAAATATCAGAGCTCAGTTTAATGTTCTGTGTTGTCCAGATGTCTGCTGGACTTTGGCATCTCCTCAATGGCACTTGGGAGTGCCAGGAATGCTTTCCAGAGCTGTGGATCTGGGCTTGTGTCTCCATCACGTTGGCTTTCGGCTCAGCCTGGAGCATTGCGTCCCAGGAATGATTCCCAGGGGCACATTTCTGTGTTAGGCTGCTAATATTTGCCTGCTTTAGTGCAGGAGAATGAGCTTAAATAATTACTGAAACCAAATTTTAGATTGGCACCTCTGACAGTGGGAAAAATTATGGTGGTGCAGGCAGGTGAGGGAACGAAAAAACCAGACTGGATAAGAGCCTTGAAAGAAGAGAAAATAGGGAAGGAAGCGGGGAAAATTGTCAGGGAAGAGTGAGATGGAAGCAGATTGGGATGTTTTTGTGACGGGGGTAAAGGAAAAAGCTTTTTGGTGGACATTTTGAGGACGAGCAGAGAAAAATGGACAAATTTTTCTGGCTAATGAAGAGATGAGATCAGAAAAGAAAACTGAGAGCATTAAATATCCTGAGATGCCATTTAGGGCTGCGTGTTCCACTCCTGGCCTTCCCCAGCCCCCATGGGCAGGGATTGCTCCGGGCCACCTGGGGCTGCGAATTCTCCATCCCCGTTTCCTGTGGGGCAGAAGGAGGTCTGTGTACATGTCTGAGAGGCTGGGTTTGATTTCCAGGAGGATGTAGGTCTCACTTGTTTATGTTGGAGCAGCGAGCTGGAGAGGCCAGGAGGAGACCATGTGTGTAAGAGCAGGGCTGGATTCCCCATGGAACAGAGGAGCCTTCCTGGGCATCTCTCCACAGCTGCTCTCTGCATCAGGCATGAAAAAAATGCAATTTAAATGTTCTTCAAACAAGATAACAACAGCAAAGTTCTGTTTCAAAGGATGGAAGGCTCCTTACCCACTAAATACATCCCGTCACGTAGATTCCTGTGATCTCCAGAGACCTTTAGGAGCTCCAGCTCTCACCACATCAAAGGAGTGTCCGTGGGGCTTGGAGTACAAACACGGAATATGCAGGTGCCATAGGGAGTTCACAAGGCTCTGAGTCCATGCCCAGGGAACAGATATTCCCTTGCTAAGACACCATCTGACAGCCTCCCCCTTCCAGACAACTCTGCATCAAAGGTGACCTGAAAAACTTTGTTTAATACATTAAGACATGTCCCAAACTTAAAAATGCTGAAATTCGGGTATAAGAACTTTCCCTCTGCTTAAAAGATCTTTCTTTGTAAAGTAAGTTTTGCTTGTCCTCACAGATTTTAAGCTGTGGGGAACATGGAGCTCTCCTGGCACAGTGTCTGCATGTGCTGAAGGGGGACATGAAGGGACCCACAGCAGGGGGACAGCTGAGAATGATCCGTTCTCCAATACTGGTGTGGCATCATCTGATAATCTGCTGGCTTCCCACTGCCAGAGGGCAGGGCTAGGTGGGATATTGGGAAGCAATTGTTCCCTGGGAGGGTGATGAGGCCCTGGCACAGGGTGCCCAGAGAAGCTGGGGCTGCTCCTCCCCTGGAAGTGTCCAATGCCAGGTTGGATGGGGTGAGGGTGAGGATTTCTCTCCTCTGCCCAAGGCACGGAGTGACCCGGCTCCAGCAGTGTCCCCTCCCTGCTGAGTCAGGATCAGTGCCGGTGACCCCATGGCCCTGTGAGCCCTTCCAGGTTTGTCAGCCTTGCACCCCAAGAGGTGGGATAAGGTGACCCACGTGTGTTTCGTGGCTTGCTGTGTGCAGGTAGGACATGGGGGCCTCAGGAAAGCTCAGCACCCTGAGGAGCAGTGGGGACACGGGGCTTGAGGTCAGTCACAGATTTATCTGGTGCCCAAAGCACTGCCGTGCTTTGACCAGGAATGGCCCTGTTCATTCCACCCTCCCACAAAGTAACATTTCCCTGTTTTTCCAGGATAGTTTCCCCTAATGGGATCTGGAATTGAGTCCTCTGCCAGGCAAGCAGCCAGCAGACATCTCAGCAGTGGGATGTTCTTCCCCTCCGGCCCTGCGGTGTCCGGGGCAGCTGGATGGGGATGAAAACCAGTGTCTGCCACCAGCTTGGGGCAGTGAGGAGAAGGGGTTGGTCCTTGAGTTCAAGGAATTAATTTGCTTTTGATCCTTCAGAGGGAAGAGTCCAGCAGAACCCCAGGGTGCTGCTGGGACGGAAAGCAGGCGCCTGCTGTCTCAGGAATCTTCAAAACATTTCTCCTCTGGCCAGCACTGTTGGAGGCTTTCCTGGGTTGGGTCTGTGCCAGCCTCCTTGTGCTCCTGTCCCCAGCTTGTCACCTGCTGTCTATGTCCCAGCAGATGTGACAGAGCACTGCTGGCTCCTGATGGTGGGGAGAATCACGACGCGTTTCTGTGTGTTCCTGTGGTTTGGCAGAGCTGCAAAAATCAGCATTTCCCCCTTTTTTATGGATCCCCCTCCCCTTCTGCCAAGTGGGAATAACATTGCAGAAAGCGCCTGTCCCCGTGAGGGAACAATTTGGTGGCGTTCAGGAGTTGCTGAGTCTTGAACAGCCTCTGCTGGTCCAGCCAGTTCTTTGAAAGTTGGAGTTTTTGGGTACTTTTTTTTTGGTTAAAATAGCAGCTTGCGACGGGCAGATACTGTTGTGACAGTGCCTGTAAAGTCCTTAAGCTGCTTGAACCACTCCAAGGAGCCAGGCAATAAACGAGCTGGAATAAAATGTATCCCACGATGTCCTTCACTTCTGCTGACAACTGCAGTTTAAATTACTGGTGCAGCCTTTTAGCATAGCTGGCTTGTAAAAACTAATAAAATATAAAATGAAGTTATAACAGTTACTTGCCTCCTCTTCTCTGGTGGAGAGTAAGGAGAGAAACCACCTTTTTTTTGGGGGGGGTGAGTCTGTGCTGGGGTGCTGTTACAGCTGTTCATGACAGTGATCAGAAGAAAATATTCATATATGCTAGAATTTTTACATCATATTAATTAGATAGTGTTTATTAAAGAAGGGGCTTCACTTCAGTCATAGAGTGGCATTTATTCTATGAAGAGCCTGAGGTTTTCCAGAGCTTACATTAGCATTAGGCTTTTTTTAAAAAAAAACTCTTAAGCTCTCTTCTAGTGGAAGGTGTCCCGGGTTGAAATGAGATGATCCTTGAGGTTCCTTCCAACCCAAACCATTCTGTGATTTTCGGGAGAGTGCTTTGTCTGACTGATAGATTTGGGCATCCCATTGCCAGATGCTCTGATTCCTCGACCCCTTTGCCCCAAGTGGCCAGAATTTCAGGGACTCAAAGTAATTGGTGGCTTTGAAGAAAAAAAAAATAAAAGCAGATTTTTATTTTGTGAACTGTCAGCATTCCAAGCTTGCCATAAAACATCTCCAGGCCTGGGAGAGGCAGCGAGGGCTGTGCAGATGCTGGGCTCGTGCAGTGTGGGTGAGGTTTGAGGTGGATATTTCACAGGTCATGTTGAAATGAAACCCTCAGCTGTGGCTGTTGAGTAACATCTTCACTCGTGATTTCTGGAGAACTCTGGGGAAAACTTTGCAGTCAGGGAAGGAAGGAGGGATAAAAGGGTTGTGGCTGTTCTTGTTTCTGCAAACATTCTGTAGCCGTGTGCAGATGGAACCGTGCCAGGACCCTCAGCCTGCCAGGAGAGGCGAGCTCTGATCACGACGTGTTTCGTTTTTGTATCCCAAGGATGTGGGCACTCAGGAAGTGTTTTGCCAGCTGAAGTGAAAGGGATGGAAGCAGCCTTTATAAGCAGCACCAGCCTCCAAGGAGCAGCCCTGACTCCCTGCCGGGAGCGGCGTCGGAGCTGGGACTGCGGAGAGGCTGCGAGTATGGAACACGTTAGTGAGTGTCAGGGTGGGGAGAGGGAGGTTGGGATGCTCTGCTGTCCCAGAGGCTGTGTAGGAGGATGAAGGCGGGATGTGGATGGTCCTTTTTGTTCTAAAGCAAAGGGAAATGCCACTGACAGCCAAGGCGTTGCCCGCCGAAGGATAATCCTGAAGCCTGGAGCCTCAGGCTTTTCTTAACTAAAGGTATTTTATTTTCTTTTAGTTTTTTTATCTGTCTGTCCGCTGAGATCAGATGGTTGTTTGCAGCAGAAGTGTGGTTGAGAGAGGATTTGAGCTAGGGAAAAACCTGGTTGATTAAGAATTGGTGGGAATTTCTGGGCTTGAAGCTGGACTTGGTGGGTGGAACTTGTGGTGTGTCGTGGAACAGGTTGTGCTGGGTGGCTTGCGGCGATCCTCTTGGACCTTGGCACTTACGGAACAGTGGAGTTAATGATTTTATTTAATATTTTTGTGGGAAGTTATTGCATGGATGTACCCTGGGAGCTGTCAGTTATCAGGTGTTGTAGAGGAAGAATTTTGTGTGAAGGGAGCTGAGAACACCTGGAAGCTGGCTCGGAGCTGATGGAACAGGGAGCTGGTGACCCACATCTGATCCCTTTCAGATTTGCAGTACCCCTTCTCCAGGTGGTCTCATTTGTGCCTGATACCCCCTTTAGTGTCCTGCAGCCTCCCTTCTTCCACAGCAGCCCAAACTGTCAAACCTGTGGGAGCTTCCAGGTTTGAGACCATGTCATAAATCGCAGAATCCCGGAATGGTTTGGGAGGGAGGGGACCTTAAAGCTCATCTTGTTCCAGACCCTGCCATGGGCAGGGCCACCTTCCACTCTCCCAGGTTGCTCAGTCCCTGTTTGGAGAGGTCCAGAAGGAGTGTTTGTGTCTCTTGCACGATGCCTCGAGGCCATGCATAACTTATTTCTTAAGCCCATGTGGTTTTGTTTGTGTTTTTCTATTAAACAGGAGGGAAACCCTTGAGATCAGCGCTGGGAGACAGAAGAGAGGTGGTGAAGGAGTCGATGTGGGATGTGGGACAGGTCTGAGCCAAGGAACCGAGGGACAACAGGTACAGCACCAAGGAGCTCTGCAGTGTCAGGCTCCCCCATGCCTGGGGTTAAGTTGCTTCTTCCCTTGCTGGATTTTAACATAATTTACCAAAACTTCTCACACCCTGTTAGCAACACTCTCCTCCTCCCCACAGTCCAGTTGAAATAATGGTGAGATGAGGAAAGCTTGTAAAAATAGGGCAGGACCAGCACAGTGTCACCCCCCAGAACTTTAATCAAGCCCTCTACATATTTCTTGGCCGTCAGCTCTTTCATTTAATCATCCATTAATTGCTGAAAGTTTTAGCCAAATTCATTTGGCAGAACCGCAGGCGAAGAAGCAGCATTTCACAATATTCTGGTTTCAGCAGTTTTAAATTCTGATTTTAAAAGCGGTGTTGAATGTCACTAGTGGTCTGAGCTCAGTGTCTGGGTGCCTCGGGATCCAAATCCCTGCACACAGCTCAGGGGGAAGTTGGGCTCTGAACGTTTTCCTTCTTTTGCATCATTCTCTGGGCGCATTCTTGTCCCCAAACTCTTCGTAATCGAGGTGTGAGGATTAGTCCATGGGTGCACAGCTCTTGCGGGGGTGTGTGGCTGACTGGGAGCCTTCCAATCTCACTGCAGAGGCTGGAATTGCTGCCAGCAGCACATTTCTCCTTCTCCAGTTTTCTTCTCACTCCTGTAAGGGAGCCAGAGGATGAGATTTCGTGCCCTGTGCCGAGCTCCTTCAGGCAAACTCTGGCTCTAGAGTGTTGTCAAAACTGCTGATGATTTTGGGCTCCAGCAGAGATGTCAGGAGTGAAGCAAAGGGGCTGGAGCACGGAGTCACTCCTGCCTGTTCCAGGGAGTGGCATTTTCTGGCACAGGGGCACAAGGACACCAAGAGGCAGCAGCATCCTGCACAGAACTACTCTGTCAGGCCAGGTTTTGGAGTGGAAGCAGCACGGAGCCACCAGAGTTCCTCAGGTTGGAATCTGGCTGCTAAATCTGACTCCTGCTCCTAGGAAAACTTGGATGAAGCGTGATGGGCTGTGGTACAGCACGCAGCACATTGAGTGCTCTCGAGGTCCCTTTCGGCCTGGAACTCTGCTGTTCTGAGAAGAAGTCACAGCTGCCTCTCTAATGACACACGGCCAGTTCAAGCCCCTGTTCTGACTCTCTGTCAGAGGATTTCTTCAGGAGCGCCGTGTCCTTGTGAGCTGTGTTTGCAGCATCTGCTCCCTATATTCGTGGGCTGAACTGCTTCCAGCAGGCTTAGCAACTGCGCCTGTGATTTCCTCCTGGAAATCCAACCATGCAGGGTGGTGTTTAGCTTATGGGACTGTGGCTATCGAACCATCACGGCATTCTTAAGTTGCCTTTTTTATTATTTTAAAAAATATTTTAGCTGTCTTCCCACCCCCAACCCCGTATCTGTGCATCCATGGAGTTTTTTTTTTCCTGCCTTGTTCAAGTGAATGAGTAAATCCTTTTTGATTTATTCCAGAGCAGCCCTCGAGCTCAGCTCCTGTGAGAGCCTGCTGACTTGGAGTTCAAAAGATCTCACTTCTTTGAGGGCAGGCTGTGGTCTTCCATCTTGCCTCAAAGTCAAACTGAGAGAGAAAATTCCTTTTCTTCTTAAAAAGAGAGAGAATCACCGTGCTGTGTAAGGGAATCAGACTCACCTGGAGCAGCAGAGAATGCCAGCGTGCAGAATTCCAGGTTAAAATCTGGTTGTTCAGCAAGGCTTTATTTTCAAGCACTGAGCACGTTGTTTAGGAAGTGTTTTGTGGAGATAAATACTCCTTGAAAAACAGTGCTGGTGCCTGGCTGGGATCCAGCCTGTGATCCTACATTAAAGCATTTTTTGGGTGTTTAAACCACTACATTACCACGGTGGCTAGAAATGGTAGCTCCCATCCCTGACTTCCTGCAGATCTTCAGGGTTAGGTGAGATATTGGGAAGAAATTCTCTGCTATAAGAGTGGTGGTGAGGCCCTGGAACAGAATTCCCAGAGAAGCTGTGGCTGCCCCTGGATCCCTGGAAGTGTCCAAGGCCAGCTTGGACGGGGCTTGGAGCAGCCTGGGATAGTGGAAGGTGTCCCTGCCCATGGAATGAGATGGTCTTTAAGGTTCCTTCCAGCCCAAATCGTTCCACAGTTCAATGAGGTACAGACGATCTGGCCTATATTTATGTGTGTGTATGATTTATATCCAGGTTTAGAGCAAAATGAACCTGTAAGAACTATTTATATCCTATTCCCCTTCCACAGGGCCCTGCTTAGGCCAGATTTATGCAGTTGTGGCTGCAGCGGTGAGCTTGGAAGGGCAGAGGTAATGGATGGGAGACTTTTAATAGATATAGGGGACCCTCCTTTTAAAATCCAGCTCCTCTGAGCAAGGTGACCTTGGCTCTGCTTCTGACTTGGGAATCCAGCCCTGCAGGGGTTAGGAGATGCTGATCCATGGAGCAGAGGCTTGGCCAGACACCAGCAGAAGAGAAAGCACAGGTTGGGCTGGGGGAGGTTTCAGCACACGTGAGGTTGTCAGGCTTGCAGGTAGAACTCTGGGTGCTCTCCCAGATTTGAATATACACCTGGGAGGGGTGTATCTCTGTTCTTTTAAAACCTCCAGTCGTGGTATGGCATGCTGAGGAGAAACCCACCTTCTTTACCTGCCTCCAGGCAGCACAAAGGACTGGCAGCATAAGTGACAGCTCAGGTAGCCCTCACAGGTGTGGGGAAAATCTCACATGGTGTTTTGCCAGCCCTTCTCATCAGAACTCTTCCACAAGCCCTCTCTTTCAAAGTTTTTTGGGCCTGTGGAGAGTGTGCATAGGAGCACCTTGGTGTTTTACCCCCCTTTCAGGAAAAAAATGTGTAGAAAGTTGTGTGGAACTGCAGTAATTTCTGGCATGTGTGGGGACAGTAAAGCCACACAGCTCAGGTGACAGTAAAGGATGGGTAACAGACTGGGTCTTCTGCCGTTCTCTCCCCACTTTTCCTGCTTTTCCTTCAGCAGAGAAAACCCCCATCCCGACCTTCTCCCGTGTTCTGAGCCAGCAATAAAGTAGGAAAACGTTTTTTCCCCAAATCTAATTTGAAACATGATGACTGCACCGTTCTTAAACAGCTTCCAACTTAACAATAAAGAAACTTCACAGAGTGCTTGGCGGGAGCCTCTGTACATAATTTAGATCATAATCAGATGCATTAACACATTTTATATGGATCTCATGGGGGCCAGGAAGATGAGGTGTGCTGGGTAATTTCTTTCCGGATTTCTTTACCTGATTGTTTATTACTCTTGGGGACTTCATTTGTGGTCCAAATGTCACCAGCAGAATCCTGCTGCTTCATGTGCCTGCATTTAGAGTAGCTGGTAGCAAGGCTTCAAATTCCTTAATTGCTGTGTTCTCCTCAGTCTTTCCATCAGCGGTTGTCAGAGGGAGAGAGGGAAGGGGAACAAAAAAAAGGATCCAAATCCTGCAAATTGCTGAGCTTCCCCTGTGCCTGGAGCTCAGTGGGAGGGAAGGTGCTGAGAGTGCTCCGTGTTTCCCACTGAGTACAATCAGGAGCTGCTGCTGGAGAGCTGCATGGGGGAAGCACTTCCTCTCCCCTCCTTTCACTTTGAGACGTTCAACATAAGCAGCTCGAGTTTTATAAATCTCCTGAAAGCTTTTCGACACTCGGAGAGGAGAAATGGTCGCATCGCTTCGTTGTTTTGCCATGAATCCACCCATGCCCGAGACAGCCTCGTGAAATCTCTCCTTTGACAGGAAAATCTGTTGCTGCTTTGAAAAGCGATGTTTTGGAGGTGTTTCTGCTCTGCTGGTTTGTATTATCCCCACAAAAGGTGGGAAGGGAAGTTCCCTGTCACTTCAACGTCTCCTTTATACGTGCTGGTGTAATAACCCTCCCCCTGTGGTTCATGGGATTTATTTGTTACTGAATGCCATGGAGTAGTGGAAAACGGGGATTCCCAGTCCTTCCCCAGCCAGGGGCCAGGCTCTGCTCCCAGATGGATGCACAGCTCGGGTTTGGGGCATGAGGGGCTGCTCCTGTTCACTCGCTCGTCCAGGCTGGAACCACCCAGCGGTGACCTCAGTCAGCTGCCATTGATCCAGAAGTTGGCTCAGTCAGGAATCAAACCTCCAAGGCAAATCAGATGTGGCCTGGGTGTTCGGGAAGGTGAGAAAGCTCAAGAGCATGAAAGTGGACTGGGGCCAGAGAACAAGCCTTGGGACCACAGCAGCCCATACGAAAACCACGAAGTTCCTTCTTCCCCTTTTTCACTGATAATGGTACTGAAAACCACTCCAGGCCAGAGGAGAAGCATGGATTTGTTTGCCTCTTTTTTTTTTTCTCTTTAATAGTTGTTTGTCAACATCAGGTGATGATGCAACAGCATCATCCCAGATTAGCTGAGCTGGTAAAGTGGCTTTTGCCACAGAGCTTAATGATGATGGAGAAATGAGTATCCTTAAAAATCAGATCTGACGGGGTTGTTGAATTTCCATTTTGTGTACTGAATGAATCCCTGTGTCTCATCCTGTAACTCCAGTGCCTTGTGCTGTTGTAATGTCCACAGGGAGAGAGGAGAGGGTGAGGAGCTGAGTCACCCGGTGCCTCTCCCGCCAGCTCCTGCCTTCCCCTGGGTTTTCCAGCTGAGGATTGGCGTTACTTGCAGGATATTCTGCCTCAGGATATAGAAGTTAGGGTGGTTGTGCTCTCCTGGACAAACCCTTTCATTTCTATCTCATGATTCAAAATTGGCAGGAGAGCATCAGAGCAGCCTGATCCAGGCTCTGAAGGGTTTGTGCGAGCAGGACAGGCAGGAGTACGAGTGGGAGAAAATACCCCCATCCCCTTTGCTATTTTTAGCCATGTCACAAGCAGTTTCCTTGCTCCCAGTGCCCAAGCTTGCAGCTGGGACTGATGGATTCTCCTTAGGTCAGTGGTACACACAGTTTGGACAAGCTTGATGGCTTCTGGCTCCGGCCGCCAGAATTGCTGCTGAGCAGGGGGAATGAGGAATTCAGGTTCTCTTTAGCAGGGGAATTGTACTCTGCTACTTTAAACTGCCAGAGGGCAGAGTTAGGTTGGATTTTAGGAAGAAATTCTTTACTCAGAAGGTGGCGTGGCCCTGGCACAGGTTGCCCAGAGAAGCTGTGGCTGCCCGTGGATCCCTGGAAGTGTCCAAGGCCAGGTTGGACAGGGCTTGGAGCACCCTGGGCTAGTGGAAGGTGTCCCTGACCATGGCAGGGGGTGGAACTGGGTGGTCTTTAAGGTCCTTTCCAACCCAAACCAGTCTGTGATTCTGCTGGGACATGTTCTTTAAATATCATGAGGAAGGGGATAGACATAAATAAGGCAGAATGGGGAAGATAAAACAACTCTTCTGGTGGTTGGGAATGGGAATAAAGTGCATTTGTCTGTATCAAGGCAGTGGGATGCTGCCTGTTGTGAACGTGTGTGGTTGCCCTCCTCTGGTTGAAAACAGAACAACCTCCCAAGATCAGAGACTTTTTGGGGGGCAGGATTGTTGTGTTCCTTCAGAGTGACTTCTAAAAGAGTCAGGAGCGTTTTAGATGCTGGGAAATGATCGGTGCAACTGCTCACCCTTCATCTGCAAAGACACCCTGGGCAAGGGGCGACTTCTGCTGGAGGAGGACGAGTTGTCCAGAGCCCAGGGATGCACCAAAGCAAGAACGTGTCACTAAACATGGACAAACTCTGCAGAGGTGGGTGTGGGGTAGGCAGAGCCTGGAGAGGCTGCAAAACACAGCTTGGTGCAAGATGTGGCTCTGAGGAATCTGTCACCGAGGCCTGGTGACCCCACAGCCCTGTCACACCTCAGAACAGGCAGCTGACCCCTGCCTGCCACTCTGCTCGGTGGAGTTGGCTTGAGTTATGCATCAGGCTGAGAATTATGTGACAGATTTAATTAGCAAATCATTTGCTGACCTTCAGTTTTATGAAAACAGTCTAAAAGTGAGTTTATCAGCAGTTGGCTGTTCCAGCAGAGAAGCAGAGGCTTAGAGGATTTAGGGGAACTGCATCCAGCACTGGTGATTTCCACTCGGGTGTGTTAGACCATGTCCTTGAAGGCTGCTGATACTCACTGAGTCAGGTAATCCTGGTCAGCAAAAACACTGGCTTGTGCTTTGGGGTTTTTTTTCCCATCTGGATCAGGACCAGCAGAGTCAGGGAGATTGCTGTGTGCCTTGCGAGAGCGTATTAAGGGTGAAACCTTTGCTCTGCATTTGGAACCGTTCCAAAATGTGAACCCTAGGAACTATAGATTTTGTCTTCTATGGATTTTGGCAAGACAGTTGTTGGAGCAGCTGAAAGGGAAACTGAGAGGAGCGTTTGCCTTTGGTGAAACTCAATAGTTACTTTCCAGTAACAGGGAGGCATTAAAAACAATGCCAAACCTTGTGACACCTGCAACTGAGACAGCATCCAAGCCATGCTTTTTTCCTCCCACTGCAGCAACTAGACAGGATCCAGGGTGGGATGTGCACAGCTTGTGTATCTCTCTGCATTTTGGATACACAAAAGGATTTGGGGAAATTACGTGGTTGAGCAGAGAGCTGGTCCTTAAAAGGCTGTCCCTTAAAATGTCTTTTAATGTCACCCCAACCCATTTAATCTCACAGTTTTGCCCTCATGAATGTTTTATCACCTCCTACAAGTATTAAGTCCTACAATGCCACTAAAACACCTTGAATTTTAGTGTGAAAGTGGTATTTGTGTCTTAACTGAAGAGATGTGTTCCTGTGTCCAGAGGTAAACTCTGGAGAGAGGGAAGCACAGTGTGCCAGGAGGCTCCTCGCTGCCACCACCTCATACATTCAATTAAAAGCTTACAAAGAGTTATTTTTATTATACATTACAGCTTTCCCTAGTTCAGATATCTCCAGGAAAGGCTTCCACCTTCTCTCTGGCATTTCTTTGAATTGTAGAACAAACAAGGTTGTCAGGGATCTTTGGATGTCTCTAATTCAATGTCCTGCTTATGGCAAAGGTAGATGAGATTGCTCGAGGCTTTGTCCAGTTGAGGTTTGACTCTGCTGGGCTGGAGGGTCCATCTGCTCTCCAGGCTCCTGTTCCAGTCATTTGTTTTCCTACTGGATATCCACACGGGGGACTACATCAGAAACCTTGCTGCTGTCAAGGTAATCGACATCTGCCAAGGAGGTTGCTTGGTTTCAGAAGATAAATCGATGAGGTTCAGTTTGCCCACAGCACATCTTCTTACCCTTCATGGCCGTGGGAATGGATGCCAGGAGGATTTGCTCCACCCATCCCTGCCCACAGACTTCAGCTGGCAGCAAGGTGTTGCTGTCCTCTTTGTTCCAGGTGCAAGCCCTCTGCAGAGTGAGTTTGTTGTCAGAGTTAATACTTGGAAAGTGAGTGCAGATAACCTTGGCTTCCTCTTGACTTGGCTGCTCGCAGGCTTTCGTTGCCTTCTCTAATAAAGCCTTTACAATAGCTTAGAGACACTTAAAGATGTTAATGTTTAAATAAAGGGATTAATTCAGGCCTCCTACTGCTCGAGTTGTACGTTTGAATTTTGAGGAAGTGCCTTTTCCCTGCGAGGTGTGAACGGGCTCGGCAGAGCGGCTCCCTTTGATCAGCTAAATGGACTGGAACTCGTAGCGAGGAGCCACTGAACTCCTCAGCATCGATTTGCACTTGCCAGGCAGTGGAAACAATTACAATGGCTCCACGAAGAGTAAATACAGAGGGATCTTAGGGCATGGATACAGGCAGGTGCCTCAGGAACGCCCGCTCTTTCCACCTGTTCCTGCTGTTGATTTTATTGATGACTGAATTGGTATTTTAACATTTCCATGCCTTCATTTCCTGACCTATAAATTACTTCTGTCTTCCTTTTGGGTTATTGAGCTTGGCTGACACGTAAAAATTGTCAAGGTAGGGTGCCAAGCTCACACAAACTAATTTATTTTTAGTGTCTTTTGAAATCTTGGACTTTTTGTTCTCCTTTTTATCTGTCTCTTTCTTTTTAATCACACCAAATGGAAATAAATTCAATCACAGCTGGTGCTGGAGAAGAATCATTAGTCCCATCCAGCTGGCTGTCTCGGGGCCAGGGCGGGATTGTTCCCTACGCTGCATTTCCAAAGTATTTTATCTCCTTTAGTCCTGTGTGTGTGGAGTGATGAGCTCCTTTCACTTCTGTCGGCTCCCGTCATCGATCCGGACGGGAAGAGCTATTTTTAGGTGGCTGTAAGTAAATGGACATCAGGCACCGTGGAAAGGGGACTGGGTTATTTTTGGAAAGCCATCAGCAGCCGTTCTGGCAGGTCCTGCTGCGGGATTTGTCTTCGGCTGGGCTGTCTCGGGTTGTGGTATCGGTTCCCAAGGTTGTGAACCTGGTTCCTTGGATGTGATCTGCTCTCTGAATGTGGAATCAGCAGCTGCTGGAGATTGCGTCGATGGCATCAGTTCCTGGGATTTAATTCCCCGTAGGCCAGGCTGGATGGGGCCCTGAGCAACCTGATCTAGTGAGTGGCATCCCTGCCCGTGGCAGGGCTTGGAATGAGATGAACCTTAAAGTCTTTTCCACCCCAAACCAGTCTGGGATTCTGGGATTCAGGGTGATGGTTGAGCTGGAGATTTTGGGGCAGAAGATGAGGTTGGCTTAGGGGCAACATGGGAAGTGCACCTGGAGTGGAGCCAGACCATGGAGATGATCCCGCAGTTGGAGCCCTGGATGGACGTGCGGGAGATTCGGCATCTGTCAGTGGCCACACAGCAGGTTTGGGGTGCTCTTGGGAGTTGCCTTGGGATTATTCTGCTTCAGTGGATTGCAGAAGGATGATGCTTTCTTGGTGTTGCTTAGTCCTTTTCACGAACAATTTTGTCATTTGGGGACATGGTTGAGGGTGGGCTTGGCAGCGCTGGGTTGATAGCTGGACTCGGTGATCTCAGAGGGCTTTTCCGACCTTAATGATTCTGTGATTCCACGATTCCGTAAGGATTTGGGGACAGCTGTGCCACAGTTTGTGGGTGGAGCTGATGCTGCTTGGAGCCACTTGGCTGTGAATGTGCAAGTTGGAATCTGGGGGCAATGCCCAAATCATCACCATCGCTGCTGGAGAGCTCGGAAAGCCCGAGCGGAAAACCTCCTGTGGGGGATTTAGCTGCACATTATCTTCTCTCTCTGCCTCAGCAAAGACCCAAATCTAATTTCGAAGGTCAGAACATGCTCTCACCTGGGTGTTCCCAGCCTTTTATAGAGTGGTTGAAGGCCATTTCCTAAAATTAGCTGCTGCAGGGGAAAGCTGATACTGGCTCCGTATCAGACCCTTTCCAAAGCTCTGGATGATCATTTGCTTGATGGGCTCCTATTGAAACTCATGGGTAAAAGGTGGAAAATGGAAGAAAACCAGCATCTGATGCTGCTTCCTAACTGAGAAATAAAATCACGGCTTTTTTTTTGGCAGAATTCCTCTTCTTGGTTGTTTTTGGAGGTGTTTTTTTGTTTTCCTGAAGCTTTCCCAGGCAGATGAGCGGCCTGCCTTTAGAATCAGACTTATTTTTGTTTTCCTCAAACTTCCTGGTGATCCAAACATGCTGGGGAGCTCTGGGAAGGAGAACATGTGATTCTGAAGGAGGCTGAAATGGTAAAGCACAGTTAGATCTGCTAAGCAACAGCATTGACACGTTTAAATAAATCTGCTGTTGACTAATATAGAGTGACATATTGAGAGCAATTAAAAAAAAAAAAGGAAACTAGGCACAAATTTGGGAAATGAGTGGAATGGGAACAGAACAAAGATGTTAGAGAGGACGTTGGATAAAAGAGAGGGAGGGCTGCTCCACAAAAGGAGTGTGCTGGAAAAAACCAGGGTGTCCATCAGGAAGGGGGAGACAATAGCAGAAGTGCGGATTTGTGCTGAAATTATCCCTTGGCAGTAGGATCCTTGTATTTCTGCTTCCCTGCCAGCTCTGTTGGCTGCCAGGATTGAAAAGATTTATCCTGCCTAGTGCAGAGGAGCATGTGGTGGGATGTCAGGCAGCTTAGAGAAGGTAAGGTGGCACTTCTTGTTCCAGTGGCTCGGGGAGTGTTGTTCCTTTGGATCTGCTGTGAGCTGGGTGTGAGTCCTGTCATTCCCATCCCCATGGATGTGTGTAATGCTGGAGGAGGGGGCAGGGGCTGAATCAGGAGGGGTTGGGTTTGAAACTGGTGAAAGGAAGTCCCTTAAAATCACAGAATAGTTTGTGTGGGAAGGGACCTTAGAGCTCATCCCATTCCACCCCTGCCATGGGCAGAGACACCTTCCACTATCCCAGGGTGCTCCAAGCCCAGTCCAACCTGGCCTTGGACACTTCCAGGGATTCAGAGGCAGCCACAGCTTCTCTGGGCAACTTGCAGAGCTCATCGGTGGAAGTTGCTGCTGCAGGAAGCTGTGAAACCGAGTGCTTGGTGTGTTTTTCCTTTCCTTCCCCCCCGCCCCTGCTTTTTTTTGAGAGTTCAGACTCTGTGCTACTGAGAATGTCTGTGACTGATTGCTTCAAAACACGTTTTTTGGTGGACAGCTTCTGTTCTTCCAGGGCTCCTACAACTCCTATTTTTTAATGGTTCAGGGGAAATTGTCCCGAATAAACTGTTCCATGGCTGTGATTTATGGTTATTTTACACCAAAGCAGCTGGAAATGAGCACCGAGGAGTGAGGGGCTGAAGTGAATGGATCATTGGCTTGATCTATTGCAGCCATCCGAGTGCTTCCTTAATATTTTTTCTGGATTCTCTACAGAGGCCAAATTGAGTTGTGAATTTTGTGCCCATCTTAATGACTATGTTCCAGGCCGATGCCTTTGTGTCTGTCCGTGTGGCACGTTCACAGTGGAGCTGCTGGCTGTGGTGAGGGCTGTGTTTGCCAGCAGCTCTCCCAGCCTCTCTCTGCCAGCCTTGTCCTGGCTGGCCATCAGGTGTTTACTCTGGCCACGAGCAGCCTGTGTGCGGTGGGTGGCAGTAGCAAACTCACACTCTGGGCAGCCTGGGATGGTGTGAGGCTGAAAGGGAGAGAGCTCTGCTGTCCCTCAGGGGAATTTTGTGCGATCAGAACCGTTCGTGGCTCCAGCCACCGAGATGAGAATGAGATGGCACAGCTTGAGATGCTGGGGCTGGCTCTCCTGTCCATAATGAGTGATGGGAATGGCCAGAAGAGGCGCTTGTGGCTTCCTCATCCATTAGCACCTCTCAGCATCTATTTTCCAAACGGTCCCTGAAGTGAGTTGGAACCAGTTCCGTGAGTTGGAACCAGTCTGATCTTCAGGATGATGGCTGGGAGACAGCAGCTTCTGCTGGATGCAGTTCCTTCATCTGCATGAGCCTTGTGCTGGCACTGTGGCCCACTGCCCACTTTTTGAGCTGCTCCGAGGACATTTGGCCCTTCTTCCCTACAAAAATAGCTGCTGTGTGTCGGAGATTCCTGCCTGGAGTACCTGGGAGCCAAAGGAGCTCCAGCCTTCCCAAGCGTGCCTTCTCTGCTGACGTTTGGATTCCCTCCACCCTGTGCTGCAGGCAGGTGGGTGGGATTGCGTGGTGAGGGTTATTTGGGTGATCTCTGGAGTGCAGAGTGTATCCACGATATCCATGGTTTCTCTGGGAATTCTCCCTCCTGGCTGTGGTATCCCATTAGTGATGGGAACTATTCGAAGCCCTGTGAACCAGCTCTGTCCTGCACATCCTGCTGCCAGTCCGGGGAAGCTGTTAAACCATTAACTCTGCAAAAGCTTGGCTGCTTTGAGGGGCTCGGTGACAGCACCAGTCTCACCACTCGTGGCTGAAGCCTTTGGACTCTCTGTGATTGCAGCAGACAGATTGTCTCAAAGCCACAAGGTATCCAGTTGGCTTTCGTGTTCCATACCAGTTAATAAAAATTTCCTTAAAAAGACAGCATTGCTTAGCATTAGATGCTCTTTAATGTTGTCAGAGGGTTCTAATAACACAGGGCTTTGGCATCTGCTCTTACCCGTTAGTCTTCCAGTAACTATTGAATCCATCAGCTGTTTGCACTCAAATTTGAGGGATGGAGCTCACCAAAGCATTAACTCAGTATAAATGGTCTCAAAGTAGGGAACTGGGGCTCTTTATGGGGTCCTGGAAAACCTCATGCAAAACTGAAGGTATCAAACAGTGAGAATTCAGCTTCGTTTGTGCTGCTGTTGCCAGAAGAACCGACGGGGGCACGTTGACACCACAGATATTTTTCTCAAAATACAGTGCTGAGCATTGCAGGGCCATTACAAGCACCTGACTAAATAAATAATCATTCCAGCGCTTTATCCAGCTAAGAGGGCACCATTAGGTTCGGGAGAGCAGCTGGGAAGTGCATTTGGACCAGGCTTTAAGCTTGACAGGTTTTGGGTTTCAAAGGCATTAAAAAACACTCCCCCAGCTCACACAAGGAGTCATGCTTTGGTGCCTTGGCCTGGAAGGCAGCGTGGAAGCTAAAAAATCTATTAGTGAGTTTCAATTTACTCAGGATAAATCCTTCCCTGAGGATTGCTCTTGTTCTGTGGAATTTCAGGGTTTGGCACGATAACGTTTTTCTCCTTAATTTGTCCCTTTTGCACTTCCTTGGCGCGAGAAGGGAAAGCAGCAGCAAAACTCCTGCAGGAGAGAGGTCGAGGGCTCTGTGGGACCAGGAGATGTGTGGAGGGTGCAGAAGGAACAGTGAGGCAGCAGAGCTGTGAGAGAAGGAAGACAGGAGAGACCCAAATGGGTGAAAGTGGGATTTGGACAGCAGGGAGAAGCTGGTGAGAGAGGGGGGCAAAGAAAACAATCTCAGCAGCTGCATTTTGTGCGGCCACTCCTGTATCCTGCAGCTGTTCATTAGAAATTCTGTTTATGCCACAGGGAGTTTTGGAGTCTCTGAAGCTGACACAGTTTTAATAGACAAAGACATTTTGAGTGCAGCACATCTGCTCTGGGATGCTAAGGAAGAGGCTCCATGCAGTAGTGTGCCGTTGGTTGAAGCATTTCATCATGCTTTTTTTATTTTAAGGCCTCTCTTTTATCCTAAAAAGTAATTTTTGAGGTCAAAAGAAGTGCTGTGTTTGCTCATTAAGTTTGCAGCCCTTAAACTGAGAGTCCTGCTGTATTCTTCCTAATATCCCTGAGTTCCCAGGCCTGAGAGCAGGCGGAATCACCTCTGACTTGGAAGGATCCTAAAGCATTTCCCAGAAGTGGCCATCACAGAGGTGTGAAGCACAAGCACAGGGCTGGGGCAGGAGGGTGCTGCTCCAGAGCAGAGACCTCCTTTGGTGCTGCATTATTAAATATTTGGTGAGTAGGTCCTAAATTGATCAATTTATTTCTAGGCAGGCTCAATCTAACCCTCAGCTTAACTGTTATAACCCGTGGCTTTCCAAAACCCATCTCGCTCAGTGATTGAATCTACCTTGTGCAGCTGAAAAGTTAATTCCTTCCTTCACCTCCAGCTCTGGTCAAGTTCCTTGGGTCCCTTTGTGCCCTGACCTCTCTCTTAGCCCTCCAATAAACACAACAGTGTCACTTTGCCCTTCCTAAGTGCTCTGTTATTGCTACGTCTGCCCCGCAGCGTTGTCTGGATATTTTCTGCCTTCCCATCTGGGTAGGAGCAGTCTCCGCTCTGGATGCACGTGTTGAGTGGAGTTTGCCATCTCCCATCCTGCCTTTTCCAAGGACTGGCTGTGCCGGTCTTCTCCAGCCAGCCAGCTTGAGAAGAGCTTTGTTTGTTGTGTTTCTTTGTGATATCTTGCAAGGGAGGCACTGGGCACCAGTGACAAGGCAGAGCACAGCGTGGTTCAAATGATCCAGCATCCCAAATCCAAGTGGCGGCGGCGCTTTGCAGGAATTTAATTAGCATGGATTGTGCTGCTGCTTATCTCCTATCATCCACTCTGCTGCTGGTTAATGACTTCATTAAGCGCACACACAAACCTCGTGTGCCGTGTTCTGTCTTCGTGGTGTGTTCTGAAGTATTTGGCCACGTCCCCATCTGCATGTCCTGGTGGTGGAGTGTCCTGCCGGGACCTTCGTTAGGTTTTATAGAATCCCAGAGTGGCTTGGGCGGGAAGGACCTTAAAGACCATCTTGTTCTACCCCTGCCACGGACAGGGACACCTTCCACTACCCCAGGTTGCTCCAAGCCCTGTCTCGGTTTTGCTCAGGAGGGAGAAATGTAGATATACAGAGATACTCCAAGAGCTGGAGCCCCTCAGCTCTGGAGCCAGGCTGGGAGAGCTGGGGGTGTTCACCTGGAGAAGGGAAGGCTCCAGTGAGACCTCAGAGCTCCTTCCAGGACTTAAGGGCCTCCAAGAGAGCTGGAGAGGGACTTTGGACAAGGGCTGGAGGGACAGGAGGAGGGGGAGTGAATTCCCAGTTCCAGGGCAGGGATAGATGGGATATTGGAAGGGAGTTCTTGGTTGTGAGGGAGGCGAGGCCCTGGCACAGGTTGTCCAGAGAAGCTGTGCCGCATTCCTGGAAGTGTCCAAGGCCAGGTTGGACAGGGCTTGGAGCAACCTGGGATAGTGGGAGGTGTCCCTGCCCATGGCAGGGGTGGAATGGGATGAGCTTTAACATCCCTTCCAAGCCAGACCATTCTGTGACTTGAATTTCCAGCTTGCTTTGCAATAAGCTGTGTGGGATAAGAACCCACGTGCTGTATAAACATGGGTGATCCAACACATCAGGTGATTTAATTTTTAGGTGTCATTGATCAGGCTGTCTGCAACAGAACAGCTCCCATTTAGGTGGTGATGAAGCATCTTTAAAAAGTGCAGAAGGCCCTCAGCTTGCTAATGAGGCTGTGGGTGGGTGCCCACCCCGTGCATCCCAGAGGAGGGAGGAGCTGGACACAACAGCAGGGGTGGGATACCACAGGAGCAGGTGAAGGAGCTGTTACAGGAGGGAAGGTGCATTCGGAGCTGGTTAATTTGGCCGTGTGGCACTGGTGAATGTCACTGAACCTTGCTCAGATGTAGCAGCCAGGGTTCCCAGGTTTCTGTTGGCTTTCCCTGGATGTGAACTTCCCGGTGTCCCTGGGTTGTGAGGACTCAGTGCTGAGCTGCCTCCTTGCCCTCGGAGGTGCACAAGAAACCATCTGTGTGATTTCATGTTTGTTAGAGGCCTCTCAGTGGAGGTGCTCAGTCTCCAGAACTGGTTTATTCCCTGCATGCAGGAAATGGGCAAACTTTCCATAAAACCCATCCAGATGGATTATTTTCTATAGAGACCCACCCTGCTGAGTGAGATGCTGTTAAACACTCTATGTGTTTCTGTGCTTTTCAAGCAGTATTTCCTTTTCCTTATAACTTACTTAAATTTGTGCTTAATTATGACCTGGAGCTTCTGTCAGACAGCAGGAGCCTGAACCTGCCTCATGGTTATTTCCTGCTGTGGAAGCAGCAATGAGGGTGTTTTAGGGAGGTGAGAGAGGCTTGTGGTTTTGCCTTGGGGAAAATAACGTGCCTGAGCTATCTGGGGCTGGAAACCACAAAGAACAGCAAGGATTTGAGCTGTCTCATGGAGTCAGTGTTCGGGAAACCAGCCCTTTCTTCCTGCCTGCCTTTTTCCCTTTCCATGGGGAAAAAAAGCATTTTCCCCCTGCTTCTCTCGTGTGATGTGGAGCACCCAGCGCTTGGCTGTGGTTTTACCTCAAGAGAGTTCTTGTTCATTAATTACTTCCAGGTAAAAGAGAGGCTTTGCTTCCTCCCACACCCAGTTTATCCCTTTTAGAAGTGAGTAAAAGCTCTGCATCCTGGAGCATCCTCGGTTTGCTTCCCTTGTCCCAAAATATCTTTAGCACTTTGTGACCGGCAATGTGGCGAGCACGACAACATCAGCCACTGTGGTTGTAGGGATTTTCCAGTTTGGAAAACTCTGCCCTGTGGTCCCTTGCTCAGAGCTTTGGAGAGGAGAGGGGTGAATTTGCATCCAGGATGCTCTGCCACTCCATCCCACAGGACACAGAAGGATTTGCTCCTAAGCTGGATGTTCCTTTGAGCGCAGAATTGCTTGTGTACAGCCTGGAAGAATAAATAAAACACTGTGACTGGTTTATTACCAGAAAACAACACTAAATAATAAATTTAAGAACTAAAAGCTCTATATGTAAAGTAGATTTCACAATGCATTATGCAAAAAGCAGAAAGGTACTGCTGAAGGAAACCACTGGAAGAAGGCAGCCTGGGAAGATGGATGATCTTGCGGACAGGACGAGGAGATGTGGAGTGAATCCCAAGCTGGCACGGCTTCTCAGATGACCTTGAGCAAGTTGTTTCTCCACACCTCCATTACCTGCTCTCTGAAAACGGGATGTGATTTTCCTGTCTCCAGGATTTCGTCAGAATAAATGAGTGTTTGTGAAGCACGCGGCTGAGCTCGGCCGAGGAGCAGGGACAGCCCGTGAGCCTTTGGCAGAGGGCAGAGCTCAGGTGCCTGTGAGCACCTGGGGGAGAGGTTTCTGTGTTTTCTCAGCACTGAGCATCTCCTGGAGCATGAGCTTGTCCCAGTGCCCACATGGGAACACAAAGCTGAGAGCCAGACTCAGTTCTTCACTCATCTGCCTTGAAGCGTTTGAGGTCACCTTTGCTTTGTGGAGAGAGTGGTGGAGGTCTGGGGGTGCCTGGTTTCCCCTGGGTGCTGGAGAGAGGCAGTGCCAGAGCTGGGGGTGGGCCTAGGACATCCTGACTGCAGGTTTCTCATCACATTTCTGAATTGCTGCCACCTGGGAGCCTGGACACACAGTCATACAGTCATTTTGGTGAGAAGGGACCTCGAGAGGTCTCTAAACCTGGGCATTGTCCAACGAATTTGGGATATCTTTTGGCCTCTTCTATCCTTCTTCAAATCCAGTTTAAAGCTCTTTCTCTGAGCCCTCCTAACTCCTGTAGGATGCTCCTTTTCCCCCTTTGAAACAGCTGAACCCTGTCTGTTGCCACCAGACCTGGTGTGGTGTAAACCAGTCTGTGATCCAAAGCCCCATAATTCTGCTGGTGGCACCAGGCTCGGAGCCAGTATTGATCTGTTGTCTCTTCCTGCTTCTTCCCTCACCATTCCCTGCAGCTGGAAGGACAGAGGAGAACATCTCTTGTGTGCCATGGTGACAGGACTGAGCACTCTTCTTGCCCAGGAACCTGAGGTGGAAAAGAGCTCTCAAAAGATTCTGGAGGCCCTTTGAGGACTCAAAGTGCCACTTCTAAAGCCACTGCCTTCTTCAGCACATATGGTTTCCTGCTTTTCCAGAGTGAGCACATGGAGGGGCTCTTGGAGCATTTTTCCAGGATCCCTTTACCCCACACATGCCCACGTGGATGGGGAACAGGGCTGGAAGCAGGTTGGGCTTTGCATGGAGCTGCAAACGTGCTGAACGTTCCTTGGTTTAGGTAGAACTCCCTGAAGCCAGGGATGCAGTTTATCCCTGGAACTTCCAGATTACAGGACCTTTCACCTGTGCATGTAACAGCATGGATCTCAGCCTGGGAGCATTGCTCTGTACCTGTGAGCTCTGGGGTTGGTACAAATCCCTTGGGATGATCCCAAAGCTGCATGCAAAGCATTTCAGAGTGAATTTTCCATCTGCTCCTTTGAAGGATCTGCTCCCAACCAGCTGTACCTCAAAGCACACACCTGATAGTTTTATTCTCCTTGTTCAACTGCTCCTGTTCCCAAAGTGATTGGAGATTTGGGATGTAATCCTTCCCTTTGAGAGCATTAGGAAGCAGAAAGTTTTCATTGCTGAAGGGTTATTTGGAGTTCGTTTTCTTCCACTCCACTCTATTCTGAAGGGGAGAATATGCTGTATTTTTATTTCCTCTCTTTGATTATGTTTCTAGTGCTGGTGAAAGAGAGACTTGGCAATAGAAGCTGTCTCTCCAAGCCTGGACAGATAAAGCACAGGAGCCACTTCCACACTCCTTGAGGTTCTTCCCCATTTGCCAGGAGGGAGCTGGCGTGGCAGAGGTGGGTTTGTTCTCCATGGAGAGCAGCACAGCAGAACTTTGTGGATAGCAACACTGCAGACCCCTGGTTCCATAAGGAAAGAGAGTACAGATGCACACAGATAGAGTCTGGGAACTCTGATTTAGCAGAGTGGATTTTCCTCCTTACAGTGCAGCCATTCTGCCTCATGGTTATGGCATTGCTCTGCTGAGCTCTGAAGGGCCGTAAGTTTAAATTTTCCAGGCTCTGTTCACAAATGTGCTGAGAAAAGAGCAGTATTTCCCTAATTTTATAGGGAGATGGATAACAGAGGTGTAAGCAGGGAGGAGCAGGGGTGCTCAGGTTTTTCAACACTTGCAGAGCAATGACTCCACAAACACTCACAGATCAGACCATTCGGGTTAATTCTAGAAATGCAAAATGAGGGAGAACCTCAGGTATTTCCATAACTTCACTGGCATGAGGAGTGCCTGCTGTGGAGCTGAGGAAAGCTGGGAATGCAGCCTGAGCTTTGGCAATGTGCTCTGAGCAGCTGGGTTTCAGTGGGGCAGGAGCTGCAGTGTGCAAACCTGTCGTGCCTGAGATTTCAGTCAGGTTGGCATTTGGGAAGAGGCTCTGGTAATTATTGATCTTCTGATCTCCTAAGAGCTCTTCCTGCCTCTTCCTGTGCGTGTGTAATTAGCTCCATCAGGCAGCAACATTGTGCTATAACATCAACAAGAGTTTTCAGTGTGAGACTTGATAAGTTTAAAGAACTAAATAGGGCTTGGGAGTGAGAGGGATGAGTTGGCTGGAAAGCCCAGCAGCTCTTGGGCTTCTCCTCCCATATTCCTTTTTGGGAACGATGGGAATCAGCAGCCTTTTTCCCCAGGGCTGATAAATGCAGCTCTGAAGTCTCTCTTACTAAAACCACGGATTGGGTTTTTTTATAAGTCTTTTTTTTTATAAGTCCTAATGGCAACGTGTGACAACCTCAGGCTCTATTGAGTTGATGAGGAATAAAGTCTTAGTAGTGAAGAAGAGTCCAGGAGTGTGTCTAAAGTGCTCATTTTATCACCAGCACATATTTCATACTGACAGTCCATACTTTTAACTAATCCCAAGCCACGTGTGGTGCATTTTAAATCCCACCTCAGCCTGCCCTGGTCTTTCCCACACAGTGTTTTCCAGGAGAGCAATGGAGTCACACTGGCAACCTCAGGTTTCTGAGCACACACATATTTTTAATTCACAACCCATATTTTGAGGTGAGGAGGATGAATTTTGTTCTTGTGTCAAGGAAGGGAAGGACCAGAGGAGCCACTGGAAGAATTAGGTGGCAGAACAGCTGCAGAGGATCGGGTGTGGGGTGATGGATTTGGCTTTTCAAGGACCCCAGCTGCCATTTTAGGGAGTCCAGTTTGCCATTTCATTACCATTTATGGCTTATTAATGAGCAAAGTAACCACAAAGGAATGAGATTTTGATGCAGTCCCACCTCTGGGACTGCAGTTGTTTCTGACCAGCCCAAAGCAACGTGTCCTTGTGTCCACATTTATGATCCCTCATTTCTGTGTTGTCTCGACACCCTGCAGGGTTTGACCCCACTCACCCCTTGGCATCCCCAAACAAAAAACCCCAGCAAAGCTTGTTTTCCCCACGTGTGCCTTGAAGTTAAACTGATTTTTAGATTCTGTGATGTTCAAGTGAGTGTGTGCTTTGGCACATCCCTCAGGAAAAGCATTATTAGGGCAGCTCACCTCCTGGCCACCTGTTTGCAGAAAACTGGGGGCAACTGGAGGATCTTTGTAGACCCTGTGAGACCAGGCTGAAATAGCTGGGACTGGCACACACACACACGAGCTTCACTTCCTGCAGAGAGCTTGAAAAGGGGGGGGGGAAGAAAGAAAAATAAAATTTAAAAAAAAGGTTTTAAAATTATTATTATTTTTGCCTTCAGTTGCATGTTGGTGCCTGCTGCAATCCTGCTGCTGGACAGAGCAGTCCCAGAGGCCGGAGCCTCCCATCTGCCCACAGCCATGTGCTGCCAAGATCCAAGAAAGCTGATTTAGCCTTTTGCTGACTTTTTAGCCCCTTTATCCTCCTGGCTTTCCGAGATTTGAACCACTGCTGTTTGCCAATGTCATGAATTTAAAAACTGCCTTAGTTTGAGGTGCCTATTCTGCTGTGCAACCGGGTTGTGGGTCACATTGGTGGGGAGGATGGAAATCCCATTTAATCATGGGGCGTTAAGTTAGTGACAACAAATGGCTGTGTAACAATAGGCCTAGGGATTGTGCTTTGTTACCCCACATATTTCCCCTCTTCATGATGAGTTTTCCTGGTTAAAATCAAATTTCCCCTTAATTTTCTCTGACGTGCACTTGAGTACAACACTGAAAATTCCTCCTGACTTCTTTCGGCTGCTTTAAGGTGAACTTTTTTGCTTTGGCCCATTTCCAGATCTCTCTTTCAGCTGAGATTTGCTTCCTCACCTTCTTTCTGGGAATTCTTGATGAGTAGATGAGAGGGGCATTAAATAGATTTAGTGAAAAATGACCGTCACCAGTGTGGATGACTTTCCTCTAATTAAAAATTGAAACGGAAATGAATGAGCTTCTCTTGAGGCCATGCAGGAGCTGGTGCTAAGCCCAGCTCTGTATTCATCAGTGTTGTGGGAAGTCCAGTGTATGAAAGAATATCCCAGAAACTTCAGTACCTTGGAGGATGCCAATAAAAGGGAGGAGAGGTTTTCTAGTGGCAGCATATTGATGTGGCCTAGATTTAAATCTGCTGGCCTAGTGCTAAGAGTCAGAGCTGAATTTCATAGAATCATGGAATGGTTTGGGTGGGAAGGGACCTTAAAACTCATCCAGTTCCACCTTCCATGGCCAGGGACACCTTCCATTATCCCAGCTTGCTCCAAGCTCTAGCCAGCCTGGCCTTGGACGCTTCCAGGGATCCAGGGGCAGCCACAGCTTCTCTGGGCACCCTGTGCCAGGGCCTCCCCACCCTCACAGGGAAGAATTTCTCCCAGCAGGTTCCCATCATATCCTAACTTTCAGCATCTTTGCTTTGATGTACAGTGTAGACTTTTCCAGTGTTGACCAGAAATTCCCTCGTACGCAGCCAGCCAGTTAATTGTAACCAGCACAAGTGCCTTCCCTTTAAACTTTCTCATGCAGTGAATGAAAATTTTCCAGCAGGAAATGAAAGCAAAACACTTCATCTAAAAATTCTTCATCAGCTCTAGTCACTAGAGCAGAACAATGGCGATTACACTCAGTTATGCAGTACAAATTCCCAGCACTGCTGTGTCCCAGGATCACAGCGAGGTGGGCAGGGAGAGCAGGTGAACGTCAACACCTCTGGTTTGGATGTGAGGAGAGGGGGCCTTGCGGGTGGGAAAAACAGGCATCCAGGTCCAGGGCTGAGGAGGTTGTGTGGTCTGGAGCAACCCTACACAGCCCTAATGAAGAGCAGAGTGCCTGGAGAAAGCTGTGTGTCCACATCTAATGGGTCCCATCACCTTCTCAGATGACACACCAGAGGTTGTTCTTCTGAGAGAGGACAATTGCTCTTAAATCTAACGATGTCCTAGGTGAGTAATGGGTCGTTTTGATTGCATTGCCTGACTGTGATTGTTCTCTTGTAGGAATGGCAGAGCTTCACCCTCACAGCAGCGATGAGAGAGACTGACAGTGCTCCGAGTCCCTTCTGGCTCCTTCTGCACAATGGCTGCTGGCTCTGCATATTCATTGGATGGTAATGCGGGATGTCAGGAGCAGCGGTAGAGTTTGGCTCGGTCCCACTGTGTTTTTCTTCTGCTGGTTGCAACTTTGAATCACCATGACAACGCTGTGACACTTCCAGCAAAGGCTGCCCGCGGACCAAGGGTGGGCTGGGGGTGGGCGAGAAGGTCAATGATCGAGTCTAACGGGATCAGAAGTTGCGCCTGCAGCAGAACGACTGTGGAAGAGCCGCCGGCACGGCAAGAAGATGAAATTCCCCTTCCACTGGCTTCTTGTTAAGCAGGCACAATAGCATTTCCTTTCGAGAGACTCGCTATAAAAACTCTTTTGGTTATGGCTACTGATCCAACGTGATTGTGCGCGCGGCGACTTTGGAACTCATGACTGGCTATACGATGTTGCGCAATGGGGGAGTGGGGAACGGAGGCCAGCCGTGGGTGTTGAGGTGGTCCAGTCGGATCCGGCTCACCTGGCTTAGCTTCACCCTCTTCATCATCCTCGTTTTCTTCCCCCTCATTGCCCACTACTACCTGACCACCATCGACGACGCGGACGATGCCGGCAAGCGCATCTTCGGCCCCCGCACCGGCAACGAGCTGTGCGAGGTGAAGCACGTGCAGGACCTGTGCCGCATCCGCGAGTCGGTCAGCGAGGAGCTGCTCCAGCTCGAGGCCAAGCGGCAGGAGCTCAACAGTGAGATCGCCAAGCTCAACTTGAAGATCGAGGCCTGCAAGAAGAGCATTGAAAATGCCAAGCAGGACCTGCTGCAGCTGAAGAACGTCATCAGTCAGACTGAGCATTCCTACAAAGAGCTGATGGCTCAGAACCAGCCCAAGCTCTCCTTGCCCATCCGGCTGCTGCCAGACAAGGATGATGCGACCTTCCCCCTGCCAAAATCCAACAGGAACTGCAGGCTGCACAACTGCTTTGACTACTCACGCTGCCCGCTGACGTCTGGCTTTCCAGTCTATGTCTACAACAGTGACGATTACCCTTTTGGTAGTTCCTTAGACCCTTTAATTAAACAGGCCTTTGAGGCGACTGTCAGAACTAACATTTATGTTACTGAAAATGCAAATATTGCTTGTGTGTATATAGTTTTAGTGGGGGAAATGCAAGAGCCCGTAATGCCAAAACCTACTGAACTAGAGCAACAGTTGCACTCTTTGCCATATTGGAGGACTGATGGACACAACCATCTCATCATCAATCTATCGAGGAAGTCGGAAACTCAGAACTTCATTTACAACATCAGCACGGGGCGCGCCATGATCGCCCAGTCCACCTTTTACGACGCCCAGTATCGACCGGGGTTTGACATCGTGGTATCGCCTCTGGTCCACGCCATGTCCGAGCCCAACTTCCTAGAAATCCCGCCCCAGGTGCCGGTCAAGCGTAAGTACCTGTTCAGTTTCCAGGGGGAGAAGATCGAGTCTCTCCGATCCAGCTTGCAGGAGGTTCGCTCTTTCGAAGAGGAGATCGAAGGCAACGCCCCGGCCGACTACGACGACCGGATCATCACCACCTTGAAGGCTGTTCAGGACAGCAAGCTGGACTTTGTTCTGGTGGAGTTCACCTGTAAGAACCAGCCTAAGGCGAGTCTGCCCACTGAGTGGGCTCTGTGTGGAGAAAGGGACGACAGACTAGAGCTACTGAAGCTTTCTACTTTTGCACTGATCATCACCCCCGGGGACACCCATTTAGTGATCTCCGCCGGGTGTACCATGAGACTGTTTGAGGCTCTGGAAGTCGGGGCCATCCCGGTGGTTCTCGGAGAGCAAGTTCAGCTACCCTACAACGATGTGATCCGGTGGAACGAGGCAGCCTTAATTATACCAAAGCCACGTATCACAGAAGTGCACTTCCTTCTGAGAAGCATTTCTGACAACGATCTCCTTGCCATGAGGAGGCAGGGCCGCTTCTTGTGGGAGACCTACTTCTCCACCTCCGACAACGTCTTCAGCACAGTCTTAGCTATCATAAGGACTCGAATCCAAATCCCGGCTGCTCCTATCCGAGAAGAACCCGCCGTGGAGATCCCCCACCGGTCTGGCAAAGCTGCTGGTACAGACCCCAATATGGCAGACAATGGTGACCTGGACTTGGGGCCTGTGGAAACAGAACCACCCTACGCATCTCCCAAATATCTCCGCAATTTCACCCTCACGGCGATGGATATCTACAGGAATTGGAATTCTGCTCCGGGGCCTTTCCACCTCTTCCCCTACACTCCCTTTGACCCCGTTTTACCATCAGAAGCAAAATTTTTGGGGTCTGGGACTGGATTTCGACCAATTGGTGGAGGAGCAGGAGGCTCTGGGAAGGAGTTCCAGGCTGCTTTGGGTGGCAACGTCCCGCGGGAGCAGTTCACGGTGGTGATGTTGACTTACGAGCGGGAGGAAGTGTTGATGAACTCCCTAGAAAGGCTCAATGGTCTCCCTTACTTAAATAAAGTTGTGGTGGTGTGGAACTCTCCCAAGCTTCCCTCCGAGGATCTCTTGTGGCCAGACATCGGTGTCCCAATCATGGTAAGACAGATGTGGCTACAGTGGGCTTGTTCGTGGTGGGGTTTGTGTGTTGGAGTTGGCTGTGTCAGCTCAGCTGCAGTCCTGGGGGATGGTTGGAGGTGTCTGTACCTTACCTGGATACTTTTATCAGCTGAGAAAAACAAGAGGTGCCAATATTTTGCACTCATGGAATACAAATGGCTTCTGTGGAGCCTAATATGAATTTTGATGCTTAAAGCTAAGATTGTTGCTCATTGGAAATCTTTGCTTAGGCTCTTTAAGTGCCTCCCTGTGAGGGCAGTTGACACCTTATAAATACCTAAGTAGTAACTGTTTCTGCACTTTGCCAGATGAATTTTTTATTAAAACAAAAAAGGGACCCACTGAATTCGTGTCCTCAAAGACCTCAAAACTCATCTCTCACTTTATATTACAAGGGGTGGCAGAGAAGGAATTGCAAGCCGAGGCTGACATGGCCGTGAGAGCTTCCATGCTCCCAAGGTTTTAGCTGAGTTTTGCGTGTATTGGAGTTGATTATTTTTTGCCCCAGCCAAACTGAAGAAATGACACCTTCAAAAGCCAGCCTTCATTTTCTGACCCATGAAAATGTACTCATTTGGACATTGACTTGTAAGGAGTGAATTTTCCCTAAATTTTTATTTATTTTAGGCCTTCTCTGTCATCCCAGCATAGCTTTCTTCACTGGCCATTGTTGACAATATTAAATATAAGTCTCCCCTCGTAAAGAGAGCAAGGGCGCAGAGCCACTAACAAGAGCTAACACTGTGTGGTCTGAATCTGGTTGTGTTCAGAGGACAAATGGAAGGATAATGCCTTACAAATTAGGGAAGGGGAAAATAAAAGAGGGAGATGGTACTTAAATACACAAACTGCATGTGGTTTATGTGACAGGGTGCTCCTGAGCTTAATAGCAATGCGAGCTTTATGCTGCATGCAAAGAGATTCATTGATTTAATATTTCGTTTTATTATTATTGTGATGAATAAATCCTTCTGCTCACATTTTAAAACCCTCATGGTCCGGGAACAATGAGGAGAGAAAATTGCTTGGATAATTGCGAAATAATCTTGCACATTAGTCCTTTTGAACCTCTGAATTCTACAAAATCTTTGCATTGTGTCTGCCGAGAAACCGCGTCCTCCTTCGGAGCGGGGATTGTTCTCCTTGGAGTTGCTAATGGGTGTTATTTGTGAAAGAAAAATACGTTCCTGTTGGTGGAAGGTAATGGCTTTTGTACCTGGCTCTCATCTGCACATCTGTTGTGTTGGAGCCCCGCTGGTTTTTTGGGGACTCGGCACACGCGAGTTGCTTCGTGTCACCTTCGAGCCACGCGTTGGGGGGGATGCGCTGCGGGGAGTGTTGGGAACCGTGTGGCTCCAGAGGAGGGAATTGTCGTGTGCCTGCTTTGGGACGGTGCATGGTGACACTGTGCTCGTGGCCAAGTGCCAGGGAGTGGCTGGATCACGGAGAGCTTCTGCTGGGTCCTTTCTGAAGGGATGTGTTGGTCTGATAACAGCTCTGCTTTCTTGCCATTTTCCTAAATCCCAGCTGTTATAAGAGCCCAAGTCTCCTGGGATCTCTCGAAGGAGAGTTAACCCTGAGCAGCCTCCAGGCATCCATCCCTCCAACGTGCCTGTTGCTAAGCCCAGACTGGGTGTTTAATCCCACTGGGAGTTTGTACCATTCATCTGCATGGATGGTTTGGTGTGGCAATGATGGAAAACCTCCCTGGGCTTCATCAGACAGTGGCAAATCCTAAGGGCTGCTCTGGAGAAGGGTGACAAGAACTTTGGGAGCAGAGGTGAGGCTCTGTTTGAGCCTTGTTGGCTGAGATGGGGGATGTGCTGGCCAGGGGAAGAGGCGGGTGGGGATGTGGGATTGGCAGGAGACACAGGTCAGTACTTGCTGGTGTCAGAAGGAACTGAGGAGCTGTGGTTCTGATTTCCTTATGGGGAAAAAAAGGTCTTTTGATGGGGAATATCCAATTCTCTCAGATCTGGAAGCGGTGCTGTATCCCTGTGTAACAAATATGTTCCCAGCAACTTTGGGATGCAAGGAATTGCTCTGTGTTCAGGTCCCGAAGCACAGAGCTTTGCAGGGGAACTTGAGAGGAGAAGAGAAGGGGATGAGGGTGGATTTGGGTTGTGATTGAAGTGGGTCCAGGCACCATCTGACTCTGAGGAGCAGCATGGCAGCAGCACACGTGTGCCAGCATGATCCAGGATCAAAGCACCTGAAGCCAGGAAGCTATTGAAGAAAAGAACATTGATCTGTTGCAGTGAGTCCAGAAGCAGCCACGGAGATGCTCCAAGGGCTGGAGCCCCTCTGCTCTGGAGCCAGGCTGGGAGAGCTGGGGGTGTTCACCTGGAGAAGGGAAGGCTCCAGGGAGACCTCAGAGCCCCTTCCAGAGCCTAAAGGGGCTCCAGGAGAGCTGGAGAGGGACTGGGGACAAGGGATGGAGGGACAGGACAAGAGGGAATGGCTTCCCACTGCCAGAGGGCAGGGATAGATGGGATATGGGGAGAAATTGTTCCTTGTGAGGGTGGTGAGGCCCTGGCACAGGGTTCCCAGAGAAGCTGTGGCTGCCCCTGGATCCCTGGAAGCGTCCAAGGCCAGGCTGGACGGGGCTTGGAGCAAGCTGGGATAGTGGAAGGTGTCCCGTCTCATGGCAGGGGTGGCACTGGATGAGCTTTCAGGTCCCTTCCCACCCAAACTATTTTATCATTTTATGTAAATCACAAGCTAATGAGACAAAACAACGTGTGTAGCGTGATCGAGGCTTAAAGAGCCTTTGGAAGCAAGATAAGAGTCCTAAACCCCACCAGGGGCTGCTGGTGGCAAGAGATGTGTGGCTCTGGGCTAGCAGAATTCTCCAAAGGAGAGCTGGACTTCCATGTGTTGACCTTATTTATTGATGAGTTCCTTGAAACGTCGTTTGGAAACTGTGCTGCTTGGCTGTGATTTGGGGGTTGTCCTCCCAAGCAGATTTCTTTTCCCTGGTGGGCTGGGAATTAATCAAGAGCCAAGCTCAAAGCTGCACTGGATCTTTGAATCTCTCATGGATAACGAGATAAACAGGGAGACAGAATATATTTGGTTTTTAAAAAACTTTGACTTAAATATAGATGGCATAATTTACTAAAACATCAGTAAGATTCCTAAGCTGCACAGGAGTCTGATCAAATATTCTGTCCCTGTCCCCAGCCTGAAGTGAGTAGGTGGAGATCCAAAGTAATGTGAAGTTGTTTGTAGTCACTCAGGGCTGCCCCTGGAACAGATGTAGGTACTTTACCCTCACATTTAAAGCTGTAAAAACTCTTCCCATCTCACATGAATCAGTATCGCAGCAAAACCCCAAGGCTGGGAGTGAGAAATCTTGTTTGTGCAAGCTCAAGACCTCACCTTCCCAAAGTGTGTGTCTCTCTAGCACTGCCTTAGGAGAACTTCCCAGGACAGGAGGAGTGGGACTGTTCCAGCTCCAGCAGCCACATCACAGCCACTGCTGAATTTCTCCCTTCGTTGCCCAGAGAAGCTGTGGCTGCCCCATCCCTGGAAATGTTCCAGGCCAGGCTGGACGGGGTTTGGAGCAGCCTGGGATGGTGGAAGCTGTCCCTGCCCATGGCAGGGGGTGGCACTGGGTGAGCTGTCAGGTCCCTTCCAGCCCAAACCATTCCGTGATTCTGTGATTCGGAGCTAAACCTTATCCAGCCCAAACCAGTATTTTCACAACCTCTGCTCACATGCTAAGAGGTGACAGCAAGAATTTCCAGCTCCTTTCCCTCTGCTGGCTGTGTGAGGGCCCTCAGTGGCAGGGCCATGGCTGGAAAAGCCCTGCAGCAGTTTGGTTTCTCCCCCGGCTCAGGCGCTGAGGTGGGCTGGGAGTGCTGGAGGCGTCTCTGAGCACTTAGGCTGGGTTCAGTGCCAGCTCCTGTGGCTGCCAGCAGTGACTAATCCCTTCCTCCAGCTTTGTTCCAGAGTAAGTCGCTGCCTTTGATCCCTGCAGCCACTTCCAGCGGCGTAACCTTTGCTGCTGGCCTGGTGGCTGGCTGAGAGGGCTCATTCCATTTAGCTGCTTGTTTAAAAAGGAATCATCTGTGGAAAATGGCTAATCCGGAAGCGCTGCCGGGTCTGCAGACCTGTTTGGCTGCACATGGGTCCCTTGACATGGCTTTTATTAATCAGGAGCAGGCTGGGCAGGGAATGCTGTCCTGACTTTCCCTGCTGCTGGGGCTGTGGCTGTGTACACGTGCTGTGCTGAGCTGGCTCTGAGGCTCAGATGCCTGAAGTTTGCACGTCCTTTCCAGCAAAAGGACTCAAAGGGTCTTTGATAGCTCCATTTTAAGGAGCACAGCAGGATCTGTAGGTGATGCTTCTGGCCAAGAGGAGGAGGACAGAACCTGGTCAGGATGGTGGCTGTGGTGGCAGCATGACCTTCTCTGCTTGTCCTTCAGCAAGCAGGTGGACCCTCAAGCCTGGTTTTCTGATAAGAGCAGCACCAACCTTCCAAACTAACCAGCAGCTTGAGATAAGCTGCAGCCATGTGTGTGATCCAGGGTGAGATCATCACGCTGACCAGGAGTTAAAAACAGAATAAAACCTCCATGCTGCTCAACACCACCACTTCAATCAATCCTTCTCCTTCCTGGGAGCTCTGCCTAAATACCAGCTCAGGGTCTGGTTCATCTTGGTAATTCAGCATTTACCAGACCCTTCCTTGGTGATGTGACTTTTCTGGGCCAACTCACCTGCAGAAGCTCTTCGGTGAGTCCCTGCTTTTCCCTGCCTTACTGTCACTCACAGCTCTTTTGTTCCAAATCAGAAGAAACCCAACTTTGCTTTGAGGTCCTGGATTGCATATGGGTGCGGGGGGCTCCAGGTTCACTTCCAGAAGGAACAATTCACACAAAATCAGCTGAGAAAATCCCAGTGTTTCTTAGCACTGAGTGACTTCACACAGGAGATTGGCCCCATCCCTGGCTTGAACAGGCTGTATTTGGTGCACTAGCGTTACCAGCAGTGTATCCCAGGTTTGTGAGCTCAGTTTCTCCATGAGAGCAGTTTTAGAAGGCAGGGAGATGTTCCACAGAAGAGCCTGGACAGGGAGATGTTCCACAGAAGAGCCTGGGCAGGGAGATGTTCACAGAAGAGCCTGGACAGGGAGATGTTCACAGCAGAGCCTGGGCAGGGAGATGTTCACAGAAGTGCCTGGGAAGGGAGATGTTCCACAGAAGAGCCTGGACAGGGAGACGTTCACAGAAGTGCCTGGACAGGGAGATGTTCACAGCAGAGCCTGGGCAGGGAGATGTTCACAGAAGTGCCTGGACAGGGAGATGTTCCACAGAAGAGCCTGGACAGGGAGATGTTCACAGCAGAGCTTGGGCACTGCTGCCGGGTTCGCAGCACCACCTGCTGCCGGCGGAGCCGGTGCTGCCGGGGAGGCAGCTGAGTTCTGAAATCCCTGTGAGGTTTGCCATCTCCATATGTATTTTTTCTGCTGTGTAGCAGCAGAGGAAGGAACAAATTTGCTGCTTAGTTCACCTGCGAATCCTAAAATCCAGATGCTTGTCACTGCAGGGCCTGAGCAAAGGTGCAGCGATGCGTGAACGTGGGATGATAATGGAACAAGCAGTGCCGACTCCTCGGAATTTGCACTCGGAATATTAACTCCAGCAGCCTCACAATCCTTGTTAGACCCAGCCCTTCATTCTCCCCCGTGCCATATGCTGGTTTGTGATGGCTTTTCCACAGATAAAACCCTTCCGTAGCCCCAGCTCTCCGAATTCCCTTGGCTCAGGATGCAGCTGATGGGGTCGGTGACCAGAAAGACGCATATTTGGGGCATTGGAAAGGAAAATTAAGGGAGGGAAGCGTCCTTGCACGCTGCTGGGGACATAATTGGGTGGGTTCTGTCACACGTGAAAGCCTGCAGATGTCCCAGGGACCAGTGCCCCGTGCTGAAGCCGTTAAACATCACCACGAAAGCTGCCTGGGCGTCTCAAACGCTCCCCGTTTGGAGCAGGCTCTGTCACAACTGCTGGGGGACAAAAGCAGCACGACAGGACTTGGCACTGCAGGCAGTGCAGCAGCAAAACCCACATTGTTTTTCCAGGGCTGCATTCCTGCTACTTTTAGGGTTTCATTGTGACCTGTTTAAATACCAACAGAATACCAAACGTCCCCGAATTATTCCGTACACTGGAACAAGCATGGGGGGAATGGAGAGTGTGTGGATGCATTTCCTCTCTTTTTTCCTTTTGTTTTCACCCACTTTTCATCCTCTGTGACTTTGTTATGGTGGAACTGAGTGCTGACATCCCCTTCACTGCGAGCGACGCCCTTCTTCCCATCAAGTCCCAGAGCCTGGATATCTGCATTTCCTTTCTTCCCAGGCTTTTATCTGTCCTGGTGGAGTAGTTCTGCTGTGCAAAGCCATTTGATTGTGCATTCTGCACAGGCTGCCGTATTTGTGAAGACAGCCCTGGCTCCCAGAGTGGCCATAACTTGGTGCTGTGCCACAAAGACACGGATGGATCCCCTGGCACAGGAGGGAAGGAGCGAGCTGCGCTCGCCGAGGTCAGGAATTGGGGTATGAAAGGGATGGGACAAAAGAAAATCTGTGTTTGCTGGGACAGCAGGGACCTCGTGGGGCATTGGGACATCAAAGAGGCAGCTGTGAGGGACGTGAGGTTACAAAGAGGAAGGTACCACTTGGATATGAGTTTAGAGAAAGAGATGAGAAACAAGAGAGAGGTTTTAATCACTGCTTGTTGCTGCGTGTCTGATGTAGCTCCCAGATGCCTCCCCAAGCTCTGTGGGTAGATCAGCAGAGACATTGCAGCCCTCAAGGAGAAGGTGATGATTTACTCCCAAGTTTTGGGCTGGGCTGGCAGCAGCAGCCACCCCCTGGACAGTCTCCTGCCCCTTTTCCCCGCAGTCCCTTCCCCTTTCCTCACCTGTGTCTGGTGAGGAAGCAGGTGCTGCTCTCCCTTATCAAACTCATGGATGCTTTTTTTCATTTTCTTAAAATCAAACTGTGTTTAGTGATAAAGCCTGACAGGTCTCCCTGCCCTGCTGGGCGTATGGAGCACTCCCCTCTCCAAAAAGCAGCACCTGGCTCCTTCCTGGACTTCTGGAAAAGGTTCATCTCCTGTGAAAAGCCACTGACAACAGGTGGTGGAGTAGCTGGATTCAGAACCAAGGGCTGCAGTTCGTTTTCCTCTTGTCCTGTCTCCAGAATCCCTGGAATCAGTTGTTTCACTGAAAGCACCCAGAAAAGATGGAGCTTTTTCTCTTGATGACAGTGAGGGGATGTCACTTTAGAGACTGTGAGAAAATCAGTAGTTCTCAGACACTTCCATTTATTTAAAGCCTTCAGTTAATTAATGAAAATCTGTGTTAGCCCTTTAAGAAAGGTGATGATTCTTTTCCTTCTCCTGAAACTGGCTAAAGGACCATCAGCAAGGAGCTGAGGGCACTAGAGGGAAACTGAGGCACAGAGAAAGCCACACCTGGTCACTGAAACATCCACTTGTGTGTCTCTGTATAAGCTCACGGAAATGCTGCTTTCCCCTATTCCCAGGTTTTCTAACAGCAGGAAGATGGGGAATGTGGTGAAGGTTCTGTCTTCCCAGGTAACACTTCCAGATCCAAACAGTTCAGCAAAGTCTTGAGCTTCCTGAATGCTCATTTGAACTGAACTCTTGAGGGGTTTGAGCTTCGTGGAGGGAAGAGAGATGGGCTTTGTTCTTGACATTTAAAACACTTGGGGCAGGGAAGTTCCATTCCCAACCTGGATGTGGAAGGGCCGATTGTGGCTTTGATTTCTGAGCTCTGGTTGAGCTCAGGCTCTGGTGGGAGCCCGGCTTATCTCTGTGGCAAGGGACAGCCCCATTTTGGACTGTGACGGAAGAGAGCTCAGAGGGAATAAGAAAAGCTTCAGAACAGCCATGAACTGGAGAATTCTTTCCAAAAGGGCTCGTTTTCCCCTTGCTCTGAATGCAGGTGACAAAGCCAATTGGTTTCAAAACACTGATATTAATTAGGCTGATTTAATCGGAAATTTATAAAAGGAATTGTTTTGAATTGTGACTCATTTATGTGAACTCTCTAATTTCTAACACATGCTGGTCCTTAATTCCCAACCCATCCTGTGGCTTGTGGGAGGTGGTTCTGGGAGACTGGATTCATCCCAACCATGTGTTTGGCAGTAATGCTTTGACTGCCTCTTGATGGAAGCATTTTTTCCTCCTGGATTTTGTTGAAGCGAGTATTAAAAGCCTTGGGATAAATGAAGCTTTGAAGGACAAGACATTGCCCATGGCTTGGGTGTGGGGATGGTTCCCTGCTCCTCTGGGTGGAAGAACGATGGGCTGGTGTAAAGTAGGATTTAGCCAAGGATTCCAGAAACTAGGATCCAAACCTACAAATTCCTTAGAAACCCATCTGGGGCTCGTATCCAGATTTGTCACTGTCTGGCTCTGCCACCTCGAGGGAAAATTGTGTGTTTGGGGACGATGCTTCTCCCTTTAGTTGGCCACACTCAGGAGGACATCCCAACCCTGTCCTCTGCTCTTTGAGCTGATGGAAATTGCAGTTCCCAGTGAGCTGTGCTCCTGGAACAGCGAGGGATAAAATGCCCATTTGGGGATCGTGATGTGGGTACTGGGATGGTTCTTTTCTTCTTTATTCCAAAAAAGGAGCTCTCATCCCTCCATGATGGATTTGAGGGCAGGCATGCTGGCAGCAAGCTGTCATCATTTCACCCAGAACTTCCCCAGTGAGATCTCAGCCTTCTCATCTCAGAAGCCCCTGGAAGGCTTCCGGTCTGGAATGAACCTGGGAGCCAGAAGTGAGTTTATGTGCCTGAGTGCTTTATGGTTGCTGCTCCCAGCCACAGAAACATTAATAAATCCACTGTCCTCTTCCCATCAAAACAATAACCTGCCTGCAAACTTGATGGCTTCTTGGCTCTGCTTGTATCCGAGTTTGTATTCCGGGTTTTTTAGTAGCTGCTCAGTGAGTTATTGTCTGACTCCCATTCCCTCCTCCCTTTGTTGGGCTGTGATGTTCAGTGGATGCCCTCGGATGCAGACGTTTGCGCTGAAGCTCTTGTAGGATGGGTCAGAGCAGCTTTTAAATGCTGACAACATCTCCGAGCATCCTTGGGTGTAATGTATTCCAAAGAGTGAGATGCACCTGTGCGAATAAATTTATAAATAATGGCACCTGCCCTGCCAGGAGTTTTGTTTTCCTGCCGTAGTGGAAATCCTGTCTGACAGATCCCAAGGAGGAACCTGCTGGAGAAGTAATTGCACAACAATACAGAGGATTTGCACTGACGAAAGCCTCTGGTAATTAAAGCAGCCGGGCTATCAGCCAAAGAGCAAAGTGTGGAAAGATAAGCTCTGCCTCACTTAGTGAGCAGAAAGGAGGTATTTCCAATAATCCCCTGGGATCACAGCCTGTGGATTTCCAGCACTTTCCTCTTCTCTGCCTCTCCGTGGTGCAGTTCTGTGTCTCCAGGATGTTGCTGTGTTTCCTCCCATGCCATGACCTGGTGCTGCACGGCTCTCATGCCTTGGCAAGGGGAGGAGACCCCAGGGATGCTACGGAGCTGACTCTTCCGTGTCCTGTCTCCCAGAGGAGATGTGACAGCCCTTCTCAGATCCACCCCTCAGCTCCCGGTCCCTTTGCTGCCACGCCTCTTGGCACGGCCGGGGGCTGGTGATGTGCCTTTTCCAGGGAGACTGGAAGTGCAGGAATTAGCTGGTGATGGGCTGAGGGAGACCTGGGCTTTCATACTTTAGAAGTTCTGGGGTTCTGCTTGTTTACTGAAATGAGGTCAGGGAGCTGCAGTCTGTGAGTGGTTCTTGGGCTCTTGTGTGGCTGTTGCGGGCTCTCGTTTGGCTCTTCCAAGGATAACAAGGAGCTTGTGCCTGGCCTGACACATCTCTGAGTGCTCCACTGGGAGCACAGCTGGGAAAGTCAGGCGGGCAGGGAAGCTGAGTATTTTTGCCAAAACAAGGCCAGGCTTTCCCAGTCAGTTCCTTGTGCAGCTCTGTCCTGCCTGGTGCAGTGCCAGGTCCCCTGCGAGTCCCAGAACAGATCCAGGAGATGTGAGCCAGCTCGGAGCAGTGGTCACTCTAACCTGACTGCTCCTCAGGCTCTCTCTGCTCCAGGGGTGGGCCAGGGTGCTGCAAGGATCTGCAGCTGGCTGAGCCAAACTCCTGCTGAATCCCAGGGTCTGAGTTTGGTCAGATCTGGAGCAGAAGGGTGGGATCTGTTCCCGGGCTCATTGACAATGCTCACATCCATTCCTGAGCTGTTGGTGTTTACCAGTCTGGGAAGCTTTTGCTACCCACAAGTGGTTTGAATCCCTCATCCCTGAGCTGCAGGCAGTAACACTCCACCTTTTGGATGGAGTTAAAAGCTGCTGCCTGCCCTCCTTCTGTCTCTTTGCGTGTTCTCTTGCTCAGCAGTGGTCCCAAATGGCACCTCTGTGTTTTGCCTAATATTAACAAAGTGGGTTTGGCGCAGGCAGTGTGAGGCAGGTGTCCCCATTTCATCAGAACATGCTCCTGGACCTCGTCTGGGGAGAGCTGAGCCACCAGGGCTGGATGGAGACACCAGGCCAGACACAGGATGCTGGAGAGACGGCGAATTTCACCCAGCGCCTGGTAGCGCAGCGCCAGTGAGGTGGTGAAACGGAAGTGTCGGATGGATAAAGCTGAGAACCAGGAATTCCAGGCTGGAGAAGCCCAGCCCTGTATCACTGAATGCAGGAAAGAACAACAGGCTGGTATCAGCTCGCCCGTTTCCATCCCTGATGAGTTTTATTTGCAATATAAAACTCAACCCAAGGGGAAGGTGAAGTCTTAAGCTGCGCCAAGGAAAATAGAGGTTGGATATTAGGAAAAGGTTTTTTATGGAGAGAGTGATAAAGTAGTGGAACGGTCTGCCNAAGGTCTCTTCGACCTAGTGGTTCCGTGATTCTGTGATTCTGGGCTGGAGCGTGTCCAGGGAAGGGAATGGAGCTGGGGAAGGGGCTGGAGCACCAGGAGCTGCAGAGGGAGCTGGGAAAGGGGCTCAGCCTGGAGAAAAGGAGGCTCAGGGGGGACCTTGTGGCTCTGCACAACTCCCTGACAGGAGGGGGCCGCTGGGGGGGTCGGGCTCTGCTCCCAGGGAACAGGGGCAGGAGGAGAGGGAACGGCCTCAAGCTGTGCCAGGGGAGGGTCAGGCTGGGATATTGGGAACAATTTCTTCCCTGAAAGGGTGGTCAGGCATTGGAACATCTGCCCAGGGCAGTGCTGGAGTCCCCATCCCTAGAAGTGGTTTAAAAACATGTGGTGAGCATGGGAGTGATGGGTTAATGGTTGGACTTGATCACCTTAGATCTCTCCAGCCTTAATGATTCTGTGATTCCACGATCACACCTTTGGGAATTGCCTATTCCACTGCAAAAAACCCCACCAAACAAAAACTTCGGGTTGTCAGTATCAAAACCCTCAAAAGAGCAAGCTCTTTCTTCTTCAAATGACTTTTCCCTGGCTTCACAGCAAACAGCAGCTCGTAAATCTGGCTCCTGATCCCAGACCTGCCAGTGGAAGTTGGATCATGAGCTTTGCACTCCGCAGTTTTTCCCTGTGAGCTTTCATGGAAAGCACACAGAGGAATTTGGGGAAGTTGAGAAGGGAATGAGCTGCAGCAGTGGGGGTACTGGAACATGACAGCGTGTTATCCCAGGGACCTTCTTTGAGCCAAATAATTAAACTTAATTGTAAAATAAATCTAATTGGACAACCAACTCCATGTGCATCTCTAATTGCACAGCCACTACCAGCAACACACAGAGAATAAAAATAAGTATCTGGATCCCTTTAATGTTAAAAGGAGCATCCTTCTCCTCTCGTTTCTCTGGGAAGATGCGACAGCTGCTCCCGTATGAAAATGAATAAATAATCAGTTTTATTTGTATCTCAAGCTGTTTTCTCCTCTCGGAGATGAGCGACCCACTGATCTCAGCTGAGGAGTTTAAAGGGAGACCAAGTGTTTGCACGTTTTCTGTGCGTGGACACAGCATCAGTTTAAAAAAAAAGCCTTTCCGTGGTATCTTCCTGTGTGGTTTTGTTCTCAGCGGGGGATAATTTATGCCGGGTTTTATGTTGCATTATTTAATTACGCGTGTTTTAAAAATGCATCTGTTTTGCCACTTTATATTCAGCGTGCGCTGCCTTTGGATGGCTTTGGAGCTAAATACCCTTCTCATACCTCTGGAGATGAGTCTTAAAATAGTCTATAAATCCTTTTAATTCAGATTTTGAAAAGGCTTTAAGTCGGAGGTAGCAAAGCCGGAGGTTCAGGGCATAAAGGAGGGGCTGTAGCTGTTTCAAGGTGAAGAGGAGGGAGCAGGGAATAATTAATACATGAGAAAGGGGACAATGGTAACTTCCCGATCCATCTTTACAGGGGGAGATTAAAGGAAAAACAAGGAGGTGAAGAATTGCCAGGGGAAACCACTGTAAAAACCAGGGACATCTCCTCAGGCGATGCATGACTGAGGAAACATCCTGCTCCGAGTGCCTCAGGTTTGGGGTGGATGCTCAGATAAACGGATGCTTTTGGTGCCATCAAATCCAGCAACAGAGCAGATTCCAGAGGATTTCTGTGGGGTGGGTGAGGACTGATGTGCCCCTTACTCACCCACAGCTCCATCCACACCAAGCACGTCCCGGGACTCATCCAGTCCTGGAACAAAGCTGGGAAACAACTGGGAGTGGCGAGGTTGGTTGGTGAGGAGAGACCAGTCACGAGAGGAGCACATCCCCTGTGGCTGTGCCTGGGATGCAGGAGGATCTCGGCATCGTGGCTCTCCCTCAGGATGGCTCTGGATGTAGAAATGGGGTTCCTTTAGGGGCTGAGCCATTCCCATATGTGAGTACCTCAGGACCTGAGTGTATTAACCCCAGGACAACATCCAAATATCATTGTCTTAACAAACGCCTCAACGCTGCTTTTTGTGCATCTCTGATTCCGCCTCCGCATCCCCAGGTTTTTAAACATTAATTATCCCAAACATGGCCAAAAGAACATCCATTTTTTCTACAAAATGCCAGCCTGCTCAGACCTGGCAGTGTGGAAGGAGCTTTGACACCCCACTCACAGTGTCCAAGTGCAGGGCAGCAATTCCTGCTGGATTTGCAGCTCATCGGGAGCTGTCATAAACACCCCGGAGTCCCATGCTGTGACTTCCTCGAGTTTTTGGGTCTGTGTTGGGAGAAAGAGTGTGGCTGTGGGGAGGAAAGGCATCATCCCAGGGGCTTGGCTCTGGTGGAAATGCCATGCTGGCATCCCATCTCCTCCCTGCCCACGCAGCTCTGGCAGTGTGCCGGGAGGAGCCTCGCGTTGTATCGAGTGAGGGCAGATCATTTCATTTCTCATGAAATGAAGAACTCCTGGCTGAGCCAAAGGCCTGGATCTGTGATTTTGGCTTTGGAAAGCACGGTGCTGGCCAGCAGGAGCTGGATGAATTTCTGTCCTCTGAGGGTGTTCTCATGGTGGGAGTTGAGGCTGGCAGGAGGGAAAAGGTTCTGCGTGGGCAGGGCAGGACACCGGCGCCGCTGGGTGTGATGCTGCGCTTGGAAGTCTTCAGTAAGCACCACGGTGGTTGTCCTTGGTAGGGGCAGCCAAGCAGATTTGAGGTCTGGGCTGAGAGCCACAGTGATCCTGCCAGCTTTTGTGGAGCAGCTCAGCTTGCCCCGGAACAGGTAGGGATGAAACACTGAGAAAATCAAGTTAAAAATGCGGCCTTGGTCAGACTCGTGGGATTTGCTCCAACGTCGTCTCTCTGGGAATGGGCTGCAGAGATTTTGGGTGGCATCTGTGGTGATGGCAGCAGCTGCTTTGGCTTCTCCTTGGCACCTGTCCTGGCAGAGAGCTTGGCTGCTCGTCATGGAGGCAGCGTGCTCGGGATCGACCTCTCCCTCCATGAAATGAGAGGAGGTAGCACAGAGCTCAGAGACACCAGGATCAAAGTCATCTTTAGCAAAGGGAACCTCAGGTAGTTTCCATATGGAGCCTTACCCAGTGCCAGGATTCCCGCTGTAGCCGGGGTGTTGAGAGAGTCACGGAATCATTCAGGTTGGAAAAGTCTTTCTGGGCCCTTGAGTCCAACCTGTGCCCGATCCCCACCTTGTCCCCAGCCCAGAGCTCTGAGTGCCACCTCCAGTCCTTCCTTGGACACCTCCAGGGATGGGCACTCCAAAGCTCCCTGGGCAGTCCCTTCCAGTGCCCGGCCTCCCTTTCCATGAAGAAATTCCTCCTGTTACCCAGCCCGAGGCCGTGTGCTTTGGCCCTGCCTGACATCCCACGTTTGTTGCTTGGCTCAGTGCAAACTCCTTCTGACAGCTTCACTTCCAAAAAATTCCACGGCTTCCAGGAGGATGCTCTTTGGTGGGACCAGGCTGAGTTCTTCTCTTCCTCATGCCCATCTCTGGCTGCATTTGCAGAGCAGCAAGTGCCAGTCTGATCTCACACCTTGGCTGCAGAGGGAGTGGGAACGGAGGTGGCCGCGGTAATAAAGGATGGGATTTATCCTGTTTATGGATCTGCACACCCTTCCCTCCTTCCAAGGAGCCTTGTAAATAATCCCAGCGCTCGTGCCCGAGGTGCAGAGGGAAGGGACCCTGGTGTATCTCAGTCTGTGGGTCTCAAGTGCTGAGCTGGGCCATTTTTTTAATCAAAAGATGTCTGGATTTGGCCAAACTAGGAGTTGAAAATAAATGTATGTGACAGGGGGGCTTCAGGGATGCTTGGAGCTCATCGTTCCCTTTTCCAAGAGTTTGCCGTCTCCCAGAGTCCTCCAGCAGAGCCCTCCCTGACCTCTATTAAGCCTAGACTGGCTGATTTTTAATTGATTCCTTTCCCACATGTGCACGTGGGAGAGCTGGAGAAGCCTTGGCTTCCCGTGTGCTTTCTGCAGAGAGAAAGGAGGATGGGAAGCAACCTGCTCGGCTGGGAACGAGGATGTGGGATGTGAGTGGGATGAAGATCCTCAGCTCCCAGATGTGGCCATCATTACAGGGTGGGGACAGCGGTGGCACCTCCGGAGCCAAGTCCCAGGCCTGGGCTGGTCAGGCTGGTCACCCACGATCCGGGAGATCCTTTCCTTCATGGAGAGGACCTGAATCCTGCCCGTTCCTCGGTGAAGCAGAGGGAGCGCGTGGTGTCCACTCCCCACTCTGCTCTCTTCCCCCAGCCCGTTTGGGTAGAATTGCTCATCTTTGGGAAGGATGGAAACCGATCCTTTTCCTGAGGGCTCGTTCACTGTCTCCCCAAATCATCCAGCTCTCCTCAGGGCATCCTTCAGGCTTTTTGCCCTCCCAGAGACCTGACATGAGCAGTGAGGTGTGCGGTTTCTTGCGGAGTTTGCTCTTTGCCCGGGAATCAATCCAGTCCTCTAAGCTGAGCTGTCAAAACTTCTCCAAGGGCACGGACATTCCTCATGTTTTCACCATCAAATTACGTGTGACACTTCATTTAAAGCTTAAGGGTGAAGCCTCACTAGCGAGGAGGTCGCTGGAAGATATTGATTTTGCTGCGTTTTTTTGTGTTTATGTTTAAAAACCTATTTTAAAGTATTGGTAAAAGGACATTATTGCCAGGGAGACTCTGGATTTATGCTCTGGTTCAGTTTTCTCTCAGGTTTTTTAAGATCCATTTGTCCAACGTGACTGAACAGCAAACACCGGGAGCAAATGGACTTCATGGAGCTGTGGGGTTTAGTGCTCCTTGAGTCAAACAAATCCCACGTTATGGGACTGAGTCACCTGGAATTCATCTGCTAAAAAAAGAAGACACATTTAATGTGGTCTGTTGGGCGCTTGGAGGCATTTTAGGTATCTCCAAACTTTGCAAACTGCTCAGGAGGTTCATGGTTTCGAGCTGTGGGCCGCTTAGCTGATGGCAAAGTGTTTTAAAGGGAATTATTCCTAAGCAAAAGTAAAAAATAACCAAAATAAGGCGAGCAGGGCACAGTCTGGGGTGGTTTTGAGTCTCGAAGGGTTGGGCTTTGGTGCAGGTCCCACCACTGGTGCTCTGCTCAGTGATTTGAGCAGAGGGAAGGGGGTGTTCTGGTGATGGGCTGGGGTCTCTCCTGTTGTTTTCTGGATGATTTCATGTCCTTCTCACTGTCTGAATCTCCTTGGAAAGGAGAAGTGCTGACTCCCCGTTGTGCCAGAGCCCTTCAGCTTTGCTGAGGGAACATCTTTCCTTGGCTTTTGACAGAGCTCTTGGCTCGGGACCATTAAGGAATAAAGTTGTGGCAAAATCGGTCGTTAAAATGATGGAAGGGCGGGAGAAGCAGCACTGGGGGAGGGATTGAGAGCTCAGTGTCTGAAAGAGGACAGAGAGAGGTTGGTTATGGCACCTCTGGGCTCTTCTGGGGGTGAGGCCCACCCGGGGCAGCGGGTGGGAGCTGAAGGCAGGTAATTCCTGAGGAGCAGCATCGACGTTCGAGAGGGAACGTGGCAGAGGAAAGGGGAATTCTCCCACTCCCGCTGTCTCCAGGTGGAGTCAGGACACCTCCCTGGGGGAGATGCTGCTCCCAGTGACAGCTCCACTGGCCTGGAGCACACGGGAGGTTTATGGAGGTGACGTGGAGAATTCCAGAACGGTTTGGGGGGGAAAGGACCTTAAAGCTCATCCCATTCCATCCCCCTGCCATGGGCAGGGACACCTGCCACTATCCCAGGTCGCTCCAAGCCCCATCCAGCCTGGCCTGGGGCACTTGCAGGGATGGAAGGTCTTTTCTCACCTGACCTAATCAGCTTCTGAGTCCACTTGTGCCCACAGTGCCATTTCATGCCCGAGAAATCCAGTGGGTTTAGAGACCCATGGAAACATAAACACTTCAAAAGAGAGAAAAATATTTCAAGTCCCTGAATCAATTTCTCCCCCCATTGCCCCTAACCTGTTTTTACAAGATGAGTTGCTTGTCTCAAAGCAGAGAAGTCTCCAAAAATTCACTTTTGTCTTTCTCAAGAGTTCCCAAGCTGGATACTGGCACCTCCAGACCTGCAAAGCTTCCGAGCTGAGGGAGTCCCCCAGAAATGTCCCCATTGCAAACTGAGTCCAATCCCAGGATGGTTTGGGTTGGAAGGGATGTTAAAGCCCATCCAGTCCCACCCCCTGCCAAGGGCAGGGACACCTTCCACTATCCCATGTTGCTCCAAGCCCCGTCCAGCCTGGCCTTGGACACTTCCAGGGATCCAGGGGCAGCCACAGCTTCTCTGGGCACCCTGTGCCAGGGCCTCCCCACCCTCACAGGGAACAATTCCTTCCCAATATCCCATCCAGCCCTGCCCTCTGGCAGTGGGAAGCCATTCCCTGTGTCCTGTCCCTCCATCCCTTGTCCCACGTCCCTTTCCAGCTCTCCTGGAGCCCCTCTAGGCTCTGGAAGGGGCTCTGAGGTCTCCCTGGAGCCTTCTCTTCTCCAGGCTGGCCTCACTCCAGCAGATCCACGTCCTTCCTGTGCTGAGGACCCCAGAGCTGAACACGGAGTGCAGAGTTGCTTCCTCCCGCTTCCCTCCTCACCCCCGATTCCCACCGTGATTCCTGCATCCTCTTTTCCAGCAGTTCCCAGGCAGAGAAGAAACCCCTGGGAGCTTCTGCTGGCTCTGGATGACCCTTCAGCCAAGCCCAGCACTGAGCCGAGTTTTGTGATGCTTCTCCACCTTGGGAAGGAGAAGGATCAGAAATTCCTGCGCCAACATTGTCCCTGCTTTTTCCTAACAGCACCACGGAGCTCCCGGGCTGGGAATGCTGCCGGCTCGGCTCTGGCCCTGCTTTTCCATAGCCCAGAGCTGCCCACTTTGCTCACCTGCAGTAAATTGTCAGTGCTTTTGGTGGCTCTTCAGTGAAATATTCCATGTGTTCCTGGCGAATATTCCACGCCCCCCCCCCAGAGCTTACCCACAGATGAAAGCTCCGAGACTGGCTTTCCATGGGAATTGAATCATCCCAGCTGTCACGCAGATCCCGATACAAATATTTCCACTGTTAATGGTTTCAGCGTGGGCTTTTCTGTGGGATCAAATGTAATCTTATTTAATGGAGTTCTGCTGCCGCGACGCTTCGGTCTTTTCACCAGGCTGGGCTTAAGTGTTAAATGGAGGTTGCTCAGAGCAGAGACAGGGAAATGACTGCAGGGGTTGAATGGGGTGGGAAATGTGGGATGGACGGAGTGACTTCGGATCAGCCAGGGGAGGCTGAAAGGGTAAGAGCAGGGGAAAGGATCCAGTGGATGGGGCTGTCAGGAATGGTGTGAAACTCTCTCAGGGAAAGGTTAGGCTGGATTTTAGGAAAAGGTTCTTCCCCCAGAGGGTGGTGGGGCACTGGAACAGCTCCCCAGGGAACGGTCACATTCCCGAGGCTGCCAGAGCTCCAGGAGTGTTTGGACAACACTCTCAGGGATGCTCAGGGATTGTTGGGGTGTCTGTGCAGGCCCAGGGGTTGGATTGGATGATCCTTGTGGGTCCCTTCCATCTCCATGATTCTATTCTGTGATTCTTGGAAGAGGGAGAAATTCTGTAGATTTTACAGGTGTATGGCTGGGGTTGAGGGGAATTGCTGGAGCTGCTGCTGGACTGAGCCGGGGCCACCACAGCTGGCACAGCCCCAGCCCCCAGCCCCACCCCTGGGCCCTGCAGCCCCATGAATGTCACTCCCACCCCGCAGGTCGTCCGCACGGAGAAGAACAGCCTGAACAACCGCTTCCTGCCCTGGGACGAGATCGACACCGAGGCCATCCTGTCCATCGACGACGACGCCCACCTGCGCCACGACGAGATCATGTTCGGGTTCCGGTGAGCGCCCTCCGCGCGGCCCCGGCTCGGCCCCGGCTCAGCCCCGGCTCAGCCTGCTCCTCCCCGCAGCCAGAGCTCCTCGGGGGCACAGTTAGGGCCGGCACATCCCTCCCGCGGCTTCCCAGCTCCGTGTCTTGCAGGAACACGCCCTGATGGGGTGGGGACGCTGATCCCAGGTTGTCCAGGAAGCCCCATTTCCCACACTGCTTAACCCAGCTCTTCAGTTTTGCCGTGCTGGTAATGGTCCCCGGATGGTTTTGTGGCTTCCTAGGGTGGGCAGAGACCGGAAAACAAATCCCAGAGGCTGCTGCACTCCGTCCGTGTGCCACAGGCAAGGCTGGGATGTTGGTGGCTGCCCCGGTGTGGTGGCTGCCACCCTCTGCTCCGTGTGGCTCCGGGGTGTGGCAGATCTTTGGGCATTTCCTCCTGCAGAGCAGGCACCGGCAGGTGTCACCCAGCAAAGGCAGGTGCAAGGTGCTCTCGCTCCCACCCCCGTTCTGCTCCAGCATCCAGCTTTCCCTTGACTTTTCCCTGGCAAAAGCTTCCTGATCATGGGAATGAGGGGGCTCCTGCCGGGGGAGGTTTGTGCCAACTGCTCCTGCAGCTCCTGCAGCTCCTGCAGCCAAACCTCCTTCCCTGCCAGGAACTGGGAGTGAGGGTGGCACCAGGAGCAGGGACTGCGATTCCCAGCCGGAGAACACCCGGCAGCTGCCCCGGGGGTGGGAGACGGGGACCAAAACCTGCTTGAGAGGAGGATTACGAGGCACAAAATGCCTGGAAACCCACCAGGCTCCCTCAGAGAGATGAGAAACGAGGTGTGAGAGGGAATAAAGTGCCGGAGGAGGCGTCAGGATTCCTGGCTTCCCTTCCCTGCCCCGTTCCAGGCTCTTTATCTGAACTGGGCTGTTTTCTCCCCTTTTTTGGTCTCTGTTTTCCTTTGCCTGGCCGAGGTTTTGCTGATTAGGCCTGGAGAGCATCAAGCGAAGGTTGTAAGTGTTACTCTCACTCAGATCCCCCTGTTCCCACAAAGCCTCCCTGTGTTAACACGTTCCCAGGAATCGCTGGAGTCTTGGCACTGGAGGGAACCTCTGCCCACAACAGCTGTGCTTTGTGAAACTTTGCTCCAGGCTTTGATTCTTGGGGCCAAAAGCCTCATTTTTCCCTGTTTGCCACTGGAGGCAGCTCCCTGAGCACCCCCAGATTTTCTCCAGAGAAATCCTGATTCTTGTGGCTGAGCTGGGAAGGAAGAAGTGTCACGTTCGTAGGAAAGCGAAAATGTGGGAGAAGTGAAAGGGAAAAGTGGTTTCGACTTCCAGCTTTTCTAAACAATCAGCCTGGATTGACAGAACTGCAGCAAACAAGTGCTGGGGGGAGCAGGGAGCCAGGGAAGCTGCTGGTGGTGCTGATTCCTCGGGATTCATTACCAGGTTATCTTGGAGTTTCATTAATTGGAGAGGAGGATTGAACAACAAACACGTCTGTGCTCCACAAGTGTGAGGAAAGCTCAGGGAACCTCGGTCTCCTCAGCTGCTCTCCTCCTGTAGCTCTCCAGGAACAGGCCTTGTGGGAAGAAATGGAATCCACATGAGCAAAAAAACCCCAAAATGCCACTTTCTGCCCAGTTCTGTGCCTGGGAAGAAGGGAAAACCCTTCTGTGGGCACAGGGAGCTCTCCCGTGCAGTGTGGAGTCGCAGCTTGGGCTCTGAGCAGCGGGAGGTGGGACTGAACGATCCAAAGGAAGGCAGCACCCCTGCCTGTGGAAGCTGGATTTGTTTCCTGGGTTAGGCATGAGGCACTGACTTTTCCCTTAATTATTCCTGCCCGTGCTGCAGCTCTCCTGGGGGATTTCTCTGGAGGAGCGTGAGCTGCAGAGGAGAGCAGAATATTAAGCAATCCCACGCTGCCATGTGCAGACTTCAGGATTTCATTCCCAAGGCTGGACTGTGAGCACGTGCTGGGGTGAGGGAGGCACTCAGGGCCCTGGAGGCTTCTCCGGTATGGCCAGAGCCCGGGAAGCTGCAGTTTGGGATGAGGAGCTGGCAGTTTGGCAATCCAGGTCTTCCTTCGGGAGACACCTGGGGGCCTTCAGCATCTTAGCAGCTTTTCACAGTTATGGAATCACAGAGTCCTGAATGGTTTGGGTTGGGAGGGACCTTAAAGCTCAGCCAGTGCCCCCCCTGCCATGGGCAGGGACACCTTCCCCTGTCCCAGCGTGCTCCAAGCCCCGTCCAGCCTGGCCGTGAAGCTTTCCTTAAGGGAGAACGATGTTACCTTGGCTTTATGGAGCTGCGGGGAGATGGAAGGTCCCAGGGATTCAGGGAAGAGGCCAGGAAATATTGGGCTCCTCCCAGGGTTTTCTTTCAAACCTCCAGAACAACCCTGATGAGTCACAAAATCCCTCATTTATGGATTAGCAACTTTCCCTGTGCGCTTGGCTGTGCTCTAGGAGAGGAGCACATTTTAACACTTTTTCCTTTTGGGCATTCCTTGGATAAGCAGTGGCCAAACCCTTTTATGTACAGACCCCTCCATCCCTTGCAGCCCCTCGGGACGGGCTCCCAGGGCCGTGTCTCACAGGCAGTTTTGTGTTTGCAGGGTGTGGAGGGAGGCCAGGGATCGCATCGTGGGCTTCCCAGGGCGCTACCACGCCTGGGACATCCCCCACCAGTCCTGGCTCTACAATTCCAACTACTCCTGCGAGCTCTCCATGGTGCTCACTGGTGCTGCCTTCTTCCACAAGGTGAGACAGACGTCCCTGGAGCTGCCCCTTCCTGCTCACAGCCGCCCGAGGCTGCAGCTCTGGGGGTTGTGGGTTTGTAAGGACGAACGTGGGAGCTCCTTTTCCCTCACTTTCTCCAGACTGAAACACAGCCAGAACCTGGTCCTGAGTGCACTGGGAAGGGTATCCAGTGGCTCTTCCTGTGCTGACCCCGCAGCAGCAGAGAGCAGGATCTGAGGGGGCTGGAACCCCCATTCCTCGATTTCTGAGGTTACAGGAGCTTGGGATTCAGGGAGGGCGGTGGCTGTGGGAGATTTGCTGCTGCTGTGGCCGCAGCGGATCTCGGTGCGGGATTAGCTCGGTTACAGGGAATCTCCCCACTGGGATCCTTGAATTTTGAGTCAGACACATCCCAAATGTCCCATGTGTTGCTATCACCTGGAGAACGCTGTGCCTCTCCCCGTTCCCAGTACTACGCGTACCTGTACTCCTACGTGATGCCCCAGGCCATCCGGGACATGGTGGACGAGTACATCAACTGCGAGGACATCGCCATGAACTTCCTGGTGTCCCACCTGACCAGGAAACCGCCCATAAAGGTAAAAAAATGGGAGCCAGGGGGTTGTCCCGGGGTTGGCACTGCTGGAGAAGCTGTGCCTGGGAAGGGAGTGGTGTGTCAGGGGCTGCTCTGCTCCGGGGAAATGCAGCTCCAGAGGGAAAGCTCAGCCTTTGCAATCAGCCAAATCCCTGACACAGAGCAGGTGAATTGAGGTTTGATTTTGGAAGATTAAATCAGACTGAATTCCGTGTGTGGTGGAAGGTTCCCAGATGATCTCTGCTCTGGAGCCAGGCAGGGAGAGCTGGGGGTGAATCCAGCCTGGAGAAGAGAAGGCTCCAGGGAGACCTCAGAGCCCCTTCCAGAGCCTAAAGGGGCTCCAGGAGAGCTGGAGAGGGACTGGGGACAAGGGATGGAGGGACAGGACACAGGGAATGGCTTCCCACTGGGAAAGGGAAGGGATAGATGGGATATTGGGAAAGAATATGAGGGTGGTGAGGCCCTGGCACAGGGTGCCCAGAGAAGCTGTGGCTGCCCCTGGATCCCTGGCAGTGCCCAAGGCCAGGCTGGATGGGGCTTGGAGCAACCTGGGCTAGTGGAAGGTGTCCCTGCCCATGGCAGGGGGTGGCACTGGATGGGCTTTCAGGTCCCTTCCAACTCCATCCTTCCTGAGATTCCATCCGTATCCGAGCCCCCCTCGCAGTGCCCCGGGCAGGGCCCCGTGGGCAGCGTGGCACTGACGCCTCTGCCTCTCCCTGGCAGGTGACCTCCCGCTGGACGTTCCGCTGCCCCGGCTGCCCCCAGGCACTCTCCCACGACGATTCCCACTTCCACGAGCGGCACAAGTGCATCAACTTCTTTGTGAAGGTGTACGGGTACATGCCCCTGCTCTACACCCAGTTCCGCGTCGACTCGGTCCTCTTCAAGACCCGCCTGCCCCACGACAAGACCAAATGCTTCAAGTTCATCTAGAAACGGGAGCAGCCGGACATTCCCAGCTCCTGGCTCCGGCCAGAGGCAGGAGAGGCCAGCACAGGGCTGGTTTGTTGGGGCCGTTGGCCGTGGACTTCGGCCTCGCTCCTGCCGGCAAACGGGACGGCCTGGATTGGGACGGGCACTCCCCTCCTTCCCTGCGCTCCCCCAGCGGCTCAGCAGGACAGGGAGCGGGATCCCACGGCTCCTTCAGGACGCTCCCATGGATCGTACACTGAGGAATGGCTCGCTGGCCACTGGCTCTGCCCCTCCGCTAGCCAAGGGCAGCCGTTCTTTTTAATTATAATTATTGTTATTTAAATGAAAGTGTTTTAGATTTGCCACGTGAGGCGCTTTTTTGTTTTCTTTTCTTTTCCCTCCCCTCTCCCCACCCCATTTTCCCCTCTGGACCCTCCAGCCCATCCGAGGGGACTGTGGCAAGGCCGGAGGTTGGAGGTGTTTGGGTGCAGCATCAGGGCAGCTCCTGTCACCGCTGCTGTGCCCATCCCTCCTCCCGTGGCACAGCCCTTCCCACACTCCAGATCCTGGTTTCTCTGGCCCTGTGGCTGCTACTGAGGCCTCTCAGGTGTCACCTGATGAGGAGCCCTTTGCTCTGCTCTGCTCTGCTCCGCACCCCGAGGCCTCGGGCAGGGGTGAGGTTGGCCTGGATGGTCCTTCCGGGCTCCAGCTCCGGCACCGTTCCCGTGCCGCAGCCCGGGGGGTTCAGTTACTGCTGTCTCAGTGTCTTTTCCCACCTTGTCCTGCTAATCCTGTAAAGACAGGGAGCGTGTTTGGGGCTTGGAGAAGATCCACCTGCAGCATGGCCAGGGCTGGGGATGCTCCAGGCTCCTGGAGGCTCAGACCCTTCTCCGTGCTCAGCCCAGCCTGGGTGTGCCGGAGCCGCAGTTCCCAGCCTGCCTCGTCCCCATCCCAGAGCGCACCGTGCCCGTGTCGGATTTGCCGAGGGCCTCAGCACAACTGCCTTAACCCCACCCCATCCTCACGCCCTGGCTGCGGCCCTGTCCCAGGGTCAGTCCCAACAGGAGCTTCCCATCCTGTGATGGTGCTGGGATTGTGTTCACAGCGAGGGTTTGGAGATGGTTCCTCTCCCCCGGAGCAAAACGCTGTGACCTGTGACCAGCCCAGCTCCGAGCTCAGCTGCTGCTCCATCCTGCTTCAGTCCCAGCTGGACAGGAGGGAGCACAGGAGGGAAGGGCACAGCTTGGGATGTTCTCCCCCAGCACATCCCAGATGTTTGTGAGCAGCCTGGAGAAGCTCTTGCTGGGTGGGTGGGAAGGTGACATTTGTGTTGTCACCTCAATGTCCCTGGCTGTCCTGGCCCAGCACCCCACAGCAGGGTGTCACCCCTGGTTGTGTCTCTGGTGTGTGGGAGCAGGGATGGTCCAGCAGCAGCTCCTGGGCTCATTCCCAAGCTCAGCCCTGTCCATGCTCCTCCTGCACCACGTTCTGGGGCCTCTCCAAACTCCTCTCCCCACGTTTTCCTGTCGGCACTGACACTTCCTCCTCGGGAAGGGGAGGAGGGAGCAGCCTGTTCCCAGCAGAGCCCGTGGCTCTTGCCTTCACCAGCACTACTGACCGCAGCTAAACACGGATCAAGGAATCTTTTCCTATGCTTTTTCCCCCTTTCCATTCCCTTTTTGCTTTAACATCAGATGCCCAAAATGCAGCATGTGCAGTCTCAGTCCCCTTAGAAACGCCATCGGAGAGTCCAGGAACACCTGGAAGGATTCTCTGCCCCTGGCCAGAGTGGGGATGTGGCACTGGTCAGGAGCTGCGCCAGCTCCAGCGTTCCCGAGGGGCCTGAGCTCCTCCGCCACGGCTTTAATTCCGCCCTCGTTAGCGGAGGTTCATTAGCGGCGATGCCGTGGCTCCGGCACAGCCCAGGCCCGGGGCCAGCTCTGCCTTCCCAGCCCTCCCGTGGGCATGGACTGCACTTCATCCGAACACAGGCACTGCTCTGCAGCCTTCAGGCTTTCCAAAATCCCAAGGGTTGTTCCAGTGAGAGCCTGGGGGAACACGGGTGGGATGGGAAGTGTTGGCATTGCCGAGTGCCCTGCGGGGCTCGGGCTGCTCGGGGTGTCGGAGCCCCAGGCTGGGAACTCGGCTTTCCCTTGCTGTGTTTCGATTCCAGGCCAGCTGAGGTCAGGGATCAGCAGAGCAAATCCAACTGTTCTTCCTCCCAGGCTCTTCAGCCTTTTTCCCAAGTGTTTTTGTTTTGGGAGGATCCCCCTGTGCACTGTGGCAGAGCAGGGATGTGCAGTGGGATCTCCGTGCGCGTGTTGTGGGATGGATTCCTCCTGTCCGAGCACCTCTAAAGGGGAAGGATTTGGGGGTGAAGGGGGAAAGAGGCTGCTCCAGGGGGATATCTGGGAAGCAGCAGCGTTGGGATGGAATTCTGTGAGGAAATGAAATGCCAGCAGGAACATCCTCCCCACCCCCAGGGCTGGTGCTGTCCCTCCCGGCTCTGCTGCTGCGGCTCTTTCCCAAACCATCCCGAACAGCCCCTGGAGTGCGGGATTGGGATTCGCAGCCCAGCTTTCTGCTCCTGAGACATCCCAGGATCTGAGCTGTCCTGAGGCTTTCCCCACCAGCAGGGCTTTTCCAGAGAACGCTCCCCCCCGTGCCACCATCCCAAACATCCTTCCCTGCTACCACCCCTCGTTCTCCCGGGATTTTCAGGGCATCCCAGGGTCACTCCGAAGCTCAGGTTTGGTTGTACGATCCACCCCAGCCCTGAGGAGACGGGAAGAGCTCTTGGCAGCTGCACCTTCTCCCTGCTCCAGAGTTCCTGCTGCTTCCCCGGGCACGGAGCGAGGCCTTTCCCGCTGTAAATAGCAACGACTGAGGTGACACGGCCCCGGCCCCGCCCGTGTCACACGGCCCCTGCCCTCCCCTTGTGCCGACGGTGCCGCGAGCACCAGGATTTCAAATCCAACAGGAACTGAGAGACAAGGAACACTCCTTGGACACGAGCACAATGTTGAGTTTTTTGTAAAAGGTTCCAATAAATGGAGAGTTTAACTTGGGAGCGTCTTGGTGCCTCTTTGCTGGGGCTGGGAGAGGGGCTGGACCAGGACGGGGTTGTTGCTGCTCCTGGCCCTGGGGCAACCCAAAACCAGGCATCTCCAGGGGTTCTATTCCCTCGGGGCAGGTGAGCTGGTCTGGAATGCTGGAAACTCCTCCCGGATGGCAGTGCCTGGAGCTAAACCCCATCGTGTCCCTGGTGAGCTCACGGCTGGGCCAGGAGAGCCCCTGGGAGGGGCTGGACCCCAAGTGGCTCCAGGGATCCCATCCCGGTGCCAGGGCTGCTCCTTGTGTGGGGGTTTGTAGGAATGAAAACAGCAGCTGAGGCAGCGCCGGGATTGCAGACCTGCCCATCCCTGCCCAGGGACCCAGAGCCAGGGACCTTTAGGGGACAGTTCCTGTGGCATTGCTGGATCCGGATGCTCCCGGTCCCTCTCCTGTGCAGGAGGCTGAGGTGGAAAAACCAAATGGATCCACGTGGTTTGTGAGCAGATTTCCAGCTTCAAACGTGCAGGGAGGAGCAGGGGGGGGAATGGAGCCAGTTGGGCCACGAGCCACGGGGTCTCCTCCACGCTGGGCTGGGAATCCCCCAGGATTTCCTGCGGGTGGCTGGACTGCCTCTCTTCCTTCCTGCTGCCTTCGGTTTTTTGTCCTCCCTCCTGAGCAGCTGCTTCCTCCGTGGTCACTTTTTACCTCTGTTGTCACTTGTTACCTCTGTGCTACCTGCCCTTTCCTACTGGGAACTGTGTCCTCTCTTTTCCCTTCTGCCTTGAGTAAGGCTTGGTTTGTGCTTGGGTTTGTTTCCAGGAGAGGCATCAGGGAAATCCCAAAGGATTTTAGTCCTGGAGGGAGGAGGTGGATGCTCAGCCTCCCAAATGCCTGGGATGTCTCCCCAAAATACTGCAGGGAGGCAGGGCCATCACTGGAATTCCCCACTGCAGGATCCCGGCCTGGCTGCAGCCGTGGGATGCTGCTTTGGGATCCGGCTCCCAAACAAGCCCAGCAGCATCTTGGCCATGGACTCAGCTGGAGCCGATTTCCTCCCAAGGCTTTTCCTGAGATAAAAATCTCCTGATCAATAATTTCTCCTGCTGTAATTGCTGTGTTGGGTGAGAGGAGCCACAGCTCCAGTTCCATTTCCCCGCTTCCCCGTGTGAGTACCTTGGGATGAGGAAACAGAAGCGATAAATCCCGTCAATAATTCACTCCCTGCTCCTGGGAGGAGGGCAGGGTGAAGTGCTTTACACTCCACTCCTCTGCCCTACAAAGTGCTCTCGGTTTTCCCTTTTGGATGACGCACTCCTTGATGCAAAGCAATTTCACTGGAGTTGCTCCCGTTCTGCCCGGCAGTGCCGTAAAAGCCACCAGCTCCTGCCGGAGCCCAGGGGAGGACCTGACACCCCTTGCCAGGTGACTGGCCCCAGGTGATGGGTCCCTAAGGGAGAACCTGCCCCCTTCACGGTCTTCCAGGGATGAGTTCGCACTCCATGGATCCTCACGGGATTGGGGTCCCAGTCCATGGATCCTTGAGGGATGGGGTCACAGCCCATGGATCCTTGAG
>VZRQ01001700.1:268101-329766 GCA_013397975.1 Machaerirhynchus nigripectus | reverse complement strand
GGATTGGGGTCACAGTCCATGGATTCTTGAGGGATTGGGGTCACAGTCCATGGATGCGTGAGGGATGGGGTCACAGTCCATGGATCCTCGAGGGATTTGGGTCACAGTTCATGGATCCTCAAGGGATGGGGTCCCAGTTCACGGCTCCCAGGTGACAGCTCACCTGTGGCAGGTAAATGGGACCTGTCAGACCCCACCTTTCCCACCACCAGCCTGCCCAGGCCCTGATGTGCAGCCAGTCCCAAATCCTTCTGCTCTCATTCCCACTCCTCCCAAAGGCTGAGCTGCTGGTGAGGCACGGATCCAGCTCCTCGCTCCAGCTTCCTTCTGCTCCTCACGTCCAGGTGCCCAGGGAGGTGACAGATGCCAGTGACAGTGACCGAGCCTGGGCAGAGGCCTGGCATTAACTGACCTGGTCCAGTTGTTTTCCTTGGGTCCCACACTAATGGAGAGAAAACACAACAAACTCCTCTCTCCCCCTGGGAACAGCTGTTCCTTGACAGCCATCCATGAGCAGAAAGCTGATTTTAACATTTCCTCCCCCTTATTCCAGTGGCAGCACAGGGCTGGGAGGTCACGGGGAATTAATCACTTGCCACACACCCCACTAATTGTGTTTAATGAGGGGAGCAGTGGAGAGAGGCCGGAGCAGCCCAGGGCGGGATGTGGGATCCAGGAATGGGGATGGCCGAGGCACCAGGAACCACATGGGGGCCAAGGGGATTTCTTTTCCTTTCTGGCAGAAGGAGAGTGAAACCAGGAACCTTTGCTGTTCTTTGCCCATTGAATTGGGAATTTCTGGATAAAGCCTGGATTGCATCCATGGTATCCCAGCTCCCTGGGCTGCCACAGTTCCCTCTGCAGGACTGACCCAGCCCGAAGAAATGCTGTTTGTTTTTCTGCCTCTGTGCAGAAGGAACAAGCGCTTCTTTTTCCAGTTTAATTGGGATTTCTCATCAAAGAATTCCCCTCCCAGCATGTTTGTTTCTCCAGCAGGCACAACCTGAATATAACACAACAATCCACTCTCAGCTGCTGGACTGACGGAACGAGGAGAAGTTTTCCTGCTCAAAATGACAGGAAGAAAAAATGTGAAAGCTTTTAATTTTTACTGTTTCCCCCTCAGGAGGGTGGGAAAGCCTTGGGACTGCGAAAAGGAAGGTGCTGGAGCAGTGGGATCAGTGCTGGAGCTGAGGTAACCAGCAGAAAGATGAGTTTATCCCACGGCCCCTGTGGGTTTGGAATAATCCCTTTGGAATTTGATAAAGCGAAATGATCCCAGTTCTTTTACTGTTTTAAAGTGCTAAGGCAGCAAACCTGCAAACCCTGATGAGGATTTAATTCCTCTGCCCCAAGTTTTTATCACGCTGATGACACCATTCCTCACACGCTCGTGGCACACACAGAGCAAAGGGGTGGATGCTGGGCTCTGTCACCCAACCCAACAGAAATCCTTCATGGGAACGAAATGGGATTTGGACACTGCAGTGGCAAAGAGATTTTCTTACAGAGCTGCTTCCACGGCCTCCACCTCCCCAAAGGGATGAACTGGAGGAGCTGCTTTATTTCCCAAAGGTGTCGGGACAAGGATGTGGAATGGGCACGGAGAGGCTTTTATGGACCACGGGATGTGCTCCCTCCTGGGCAGTCTCACTCTGCTTTTTATTTTTTAACACCAAATAAATACAAAACAATCCAATAAAAAACGAACAGCAGTAAATCTGAGAAATGGGGCGCCTTTAAAAGCAATACTGTCAACTAAGGTGAGGCCCCAAATATGTGATTTGGGGAGGGAAAAGCCTCCCCAGGTCTGCAGCACAGATGGCTTTGGATAAATGACTCAGAATTCCACCCAGGATTTGGGATGGGGGGGCTGCAAGGACAAGTTTTTGGAAGGTAGAAACAAGAGGCACTTAAATCTCAAAAGGTTTTTTATGAGCTCTAGGAATTTTCCTACTTTATGGACCTCCCCAAGTGTCTTCCTGAGGTGCTTCCTCCACTGCTGATGGAGGAACCCAGGAGGAACCAGCTTGAGTGAGGAGCCTGGAGCTCCATGGACAGATCTGGATGTCACAGGTGAGGCTGCAGCATCAATAACTGAATTCCTACAGGATAAAGCTTTTCCCAAGTGCCTCTGCCTGTGCAGGGAATGGCCAGGCTCTTCCCACTATTCTCCATGTCCACCAGACTCCCTTTTTCCATTTTTGTTTGTACAATCTTTGCCTCAGCAGCTCTCTCCTCCTCGTGTGGCAGTGAAGGACACGTGAACACCACACAGGGAGTGGGATCTGGGGACTGGGAAGAAGCAGTGGGAGGGAAAACGCCATTGTTTCAATATTCCTATAGAGTTCTGTCAGGTGAAGGACTGGGGCAGACGCTGCTGAGGGACACCGAGGAGCCTGTTCACCCTGATGTTGCAAATAAACACTCCAGTTATTTACTCTGCAGCTCCTATCTCCTGTAAGATCCCCAACTCCCAATTTTACACAACAGGAATCTCGTCCAAACTATTCCAAAACAGGTTAAATATAAGATTTGAAAAATAGATAGGTATTAAAAATACTCCCTTGCTCCTCCATGAAGGGGAAGGTGGTTTCTGGTGTCTCTGAACCTCAGAATTCTCTCTCTCTCCTTGGACAGCTCCAAGTTCTGCTGCTCCAGGCTCTCTCCTTGCAGAGCCTCCTGATGTCCATGAGCTAGAACTTCTGCAGGAATTTGAGCACCAGGTCCCGCAGTTTGACCCTCAGGGGCTCGTCATTGTCACAGATGATGTGGGTGGAGTCCTCCTCCAGCTGGATCAGGGTCTCGGCCTCCTGCAGCAGCACAATGTGGCCTTTGGCTGTGTCCTCCACCTTCACGTCGCTGAAGCCGTGCTGGATTTGGGGTGGGAGAGGGACAGAGAGGGAAGTCAGCACAGCTCAGGAAAACTGGGAGAGAGGAGAGCCCAGGGCACAGGGATGAGGGGGAATTTCATGGAATCACTGAATGGTTTGGGTGGGAAGAGACCTCAAAGCCCATCCAGTGCCACCCCCTGCCATGGACAGGGACACCTTCCACTATCCCAGGTTGCTCCAAGCCCCATCCAACCTGGCCTTGGACACTTTCAGGGATCCAGGCGCAGCCCCAGCTTCTCTGGGCACCCTGTGCCAGGGCCTCCCCACCCTCACAGGGAACAATTCCTTCCCAATATCCCATCTAACCCTGCCCTCTGGCAGTGGGAAGTCATTCTCAGTGTCCTGTCCCTCCATCCCTTGTTCCAACTCCCTCTCCAGCTCTCTTTAGGCACTGGAATGCTGCAATCCTGCCCTTTTCCCTGCCAATTTTCTCCAGGAAGTCCTGCAGGTGAGAAGACTCTGCAGAGCAGCAACCAAATTTGTGCAGCTTCCCCAGGAGGCTCCTCCACCAGTGGAGACATTTCAGGATCTGTTCTTCCCTCCGTCACCTTCTCACAAATCTTGTGGAAATTTAAATGCTTTTGAGGCTCCCTGAGCTGCTGAATCCAAAAGTTCTGTGAGGCAGATCACCCACCCAAAAGCTCTGCTTACATGGGAAACAGGAGGAGATCACTGACATGAAGCCCCCATACCAGGACATAGCTCCACAGGGGACAATTCCCTCTATTCTGAAGTGCAGGGACACCCTGGAGCACTTTGGGAACTCATTGGCCTTTCTCCATCTCGAGCTACACTGAAATCCTCTCCCCTCTCTCTGCTACCAAAGCAGCACATCTGAGATGAGCAGGAACCTGCTGGAATCCCACCTGCCACCGAGGGCTCCTCACCTTTTCCAGAGTCTGCACAAACTGGTCCACGGGGATGGAGCCACTCAGCAACGGCTTCAAAGATTTGCACTCGGGCACATCATCACTCACCCGCTTCCTCTTCTTGCTGGCAGGAGGCTGGGGAGGCTTTGGAGGGAGCTGATGGATGAGAAGGAAAAAAATCCCACTCTAAAGAATGCAGTAGGTTGGGAAATGGGCAAATTCAGAGCAAGCAACTACTCAGGGAACGAGAACGTGGCTTAGCTCCAGCCATTTGTGAGGACTCTGGCATTTTAAGCCCAGTCTAAGTTTATTTGGCAGCAGGAATGAGTGGAGAGGAGAGTAGATGAACAACAGCAGCCTCAGACCAATTCCACTGCAGCACCTGGATGTTTCCTGCGCTGCTGAGGGTTTCCAGGGAAGCAGCTTGGAGAGAGGAGGGCAGCCTGTCTGCTGTGCTCTGACAGAAATCCTCACCAACCCTCACGTCCTCGACATTTCCACTCTGGGCTCTCTCCCCAGGTGTCCTGGGCCCAGCCAGCTCTGCTGCCCAGGGTGGGGAAGGGCTGTTCAGTGAGGCCCTGCAGGCTCACGGACCTGAGAGAGAGGGGACCAGGGCAGCCACTGCTGAGCAGGTCCCTGGACAGCAGCTCCTCCTGCAGAGCACTCACGCCGGGAATTCCAGTGCCAGCCTGAAGGGGGTGGCAGGAAGGGATGTACAGGGATGTACAACCTCCTGGGGAACACGGAAACTGAAGGCAGATGGTCCCTTCCCCAGTCTGAGGTCCCAGGTCATCTCTCTCCTCTAACCCTGGGTCCTGAGAGGTTGACTGATGCTGCTCCTGACCATGGCAGACAGCAGGATGATTTGTAGCCTCTCTTCAGGAATTATCTCACTTCCCCTTTTATCTCAGCCAGGCACACGGCCAAGGAAAAGAGGGCAGAGAGATTTATTTGCATCCCACTCCCTGCTCTGGGTGTCATTCCTCACTCACACACGCCAGGGCAGAGCCTCTGCCAAGGGCCCTGCTCCGGTGGGAAAGGAGCTGTAGGAGGGGTTCCTGGGGTCCTGGATGGCAGGAAAAGCCAGAGTAAGGACATTTTTCTCCCTTTCCCATTAGACTGTACCTGCAGCACATGCTTGTTGTCCTTAGTATGCAGCACAGCAGAAACTGTTGCCAAGGAAATACCAGGCTTGATCTCCAAGGGCACGAGGGAATCTGCAAGCTGAGGCAAAAGGAGATTTTGTTCAGCAAGTGATCAGCTCGAAACGTGCACGAACCCAGCTGTGAGATAAACTGGCAGCGTGGTATTTTTAAACATGGGCTAATGAACTGTAAACACAAAGCCACTGATAGACTGAGAGTTCCTCGGACCTGCCCAGCCTCCTTCCAGCTCCCCACATTATGGATTTCACACCATGGACAGAGCAGCATGAGGTCTGCAGGAACCAGGCCTGGTCTCAAAAGCCATAACAAGCACAGAGAACCCTTGTGTGAAAAGAAAATTGCTTCATTAGTAATTTTAGTTAGTAAAACTCATGGTCTAATCCAGCATTATTATGTTTGTTATGCTGCTGGACAATGAAAAATCAAAGTGAGTTTCCTTCCAGTTCCTGACTGCAGAATATCTGGAATAAAAAGGGTTTGTCCTTAAAACCCCAATGTTTGCAATCAACCCACTGTTGATTAGTTTGAAATTATTCCAAAATAATACAAAACCCTTTCCACTGGCTTTTATATAATTCTTCCCTGAAAGACATAAAATTTAGTCTTGGCTTGGAGTTTGGATCCGACAGTGCTGGCAGTGCCTGGAGTGGGCAGCGTGGCACCTGCTGGGACCAGTGGAAGTTGGCCAGCTGGGAAGCACCTCCTCCAGCCACTTTTCCAAAGGAATCCTGATGAAAACAGTGCTCACACACGGAGAAAATGATTCCCTTTTTCCCTCCAAGGGAATTCAAGGTGCCAGGATGCCCAGTCCTTTTGCCATCAAAGCACTGAGAGGGTTTTTTCTGTTGGCTTCGATGGTGGCAAAGTTCAGCTCCTTTTAATAACTTCGGACAATCTCTCCTGCTGCTGTTAAAGCTGAAGGAACATTTTGAGAGCACCTCCTTGGAATAAAGCAGTTTTTGTGATGGAAAAACACAGGTTGCATTAAAAATCCCCAAATTTCGTCTGTATTTAGACTCGGTGAATCCTAGAAATCCAAATCTGATGGAGCAATTCAGCTCGCTGTCACTCTCGGACTCTGTTCAAGATCTTTAAAGCAGGCGATTTGAATACAGCCTTTATGGTTTGTTGTTGAAGGCGAAGAGAATGAAAATATAATGACAATCATTGCTTCAGATTTCTCCTGGGACCTAAAAATAGCAGCACTTGCGGCAGTGAGTTCTGCTGCCTTCCCAGTGGTCAAAGGCACTTTCCATTCCCACCACCTGCCCGAGGAGGATCGATAAAAATGGGCTCTGATGAAGAGCAAAATGACAAATCCTGTAAAGAGGAAGATCCTTAAGGAGCAGGGAGTTGCTTGGAACCGAAGTCTCCTGCCACTGAAGTGTTTTGCTATTAACATTTCTGCAGGTTTTAAACAGCAACACTTGGATTATTTACAGTCAGAAAGACAGTAGGACAGACGTTCATTTTTATTTCCCCCCCAGCTCCCAGCCCTCTCCATGAGGCAGCCAATCCTTTCATTATAGAAACCCAGTGACCCAAACCAGAAAAGGTCCTTTAATCACATCCAGTAATTCACCCACCAAGGCCAGGCAGCACTGCTCCACTCCTTTCAACTGACCTCCTGCACACACAAATCACAGAACTCCTCCAAAACACTGGATTAAGGAAACCCTTTTCACACAGGCAGCAAGTCTTGTCTGAACTCCAAGCTACGGCAGCTCCACCATTTCCCCTCACAAGTGGTTTCAAACTTTAATTCTCCTGGCAGCCAGGAAGCCGTGTCTCATTTCAAGGTTGAATTTGTCCAGCTCGCAGTGGCTGGCTCTCGTTGTGCCTTTGTGTGTGAGATTGAAAAGCCCCCCACCATGCAGGAATAAATGAGTCTTCCTTCCAGTCATTACCCCGAGCCCCATGTCACAGCCAGCACCAGGAAAGCCACCAAAGCAGGGACACTAACACCACATTAATCAGTCCTAATCAGAGATCTAACACCACATTAATCAGTCCCTTGCCCATGGATGAGCACTTAGGATAAATTGGGGGGGGAGGGGTGTGTGTACCGTGTATTTCAGTTTTTAGCTTGGGATGTTCTCCTGTGATCAGAGCTGTCCGCCCACGCTAAACCAGAGGAAAGATATTTTTACCATTAAGTCTTTCCTGCAGGATTGCATTTTCCACCCCAAAAGGGGATTTGGCACACACCCTGTGAGCACAAACTCTGCTGTTGGCCAAACTACAGCTGTTGATAAAGAAGAACACGGGTTAAGTCACTCGAGTCTCTGTTAAGGACTTCAGTGGGGACAGCTCTCCCCAGGTTTGTCTCCAGCCACCAGCCAAAATTCCTCTCGTTGGCACTGAGGGACTGAACAACCCCTGAGGATGGGACCTGAAACTCCACAGTAAAAATAAAATGAGGCTGAATAATCAGTGAACAAAATCAGGGCTGGACCAGTTTGCAGCCCACGTGGTCTTGGTCCTGTGGAGGATTCTCCCAGGGACAGACATGCTGGATGTACAACAGGATTTTAACATCCCAGCTGCAGTAATTTCTTCTTAGATTTTTGGGACACCTCCCCAAGCTCCTCCCTTTTCCCTCTTCAGCTCTGGCTTACACTGGAGAGGGTGCAGGAAGGCCAACCCAGCAGGGAGAGGCAAAGTTTGGGCTGAGTGAGGTGAGCTGGATATGGAGAACAAGCAGGAGCACAGCAAACTGACCAGCAATTAAAATCCCCTGACCTTTTAGGATCTGAAACCACTGATGTGTATGTCAGATTGCAGCATGTGTAATTAGAAAGGGACCCAGCTGGGTTTTTACATCATTAGAAGTGTCTTCCAGATTTTCAAACCGCATAAATGCGGGATCTCTGCATTAGAGGTGGGATCAAACCAGAGAAACACACGGGAAACCCCAAACTGTGGATTTCTCTGGCACTCCTGAGGTGGGGAAAGTGCTGTTAAAGGAAAGAGATTCCCAGGCAACTCCTGGGCTGCTGCTGCAGGGTCAGGTCCTGAAGGGTCAGCCTTGAGCCTACTCCCAGTTTTTATTTATGACCTCAAGACAGAACAAGGAGCAGTGTTCAGAAGGTCCCACTGAAGTGTGTAAGGCACCTTTAACAGAAAGAAGGACCAGGCTATGAGAGAGGAAAAACTCAAAGACCTCAAGAATCGGAGTGAGAAAACCAAGATGAAATTCAATAGCACCAAATGAAGGCCAGGGATGGGGCTAATACAGAGAATTTCTGCTGAGGGCTGGCAGCTGCTGCAAAGGACAGAGGTGAAGGGTTCAGGTTTATTAGTCTGTCCCAGGAGAGTCACAAATGTGACACGGCCACGAAAAAGCTAAATGCAAGCCCAGAAAATATCAGGTAATTCTCTCTGAGATGAGCTATTGCTCTTATATGGGGCCTGGCAAGATTTCATCCGAACTACTTGTAAATTGTGGGTAATTTCAGTTCAAGTAAGAGATTCTGAAGGGTAGATTAGGGCAGGAGGAGCTGTCTTGTAAGAGGAAATGAAATATCTTGACTTGTTTAGCCTGGCAAAAAAAGAAAGCCAAAGGGAGAATTTGATTACTCTACATAAACACCACAGGGAAAATACCAACAAAAGGAAAAATGTTTTTATGCTAAAACATGATGTTAAGAATGAATGTGTGCAGGCCAGCAGTGAATATGTGTAGGCTGGAAATTAGGATGTTTCTGGTCATCAGGGACAGTGGGGGTTTGAACAGATCTACTGGGAACAGCAGGGGCAGAAGTCTCTAAAATTTGACATCTCACATTTTTTTGAGGCGCATTAGGAACACTGTTGGTAAGTGCAGCTGGGTTCTGGCCCTGTAAGCCCTGAGGGCACTTCCATTTCTAGGTGGAAATGATGGAATACAGCCTTGGAGCTTGCTGGGCATGAAGCAATTCCCACCCAGATCCCAGCCCCTAAACAGGATGGAATTTATATGCGACAGAAAAATATCCCCTGCCAATTACGAGAGAGGCCCAAAGATTTTAAGATCTTCCTGACTTCAGGGAAAGCCCTGGAGGTCACACCTGCAGAGGTTTTTGCAGTAACTACTCCTCGGCAAAACCTGAATGGAGAACCTGCCTCATCCTCCATCCCTCCACTCCCCTGCTCCTCACACACCCCAAATCCAGTCTCTGGGTGCAGAAAAGCACCTTCCCAGGGCACCTTTAATAGGAAAAAAAATGCTTCAAGGCTGTGCAGTTGCCTTTTCACAAGCAGGGGGGATCTGTAGAGTCAGTTTTGCAAACAGAACTAAAACCATGGTCTTTGCCATGTCACTTAACTTTGGATGGGGTATCAGGAGAGAAGAATAATTTCCCTCCCCTCCTACCTCCTTGCCTCCTCTTATCCCTTCATTTGTTTAGTAATTTAGTTATTAATGATTTAATTGTTTAAGTACCAGGAGCTCTGATGGCCAGGCCCTTGTAACCAGACACAGGAGGAGTCTCCAACCAACAGATCCAGCCTTGGTTTTACACCCCCTGCTAAACCAGGGGCCAAGTGCAGGAATTTGGCAACTGTCAGAGCCTTTAGAGGGACCAAAAAAAGGGGTCAGACACACGGGGTGAAGGGGGAATCGAAATGAGCCTGTGGATTCACGACCAGCAGGCACAGGGAACAAGGCACAGGCACGCTGCAGGCAGGATGGAAATTGGGGAATTTTGCTAATGAGACCTAAAGGAACAAAGGCTTTTCCAGCACAGAACATCCCGGAGTGAAGGGCATCTGTAGATTCATTAGTGGGTGATCTGAGTCATGTCTTGCCGGGCTTTCAGCCTCGCATTTGACACAATCCAAGGGTTTTAATTCAGCTGCTGAGTTAACCCCAACTTAACAGAGCTGTCACTCACTGGGGGGGTCTCCCACAGCTCTCTCTGGAGCAGATTTTAAAGTCTCATTAACTTCAGTGGATAGAGAATCGTGCCATAAATCCCTAAAGTTTTTGCTATTATCACTTGCAAACGCCCAGATCTTGGCTTTGGGCTTCCACAGAGGCAACACCCAGCGAAGAAATAAAAGAAGAAGGAGGTAAAGTCTGCAGTTTTGAGCAGTGAATTAAAGCTCTGCCTTTCCATGGGCGTGTTCCAGGTGCAACTGCTGGCCCAGGGCTCCAGATCAGCAGGAGGAACCTCGCCCCCAAAACCTGGGAACCAAACTAGAAAGACACCAACCAACCACCAGGGAATAACCCTGGGTGGGATTTCAAGCAACAGAACTGACTCCAACCACCAAGTACTAACTCTAACCACCAGCTTTTCGCCAATCCCGTGCCAAAAAAACAGTTTAAGGAGGTATTTAAGGAGTGTAACAAAGCAGATTTATGGCTGTTTAATGAAGCTCTTCCCCAGGAGCCTGGGAGCAGGCAGAGAACAGTTGTTTGAGGAATTTACAAAAGGATGGTGGAAAACAGAACCAGCAGAAGCAGAAATTAGGCTGGGATTTGAATGAAAAAAGACAGGTAGGGGAAGCAAGGACATGAAATATCTTCAAAGTAAAGGCAGTAAAGCTTGCAGAAGCAAGAGATGAGTCATTTGAAAGATATAAAAATGGCATAAATCAAAATACTCAAAATATAGCAACCATTTTATGGGTCAGAATGCCAAGTCAGGATGGGATGTTGTTGTTGAAGCTGACTGTGAAGAGAGAACTGAGTGCCTGGCTAGAAAAGTCTTATCTTACAGCCAGCCATCAAAAATGAAAGGGAAAACAAACCTAGACATTAATGTAGGCAGGCAAAGGCAGGCTGGGAGCAGAAAAGCAGATCTGAGTTCCATCTAACAAAATAGGACAACCTGTGGGTAAAACCAACAGCAGAAACGGTCCAGCAACGAAAAAAGGCAAAGGGAATGAAGGATAACACATTCCAAGCCCACAGAAGAGAGGAGGAGGGAGGAGAGCTCTCGCAGCAGGAATGGCCAGGAGAGAAGAGACACCAGAGTGAGGTGGGAGACATTTTTAAGGAGAAAATAAAGGCTGCACTGAACTCTGCTGATGTAAATCAGGCGGATTTATCAGCACGGGTTCTGGCTTTGTGTAAGGAAAGGTTGGCAAAAGCTGGGAAAGAGCAGTTTTGGTGGAATGTCAGAAGGTGAGGTCCAACTCAGAGAGACACTCCAGGCAATTGTGCGGTGAGCTGGGAGCTGGGGCAGGGCTGAGCAGGAGAAGCAAACAGGTTTTATTTCATTTCCTTTTTGTGAGGCTACGGCACACTGAGCCAAGAGGGAACAGTCAGGGAAAAAGGAACACAGAGGTCAGAGACTGGATCATGTGGGGTCACCAAAATGAGCTGAGGGTGGGAAGAAGGACAGAATTCAAAACTCTTTAGTCCCTGAAACACAGAAGGAAGTTGGAAAAGTGAGGTAAAACGGAAAGAAATCAAGATGAAAGCTCCATAATTATAATGGCTGTTTTCCTAATTCTTCTCTGCAGCAGTTTCTGCTAATTTCACCTTGTGTCAGGCTGTGCCTTGCACACTGACACTCTCCTGACTGGGCTGTGTCCTGAAGAACTGGCAATTTGAGTATTTTAAAAGCACAGAGCCCTCAGTGAAGTGTCTGCTGCTGGCACCGAGTGATCCGCACCATTGTTCAGCTGTAATTAAACTGGAGGCACTTTATTTGCTCAGACACTGCTGTTTAATTTTATCTGTTTGCTCCAGAAGGTGTTTTCCATTTTCCCATCTTTCTCCTGTGAGCAGACAATGCCTAGCCAATTTCCAGGAAGCAGTCTATTATTATTATTATTGTTATTATTATTATTTTAAATTTTTTTTAAGTGAAAGGCAGATGCTGAGAAGAACAAATTATTTAAAGTGTAAAGGTTTGCACAATCCCTGCGAGAGCCATTCCAGCCTGATGCTTGGGGACTGTTAAAACCTCTCTCCAAACAAAGGCTGCTGTGAGTGTAAATCTCATTATCATACAACAGGCCTGCCCGCCCTGCCTTTGCTCCTCGGTGAAGTGACTGAAACATAGACAAGGTCCAGCAGTAAAAGTGAATTTCCATCAGTCTGACAGGCTGGGATCTGAATCACTGCAAGTTTTGGGAAGGAAATTTCACTCCACCACGGCATCAGCCCACACTGACTGGAGCCACGCTGAGCCAGCTCTTTGGTTCTCCAAAGCTGGAAGCATCCAGGCAGAACTCTGAGCTGGGAAAGGGGCTGGGGATGTCAGGAGAGGGCCCTGATCAGGACTGCATTGCAACAGCCATTCTTTCATGAGACTTTCAGGTTTACTTCACACACAAACCCCAGCCCTGCAGCAGATCTAGCAATTGCTGGTTTTTCCAGGGTGGATTTCATCATTCCATTTCGGTCTAACATGGTTTTGACAAATAACAAGCCATTGCAAGGTTTCCAGGAGCTATAAAACACCCTTTTCAATTGCCACTTGAGCCTTCACAGAACCCCAGGGCTGGTGGGAGCTCATATTAAACAAGTGCCCTTTCCTTGCAGTATAGAAATTCCTATATATTCAGGAACCCTAAACTACTGAAAAGGGAACATTAAGCAGCAAATACTCCCACACCAGGGAGCCCCATCCGTCATGTCTGAAATCTGTCTTGCACAACCCACTCAGCAGAAGGGGAAGCTGCATCCAGTTTTTACCAGGACCACATAGTTCCCTTAAAAAGCAGCAAGATCATTTTTGGAAGATAATTTGCACATCTTGGAGCTGGGGATGGCATCCCATTAGCAGTCCTGAAGCACAGCCTGGCTCTCAGGAGTCTCTTCAGGAGCATCACTACAGACCAAGCAGCTTTTGCAACGAGTTGTGAAATGCAGCTTTGGAACAAGGAAAATCACAGAATGGACTGGGTTGGGAGGAACCTTAAATCCCATCCAGTTCCACCCCCTGCCATGGGCAGGGCCACCTTCCACTAGCCCAGGCTGCTCCAAGCGCCATCCAACCTGGCCTCGGACACTTCCAGGGATCCAGAGGCAGCCACAGCTTCTCTGGGCACCCTGTGCCAGGGCCTCCCCACCCTCACAGGAACAATTTCTCCCAAATATCCCATCTATCCATGCCCTCTGGCAGTGGGAAGCCATTCTCTCTGTCCTGTCCCTCCATCCCTTGTCCCAAGTCCCTCTCCAGCTCTCCTGTATTCCCCCTTCAAGTACTGAAATGCCACAATAAGGTCACTCCCGAGCCTTCTCCTCTCAGGCTGAATAAGCAGCCTGAGGAATCCCTGCATATGGAAGATCATGAGATGTTTCTCCTTCCTGAGCATGGACAGCTCTGAAATTAGGACTCCTGTGTGAATATAATTGGATGTTATTTGTTAGGAGGAAAGGAAAAAAAGGCCATTTCTGTCAATATTCCAGGTTTCTGCTGGAACTCTCCAAGTTGAAGGGAATGCATTAGAAACCAGCTCTCTTTTCCCAGGCTGGTGAATGCCACATTCCCTTCAGCATCCTCCCTCCCAGCAGTTTTGGGAAGTGCAGGGAGAGCTGGAATCCAGTCCCTTCAGAGGCTGCCACAAGGGACAGGCTCTCGTACAAGGCTCAGTTCCACCCTCAGAGCTGAGAGGGAAACCCAAAGCTCCAGTGCAATCTGAGTAATCGGTGAGCCCCAGGCTGGCTCCCTGCACTCTGAGCTCAGGACTGGTTTCATGCTGGAGAACGGAAGCCACGTTTTACCAGTCTTAGGTTTAAAGGGATCCAATAAAGATGCAAATTTCCCAAACAATTAAATATCCATGCCTAGATGGAGCTGCAGCCAAGCATATTTTCTAATTAAAGCCCTCTCCTTGTCTCCTCGCAGAACTGGTGTGCAGTGGTGGCAGTGGGTGCTGTGGGCTGGCTGAGGGGTTTGTTACGTGGGTCCCACTTCTGCACTTCATTTATTTGGCTCAGCTAAAGGATGCCTCCTCCCTCTACACTCCAATGAAAAGTCACTCAATATTCCAGTTTCCAAAGGGCAGTAATGCCTGCTTGTGAAAAGCCACTGTCACCTTTGGTCCAAGGACACATTCGTGCTGATTGGATTGTCAAAAAAATATTTTAAGCTCGTGTCTGTCAGCATATGGGTTGCCCTCTGTGATATGGGTACATTTGGGTTTGATTTATGGGGTTAATAAATCATTAATAGATGTTGTGGGGATAAGTAATCCACATTTTAGATGGCTACAAGCAATCCATTAACCTGCTGGGATCCTGCTGCCTGTAGGATTTAACCATTTATGGAGATTGTTGTAATACAAATGAGCCTTTTCACTGTTTCTTTACCATGACAGAAAACTGATCCTTCATGGGAAGGGTGTTTCTAACAGCAGGTAAATTTGGGGAAGGAGAAAGACAACGCCTGGCTCCTAACTCCCAGATTTTTTGGATCCTTTCCATGGCCCTGAGGCACTAATTCAAATTGCTGTGCCTAAAACTTCTTCATATTTAAGCTGGAGGTGACTGGTTGCCTCACTCATGGCAGAGATCACATTTTATATTGTGGGATGGGATTTTCTTGCAAAGGACAACTCACCTGAACACAGTTTTTGCTTGCTCATGATCAGAGAATCATGGAATGCTTTGGGTGGGAAGGGACCTGAAAGCTCATCCCATTCCAACCCTGACACCTTCCACTATCCCAGGGTGCTCCAGCCTGGCCTGGGACACTCCCAGGGATCCAGGGGCAGCCACAGCTTCTCTGGGAATTCCAGCCCAGCCCCCTCCACCCTCCCAGCCAGGAATTCTTTCCCTATTTCCCACCCCAACCTCCCCTTTCCCAGATGGAAGCCATTCCCTGTGTCCTATCCCTCCATCCCTTGTCCCTTCTCCAGCTCTCCTGGGGCCCCTTCAGGTGCTGGAAGGGGCTCTGAGGTCTCTTCGTCAGGCTGAAGAACCCCAAGCTCTCTCAGGCAGCCATCTTTTTTTTTCAATTCCCATTGGTTTATAGAGTGAAATTATCTCTCAAAAATGCTTCTTTCCTTGCTCTCCATTTGACAAAATGGATGTCAATTACATGATGAGAGTCAACTGTAAATCCCAGCCACAAGACATCTTTAGGACAAATACCTTTAGTTCTGAGGCTGCACCTCCAGTCCTGGGGACAGTTCTGGGTCTCTCATGACAAGAGAGACATTGAGGGGCTGGAGCGTGTCCAGGAAGGGAAGGGAACAGAGCTGGGGAAGGGGCTGGAGCCCCAGGAGCGGCTGAGGGAGCTGGGAAAGGGGCTCAGCCTGGAGAAAAGGAGGCTCAGGGGGGACCTTCTGGCTCTGCACAACTCCCTGCTAGGAGGGGGCAGCCAGGGGGGAACAAGGGACAGGACAAAAGGCAACGGCCTCAAGTTGTACTAGGGGAGGTTTAGGTTGGATATTAGGGAAAAATCCTTCATGGAAAGGCTGCTCAAGCCCTGGGAGGTGGTGGAGTCCCCATCCCTGGAAGTGGCACTTGAGACCATTCTTCGTACCGACCGCAGCGGTGGCGCTGGTTGACGGCCGGACTCGGTGACCTTAAAGACCTTTCCCAACCACAACAACCCCGTGATTCCACCACTTTGCAGAGGCTGCTGAGCTGGAATTCGGCCGTGTGAGCAGGAACCCCCCGTGCCCGCGCCCTGCAGGGACTCACGTCGGGCATGATCTCGATCTTCTCGTAGCGGCGCTTGTAGGGCAGCGTGAGCACCTCGGCGCGGCGGTAGGACATGGCCGGGGGCTGGCAGTCGATCATCAGGTCCGTGCGGTGGGACTGCGTGGGAGGGGGCTGCGTGTACTGCTCCGGGCACACCACGTGCAGGGGCTGGAAAACAGCACCACGGAATTCCCACCGGCGCTGGAACAAACTGCTCCAGGAGCGGGAGCCGCGCGCAGCGGCGACCCGCCCGAAATTTGTGTCTTTAATCACCACTTTGATATCGCAGTTGGCGCAAGGAGAGGAAAAATAAAAATATTAAATGGCTTTTTCTCCCAAGTCCTTGCCAGATAAACTGGAAGCAAACGGCAACAGTGGTGGAGAGCAGCCCAAGAGTCAACATGCGAGGCTGCAGAAACCTCGGCTGTCAATAATCAAGGCTGCAGAAACAACTCCTGGAGTTTCCGAGCAATATGTTAACACAGCATAAACAGGCTGGTGGCCACTGCAGGATATAAGGAAGCCAAAGGAGAAGCCAGTGGCTTCTGCAAGCTGCTTTGGAGACAGCACAATACATCAGCAGTAACGTGGAAGGAGATGTTTATCCAAACCCAGGCAGTGGCAGGGCTATCAGTTTGCAGTGACAAGCCAGGTCACAGAATAATGAGATAAAGGGATCCAGGCATTGTTAGGAGGTTTGGAAGAATGTGTATTTCAGAGCTCAGCAAGATGGAACACAGGGAAAAATTCAGCCAGAAAAAAAATCTGGGTATTATTTTAATTATGTAGAGTCAGAAAGCAAATTTTAGTAAAAACAAATGGGATAGGCCACTAAAGCCCCAAAGAGTCGAGGGGGACAGCAGATACTACAAGAACCCTCTTTTTCTTAGACCTCTCCTAAAGCAGAGCTCAGTGCTGTGTCCTGTTTGTGGAGAAAAGGATCTGGGTGTTGTCTTGATTTTTGTTTAATGCAACATTTGCTCACAGTTCATTTATTTATTCCAGCTGTGTGAAGAAACATAAGAGAAGGCAGCGGAAAATTCATTACCTGGACTTCCTTGAGTAATTTAGACACCTGAATAAAATTGAGTCTTGTGTCAATGGGACAGTAAACACATTTCATTGCCAAGGGCTGATAGGGAGCCAGGGCATCCAGGTAAGAGAAATCGGGTTCTGGAAAGAGAAATGTTGCAAACACTCAAAGCCCATTAACAACAAAGATGGCCCAGTTCCTCTCTGATTCCAGCCTTGTCAGAGCTGTTGTTCAGTGTTAATTCTGTTACAGATTTCTCTTCCCTTCCTCCTTCCCCCACCCATTATTTTCAATTAATTTGATGAAAATTACGCCCACAATTAGTGCTACCTTAATCAAGCAACAGAGCAATACTACTTCATTTGAACACATGATTTTTAGAACAAATTTAATCAAGACAAAACCATCATCTCTTATTTTTAATCAGATCCATCAAAGGCAGGCAAAATGTAGACATTTTGGGTCTTGTAAGGTAATCCAAATGGCAAGTTGGTTTTCACTTTGACAAAAATGCAGCATGAAGATCACATCTTGATATATAAATATATATTTATTTATTCTTTTGAATCTAAGAGCCAGGTTTAGACTGGTGGGAAACCAAGGGTTCTTTTATTACTGGATTTGCCAGGGAAAAGTCAGGCACTGAATGGGCTTTTACTCCCACTGAGAGTAATAAAACATTGAGAATACTACAGAAAAAGACTTTGTTTTTTGGTGAATGACAATTGTAGAGCTCAGGTGACACCGTGTAGGATCCAGGTAACCTCTTGATTCTAGGGCTCACTAACTAATGGTATGGAAAAGATTATTTCATCACTATACCCCTGATAATTGTGGGATGGATGGCACAAAGGGAATGCTGGAAAAAAAGGAACTGGTATTAGTTTGATAAGTACAGAATGGGGAAAAGAGAAGGGGATGCATGAAAACCTCATCTGCTGGATTACCCTGAACCACAGGGCCTCAAAGGACACCAGGCACAGTGAAGTGCAGCTCAAGCCCGGCTGGAACACAGCAGGAGGAATTCTCTGGGACCTGCTGAGGCTGTGAAAGGATGAACTTAAAGGAAACTGAAAATCAAAGCCTCCAGTCCAGATTTAAAGAGCCATCTAGGATGTTCTGACATGGCAGCAGAGCAGAGCACTGGCTGGATTTCTCCTGCAGACAGCAAGGAAAAAATCTCCTTCAAACCTCACCAGAGGAAGTTCAGCAGCAGTGTGACATCCAACAAAAAGACAAGTTAATTGCTCACCTAAAAATCCAAAAATCTCAAAATCTGCTGCTGGCTAAGCACCACTGAGCACAACAAGGGGATATTTACCCTGAGAGAACAGAACATGGCACCAGGCCATGATACAAATGTTTGGAACTGTCAAAGGAATAATTTTCCCAAGTTTAAAGCAATTGTCAGAGTACCTGCCAGGGAACATTAAAGTGAGAAATATTAACAAAAAATGAGAGTCGTACAAGGACGTGTACATGAAGCCATGAATCCACAAACATGAAACAAAAATTACACCGGGCAGAAAGCCGTGTTAGTTAAAAGGAGATGTGGTGGTGGCAATGAAACAAAGCCTAAAAATATCATTGTAAAAATGGCATTTTATGTCAGTTACGTTTAACAGCAATGAATAGAAGTTTAAAAATAGGAATACTGAGAAAGTTGGTAGCTGGAGAATGATCAGTGATCAATTTAGGGTTAAATCAGAAGGCATTTTAAAAATGTCATGAGGGAAAAACAGAAAGCTTAAGTCAGGCAGAAGATCTCTGCCGGAGATGTGCCATGAAATTGTAAAAAGTTTAAAACGTTACCAGAAGGGAGATTTTCAATCCATCTGGGGTTGTGGAGGACACAGAGATTTGAGGCAGCACCTATTCAGCATTTCTGAATCAATAGGTTCAGATATGTAAAGACATGGAGTTTTGGTCTAGGAATCCCGTATAAAATCCAGTCCAAAGCCTCTCTGAACAACAAATCAGAACAGGAGAGCCTCGGAAAAGGGAGAAATTCTAATGAAGGGATCCTAACACGGGACTTGCAAGATTTAGAATGTTAAAAACACAACCTGAGCTGGGCTCACAAGGAACTTGTGTGACACACAGGAACTGCTGTTTTGAAACCACCTGAAATCCCAAAGTCACCTGTCTGGAGGCAGAAAGTGCTTGTCAAGGACACATATTGACTTTTCCAGACAGAATTACAGGTCTTTAGCTTTTCCCCCCAGACTCCTGATTTACTGCTGCGTGACACTGAGTTATAAAACCTTCCACTGTACAGCACTGACGTGCATGAGCTGGTTTTAATGTCTCCCAGGGAGCTGGTTTTTAAAGGAGATTTCTTTATACTGTGTCTTCTCCTAGAATTTCTTTGTGGCTCAGTGGTATTCGATATTTTTAATCAATAATCTCCTCAATACTGCTCCAGCAGGTGACATGAGCCAGCAGAGCAGCACCACAGCTCCCTCACAGCCAGGTCCTGGCTGCTTTAATTTATATTCTTGTCATTGTTTTTTACATTGCAGATTGGGAAGGTGGAGACTGACTGGTTCCTGTGGACTGAACAAGCAGTGTTCATTAACAATGCAGGATGGTCTGTAGTTTAAAGGTTCTAATTACCAGAAACTTTTCCTTTTTTCACAGGAAAAGCTCCAGCATCATCTGCTCTCACACACTGCTCCAATGGACCGGGGTTCTTTCAGAACCACAGGAGATTTTAGCTTAAAACAGAAAAGCAACTTAATAATGGAAATCAGTAGCAGCAATGGAGGCGCTTCAGATTTTCATTGGTACTAAGAACAGAAGAATTTAATCTGCTAGGAACATCTATAGGCATAAAATACACCTCTGAGGTCCTCAAGTCCAGCTGCCAAACCCAGCACTAAATGCTGTGTTTTGTTCCAGCTGAGACAACTGTAAGGAAATAGGCCTAGGACTAGACAGTCAGGAGGAGCAGGACCATCCTGCCCAGGGGATGTGCCCACAGACAGAGCCAAAAGCCATGGATAGATAGAATTTAGCAAAACAACTCCACAAGCATCTGTGGAATCACTGTGCACTCCAAGGTCACCCCACTAAAGCAGCTCTCAAGTGGAGTTTCACTAAGTCCAAACTAGGAATGAATCTCCAAGACCACGACCTGCTGCACCCCCAGGTTGTTAGGAGTGACATTTAGATGCCTTAACAACCTGCCAGGGCTGGGCTCTGACAGGAGTGCTCGATTGCCTCAGTTCACTGAAGGATTAGGATCTCACACAGAAAGGTCAATTGCCTCTCGTTACAGAGGACACAGAGTAAGAGTTCTTGCCATCAAAGGCCAGTTCCTGACACCCCGGGCAGCACATTCACAACGTGATTAATGCCACTGCTTCCCTGGGGATTCATGGAATACACACCCCAGCAAAGGCTCTGCACACTCTGGCTTAATTGAAGTCCTGACTGGAGTAGAATTCACTATTTCCAAGATACCCATATTGCCATTTTACCCAATTAGTGTAATTAGGGCATGTCTCCTGAACTGCCTCAAAGGTCAGGAGGGATGGGCACTGCAGCAGCTGTACCCCTAGTGCTGAGGTACCTTGCACCATTTCCCAGCACAAAACCAGTCTGGATTTAAGTTCCCTGCAGCAACTCCCCTCCCTTTGCATAGGGTTAATTACACACTTTAAACCTCCCCAAATTGGCTTAACAGTATAATGATACTGTCACACCTTTTGGTGCCAATATTGTGAAAGAGTCAAAGGGACCTGCTTGTCACTAACCTGAGTCTNGAGAGAGAAAGAGAGAAAGAAAGAGAGAAAGAAAGAGAGAAAGAGAAAGAGAGAAAGAAAGAGAGAAAGAAAGAAAGAAAGAGAGAAAGAGAGAAAGAAAGAAAGAAAGAGAGAAAGAAAGAACCCTTTCCCAGCCCTCTTTTGTTCAGGAGGTTTTGTGCTTTCCAGCAGCCTTCCTATTCACCAAAAACTGAAGGAAAAGAAGCCTAACAGTGGGATTCCATCCCACCTTTGCTGTGGGAGTAGGTTTGATCTGTTCCTCAGGACTCTCCTCCTCATTCCTAATTACTTTGTCCAAAAATCCCCACCTTTTTCACCTGGCTAAATCATACAGAACACACCTCCCACTGTCCCAGAGCTCCTTAGATACAAAATCAGGAGTAAGGACCTAAAGGATTACTCTTGGCCTTCTCAGATCAGGACAATGGCCACTGCAGGGCTCTGTTTGGGTGACACATGAGGTATAAATACACCTGCACAGAACCTCAGCTTGAGGGAAGCCCTTGAAGGATTCAGCCAGAAGGTCAGCACTAGAAGCAGATGGAGAGAAGTGGAGGAACTTAAAAGACCTGTTGAGCACTGAGATAGGAAACAGCTCCCCTGGGGGATGAGCCAGAGCTGTACCTTCAACTACAAATGTGTCTGTCAGCCCAAAACCGTCTGAACAAAGCTCAGCCCAAAACCATCTGAACAAAGCTCAGCCCAAAGGCAGAACAGCTCAGATCCCTGTGCCAGGGCTGTGTGGGGTGCCCGCTTCTGGGACAGCAGAGAGGACGAAAACCTCTTTAGAAACACTGCCTGAGGAAAGGGCAGGAGAAGGGATGAGGAAAGGTTTGTGCTTCCAGTGGAACACGGAGAAGAAGTGTTTCTCCTTTCTGACCAGCATCCATTAGGTCTTGCCCAGGTTTAACTTGCAGCCAGCTGCTTTTAATTCAAAAATTAATTTCCTGTAGGCATTTCACTGCTGTGCATAACAAAGATTTTGCTCAGTCATGGCAGGAATGGACTCTGCATGGCAAAGGTTGGCTCTGCAGGGCTACACTGAATTAAATGGCACAATAATTACATTTGTCCCTGCAGCCAGACCTGGGGCCTTAATTTAGATAAGCTCCTACTGAAGTCAAAAACTTCTGTCCCAGAACAAATGAGTAAAGCCCCAGGGATTGTGGCCACACTTAACCAGAGTGCACAAACTGTTAATGTGATAATGATACCAGCATTTTACTTACCTGTGAATATAACAGTGTTCAAGCTGGATTTTCCCCACAGCTCCATGAAATGTACCACATCCCCAAATCTGAGAGAGGGATGCCCAGTGAACACAACACAGGGCTGCTTGAAGTCATTGCTGAAGTCTCCATGGATGCTGGGATAATGTTTCAATTTGTTTGTCTGAATGAGCTGGAAGAAAAACAAAAATCCAGACATTACCAACTTTTCATGCCTCTGTGCTTCGGTGTGTTTATTCACATAAGATTATAAATGTTCTACAATTTATTCCTCACTCATCACAGAGTCCCTTCCTGTAACCCCCTTAGATTTCTCCAACAAATTTAGTCATGACTGTCATAAATGTTATGAAAAGGAAGTCAGAGCATGGGGCCAGGTGCCTCCAAGTCCTCGCCCTCGTTTCTTTGGTACCAGCAGGATGGTGACTGGGAGGAAACTCTGCAAACACTCCCTGCTTCGGGTTCCCTGGAGTGAGCAGAGTGCTCAGCTGCCAAATTCCCAGTAAGCTCCTTTTTCCTATTTGCCATGTCTGCAAAGAGCTCTGGGCTCATGTTTAACCTGCTTTTCTTGCATCACAGCAGTACCAGGCACTGTTGCCTTCAGCAGTATGCTGCTGAGCTTCCCCGGGCGAAAGGGTTCACACAAAGTCAAACCTGCTGAAAAGGAACAGACTTTCCCTTCCTTAACTATCTCCAAAACCAGTCATGAACACGAACTAAGAGCAGTAAGATGTTTTGCAGACACAGTGCAATCAGCTCTGCAGGTGGAACAGATTTCTTTGCTAAGATGGAGAAGTTAATTTATCAAGGTGTTTTTTGAAGAGTTTTGCTTTATTTCTCCTGCCACCGTTCTCTAATCTGCAAAACAAGGTGCACCTTAAAAAGCAATTTAATAACCAGGCTGTGAAGCACTTTCATGCAGTATTTTGCAAGTTTTTGCTTGGCAGGTATAAGCTTCCATCTCCAGCCTGAAAATAACTGTAAACACAGTTTAAAAAGCAAGGAATTTAACACATGGAATCACAGACTGAATAGCTGAGAGAAAAATCACAGAGATAAAGAACGTGAGGGAGGGAATGGTGCTTCCTTTGTCAGCCAGTTTTTAAAGGAGCTTGGGCTGTTCAACAAATCACAGAATCATGGAATGGTTTGGGTTGGAAAAGAATCTTAAAGCCCATCCAGTGCCACCCCTGCCATGGGCAGGGACACTTTCCACTCGCCCAGGTTGTTCCAAGCCCCATCCAACCTGGCCTTGGACACTTCCAGAGATCCAGGGGCAGCCAGAGCTTCTCTGGGCACCCTGTGCCAGGGCCTCCCCACCTTCACAGGGAAGATTTTCTCCCTAATACCTCATCTAAACCTTCCCCTCTTCAGCTTAAGGCCATTTCCCCTTGTCCTGTGTTACTTTTTACCATGGCAGATCTAAGGTGCCTGCATGGAAATGGAAGAGAAACTGAGAATTCTTAGCAACTTGTGCACCACAAAGCCCCTTAGAATTCAGGTTATGACACCATTCTGTAGATGCACGTGGATAATTTCCACATGTATTCTTGAATCACAGAGGAAGTAGAAACTGGACTACACTTCCTGCAGTTTTCAAGTAATAGCTAATTCCTATTTAATCTTCAAGAGGGAAATTGGAAAAAAAACCCATCCAATAACTGCTCTGGCAGTTGACAGGCACTGAATCTCAAAAACATTCCTGCAATTATACTGGTAAAGATTTCTGATTAACACATCTGGAGTGAAGGGTTTGGAATCTAAACTTAGCTTCAGTAATAAAAACTGCAGTTTAGCAGACAATGGGTAAAACAAATTTGAATCCATAAAGCACTGACATTTAAATGAACTTGCAGGAAATGGCCTCCAAAAGCTTTTTTCTGTTTGTGGGTTTTTTTTTTTTTTGAGGGAAGCCAAAAGTCTCAAAACGAAAGCTGCAGAAGCAGTTTCACTGGGTAAACTGGAAGAGGAGGACGATTTCTATTTCAAATATTAAAAGGGATATGTGACAATTCCAGGGAAAAACTCCTCCAGGGACAGGCAGATGGGTCAGGGAAAGACATTTCCACAGCCAGCACTGATCTAAGACACTCCTGAAAAATCACAAACTGTTCTTCCAGTATCTTCCAGCATCTTCTCCTTCAAATGATTTATATTTGTATGCAGCATTCAGACCTTTGGGAAGATGTGAGAGCAGCACTGGATGTGGAAAGCAGTGAGCAGCTCATTTCCCTGCCATACCTCCACAAATGTTCCCTGCTCAGCAACATAAAAGCTGTACTTTCTTCAAAGCATTATGGAAGCTTCAAATCCCCTCCTATCCCTTTGTAAAGAGACACAGGAGCTCTAATCCAGTTTTCAGGAGCTTGTTGGTGATGATTCTTTTTTCATCTTCTCTTTTTATCTTGCCAGATCTTTTTCTGGTAAGTCTGGTGAGGCTCCAGAGCTCAGCTCACAATCCCCGACCCTCACAGGTGGACAGAGCAGGGGTGAAAGGCTACGAAAACAAATTTAAAAACATTCTGCTCACTCCAGTGAGAAAGCAGCTGGTGGATTTTAGTGTCTACAGTAAAGTCTCTTCTAATCACCCCATCAAAAATATACGGAGCTGAACTTGCAAAGCAGGTCCAACAAAATTTCCCAAATCACGAAGGGGACTGAGTTTGCAATGATTTGTGCAGGTTTTTTGTATCTCCAGATGAGATGGGGCGTGCAAACACGACAGCCTTCGCCGTGCCATGGCCAGACCTCCCGCCTGGGCCAGAACCAACGCCTGGCATTGAGCCAGCCAATATTTAGGCTGACAATTTCGTTTCTGGAAAGCACAAGCAACATTCAGAGCATCTTTTTACAGAAAGAACCACTATTGACTGAAAGCTTAAGAGATAGGGGCTGGTAAAGCACTGAATCAAGAGCGAGAGCTGTGTTTTTCTGAAATCCCAAATGGTTCTGCTTCCCTTTAAAGCCGTACACTTGATTTACAGGGTCAGCAACTGCTGCTATAAACAGGATAAATCTCCAGAGCCTTTGTGTATCCTTTGTTGAAGTGAGCCAAAATACACTGATATTTACTCCGTGTATGTGTGTGTGTGCTCTGTGTCCAGAATTTGGAACAGATGTGGCTTCTATCAGGGAATGAGAGATGCATTTTTTGCTTCATCTCCCTCCCTCCCTTCACCAGATCAACACTAACAGGGGCCTAATTCTATCACAGAATATCCAGAGTTGGAAGGGACCCCGTGGATCACTGAGTCCAGCTCCTATATGCTAATATTTATAGTACAATTCTGTACAACACTATAAAACAAACCATAATACTACACAGTCACCTGGTTCCAGGTACTTATTTAAATGTGTTATGCAGGAACTGGTAAATGGAGGAGGGATTCAAAGATGAAGAAGACAAATGCTGGTATTTAAGACCACAGAATCAATATTCTTCCCACCCTGGCTCTTTTTTGAGTCACAAAAAAGGGGTTTTGCAGCCATTTCTCTTAGATCTTGCTAACAGCATCCTTAATAAGAGCACAGTAAATCCTCATTCTCCCTCCACTGGCAAATACTGATCAATACAAATTACCTCTCAAATTTTATTGTTGCAGACATTTAAAGGACTCTGGATTCACTTATCTTAGAGCCTGAAATTGTCCATATAAAGATTGAACAGAGAGGAACGATTCAGCTACAACAACTGAGCCATTCATTTATAAATATAAAGCCTCCACCTCCACTGAAGGGATGGTGCAGAGTGTACAACCCATGGATGCTGTTAAAATGGTCAAGGAGACCCCTAATTCCTCATCTGGGGCTGTGCTGGGATGGGATATTCCCGTATGGAATTTGGTAAGACACCACATTTTGGTTCTGGGATACCAGAATAACAAACCTAAGCTAAACAAATTACTGGTTTATGCTCCACAGCATTTCAGCAAGGCACTGGGGAGCTTCAGTCTGAGCCTATTTAGACAGCTGATCCTTGGATATAATGGATACAGGGGCTTGGAAGTGAAAGCCACCCCTGGCCTTGCCAGCCTGCACTGACAAATATTTGGGATCTCCATTTTTTGGCTTTGCAGTCACAGCAACTCTTCCCTCAGAAAAGCCTTTAGAAAGAAGCTCTTTTAATTTGTGCACCACTAAAAGGCTGCAGGAGAGACTTGAACAAGAATGTGGACACTCCACTTTTAATAACTTTTGCAGGAACTGATGTCCAAATCCATCCCTACAAATCTGAAGCACTTTAGCTTGCTCCTACCAGAGGGAAAATATTCCCTGTTCACTCAGAATGGAGGTTAGGAAGCAAACTGCCACCACAAGAACTATACCAGGACTGTGGAGGAGGTAAGATGAACATCTACTGCTCCATTAAAGTGGAACTAAACAAGGAGGGAGAAATGTTTCGGGTTCTCTGCAGAGCTGAACATGTGTCTGGTTTTATTCAGCAGAGCAGAACAAGGAATGAGTTCAAAACACGCGACATAAATCATAAAAGTGGAAAATTTCCATGCAGAGAGAATGCAAAAGCTTCAAACAACTCAGTGTAGAGAGTAAGGAGAAATAAAAATAGTAATTGTAGAGACAATGAAGATGCTTTTATTTATCCTCTTGTGACAATAATAAAGGCATAGTTAAGTGAAATGCCAAATACAATCACAGCTGATTAAAGGAAGGAATTATTCTGTTCTACTCCACATCAGGCACTGCTGGAACTCATTGCTGCAAGGGACAACAGCGAGGATTTGGGGGATTTTTTGCCTTCTTTGTTTTTAAATCTTGCTGTTTATAAAACTAACAGGAACATCAAATTTCAGGACCAGCAGCATGCTGGGCTGGGCTTGTTCTGTGGATAATTAGAAGCTTATTTCCTGGCCTGTCCCTCTCTGATGTATCATGCCAGGCATGTTATTAATGCTTCCTGAGAAGTAAGAGGCATGTCTGAGTAATTCCCTATTTTCCTCCAACAACTGAGCAGTTAAGCACATCTTTTCGTGATGGGCAATTTCAGCACAGGTTACATTGCACAAGCCCAGCATTATTTTGAAAAAAGCCAAGCAATTCTCCACTAACAACCTCTCCAATAGAAACCATCATTCACNGCCCAGGATTGTGTTGGGAAGAGGTTTCCTGGATGTTTCACACTGTGTGAGTGAAATACGGTGTCAGGTGTGAGGTTTTGGAGATTTAACAAGGAACCCAAGGCATGTGCTGAGCACTGGGGCCCTGGCAGGGACATCCCGTGGGATGTTCCATCCTGCACCTGGAACAGGCACGTTCCTCCCTCTGTGCAGGGAAGCTGATCTGGGATCCACTCCTGGGAGGCCTTTCCTACATAATTACCCTGATCTACACATGAAGCATGGAGCAGTTCTTGCAAAGCTGCTCCAATAATTTGGCAAAATCTCACTACCAACAGGCCCCAAGAGAATATAAAACGTCCTAAGAATTAGAGGACAGAGTTATCACTCTATAAACACAAAGACCCATCATATAAGATGGGTTTATTAATCCAGTCTTTGACAGCTGCATGTTTGGCTTCTCATTTCTGGATGGATCTGCCAGTTCCAGTGCATATTGTGAACCAGAATATGGGCTGTCAGCGAACCCAATGACACTGTGGATCAACAAGGACACCCCAGAAAGCAGGGATGGAGGGCAAGACAGAAAGCAGAGCCAGCAGCAAGGCTGCAGAGCCTTGTGCTCAGAGAATCTGGAATTGATTTATCAGTGGGAATGAATTTCTTGGTTATAAAATAAGTGGTGAACAGGTGGCTTGCCCTGCAGTCCACATTATTCTTGGTAACAGATTATACATAATTCACTGCACATCCTGCTTGAAACACATTCAAGCATCTGGAAAGAGTGAGGGATCCTGGTTAGATCCTACTCCTAACAATGCTTTTGAAGCACCTACACAACAGATGAGAGATATGATGGGCAATGGCAATTTCTAGAACAAGCCCCTGGATGAGAGATCTCAGAGGAAAAAAACCACCCAATGTCTGTGACAGCATTGGATTTCTGGGCTCTTAAAGCTGCCATGGCCACTCTGCCCATCTCATCAAAGAGTCTGGACCACAGCAACTGAAGGAAGCAGTTTTCTGGGTCAATGTCTTACAGGAGTACGATTGACCTAAAATTCGCAGTCCTGTTTCTGCCTCTCGGTTACTTCAGTGGTTACTTCAGTGGGAAAACTTCCTGTTCCCAGGGGAGAATTTTATGTCCTGACATGTAAGGTAACTCTGAAGGCATCAGTTCCACCACATTTATTTAATTTCTGGTTGGCTAAAACTTCCCCTCAAATTATTATTTTGTTGCAGGGAAGATCAAAATCCCCTCACCACATGCTGCAGGGAAATCCTCCAAATTCAGGAGCCTCCTTCCTTTTTGCCTCATTACAATGCTCAAATTATTTCATTTAAAATTGCCATTGACCGCACTCAGTGCTGCAAACTTCAGATTTTGGTATAAAATCTCTCTTTCAAGATACCATTCCTCCTGCAGCAGACAAGGTGCCTGCTTCAGAGAGAGAGGAAGGAGTTGGCGTGACTATGCTGGCTCTGATAACAAGCTCTGAGTTTCACAGACTTGGAAATAAACTGCTTGGACAAAGGGAATGCTCGTGGTTGGAGTTGATAAGAGCAAACATCCCACACCAGATCTCCTTCTGCGGGGGAAGGAGTGAACCAGGCCAGCCTGTGCAAGAGATAGGCTGGAATAAACAGGGTAATTTTGGAGTTGCGGGAACACCATCACTCATTCCTCCCCCACACTCCCAAATTCATCACAGAAAGCAAAGGGAAAAAACACTTTTATGACAAATTAAACAAAACTTACATAGTTGTAGAAGGGTTAATCAGAAAAACAACAGCTACACTGTGTGGACTGTGATCCAGAAAGCAAACAAGAGCACGGTTAACTCACCTCAGCGTGGGGAAAAGGAGGTTCTGGAAGATACACCTTTGTTTGTTTGTTATGACACAACCTTTAAAAGAAAAGGAAATCGGGCGGGTTAGAGGTGCAGCATATCCTGCAGCATCTGCTGCCATCTACTGTCACACTCCTGGAGAAAACCGGTTTGGGGTCTGAGGCACCAGGTGCAAAATCACCGATTTGTCCTGCTGCTGCCAGTGTTTCTGCTCAGAGGACCAACACGTACAGGACACACCACCTCAGTCACAGCAGGGTCACACAGAGAAGGTGCAAGGCAGCTGAAGGCAATTCTGCACACACCGGAACAGAGCTCCTGTGCTGCTCAAGACAAATCTGTAACTCAACATCCACAGCATTTCCTACTCCAGACCTCAGCAGTTTTTGCCAAGCCAAATCATCTGTCAACAGAAAAATTCCACTTGCCTCATCCCGTTTCTCGGCAGTGACTCGGTCCTTGTGTTCATTCTAATCTAATTCCCCTGTGCATTTTATCATTGCAGTTACAACGCTGGTAAACTGCCTCTCCCCATGGCCCAGGGCTCACTGTGACCTGGCATTTTCCATCAATCACTTATCTTTAAAACAGAGATACTGAGAGCTGTTGATGAGCTCTACCCAGACTCCTGATTCATCCTATTACAGCAGCTAAAAAAAGCTGTTTGTCAGAGGTCTGGGTGACGTGACAATGATCTGCAGTGACACTGGCCTGGTGGCTTTTTCTGGGAAACACTGCCTGGCTCATACTTGCACTTTATTAAAAAGAAATGAGCCTGGGTCGAACTAATCTTGATAAAGTCTAAGGGATACTAAGAGCAGGACATTTCCTTAAGCTGGGTAAAGAGTAGAATTAAAGGCTGGAATCCCTGAATAGCAACCACAGTTCTGACCCCAAACCTCTATTTCACAGATGTTCAACCTCTGCCTCCATTTCCATGTAAATTCCCCAGATTTCAATCCTCTTTACAATTCCCCTGAGGGATCAATTCACACAAGATTTCCAGGACCTGTCTTTTCTTTCCTGAACTCCAAAATCCAGAGAGGAAAAAGAGAAAAGCTACCTTACTGTATTTAATATTCTAGAGCATGTCTCCATTTGTAAGAATTCGGGAAGAATTCCAAGTGGTTGGGTTCTCCTTTCCAGGGCTCAGAATCACAGAATGGTTGAGGTTGGGAGGGATCTCCTGAGATCATCAAGTCCAAGCCCTGCTCAAGCACTCTCAGCAGAGCAGATCATCCAGGACTGTGTCCAGCTGGATTTTGATGCCTCCATATCAAAGTTTCCACAACCTCTCTGCACAGAGGCTGCAGTGTTTCACAGAATCACAGAATCATGGAGTGGTTTGGGTGGGAAGGGACCTTAAAGATCATCCTGTTCCAGCCCCCCTGCCATGGGCAGAGACTCCTTCCACCATCCCAGGTTGCTCCAAGTCCTGTCCAACCTGGCCTGGAACATTTCCAGGGACGGAGCAGCCACAGCTTCTCTGGGCACCCTGTGCCAGGGCTACTCCACCCTTACAGGGAAGCATTTCTTCCCAAAATCCCATCTAACCCTGCCCCCTGGCAGTTTAAATCCCCTACCCTGATGGAATTTCACGTGTTTGAATCTGTTCTGCCAGTGGGCCCTGCTGAAGAGACTGATCCCTCATCCTCATAACTTCCCATCAGGTGTTTCCACACAATGATAAGATCCCTCTGAGCCTTCTGCTCTCCAGGCTGGAGAGTCCCAGCTCCCTCAGCCTCCCCTCATCTCCATGGCCCTGTGCTGGCCTCGTTCCAGAAATCCCACATCCTTCTGGTACTGGGGAGCCCAGAACTGGATAGAACACTGCCCATGTGGCCTCAGCAGTGCTGAGCAGAGCAGGATCTCCTCTCCTGACCTGCTGGCTCTGCTCTGCCTCAGGCAGCCCAGGACACTCCTGGCCTGTTCTTGTCATGGCTCAGCAAAATTAAGCCTGAAAACTCTGTTTTGCTTAGCCAGGGACACCATGGTAGAGTTTGGGGGGCTAAGGCTTGCAAACAGGCACAGCTAAAACTCACTCAAGCCAGGAATATAATTTACTCATTAGTGCAAGCACCAAAAAGCAGAGATTATTTGAGTTTGCACATTCTATAGGAAATGATCCTTCCCTAATTACAGAACACATTCTTACACACACACACGCCCTGGTGACTCGAGGAACGTGTTCACAATCCCAATCAGGTGGATTTTAGGATTTGTCAGGTGGAGATAACCTGCACCTGCCTCTTCCCACAGCTGAGGGCGCAACTTGGGGCTGCCCCGGCACACCTACCACTCGGCAAAGATCTGGGAGAACTCCAGGGAGCTGTTGGCAACAGGTGAGATGAAATAAAAGGGGACGTTGGAGAGGCCTGCAGAGTCGATGTACTGATAGAGGCACTCCAGCAGGTCGTAGATCACTCCAGAGGGGTAGCAGGGAACCAGCACATTTCCCCCATTCCGGACAGTCATGGCTGAGGGAGAGACAATGAGAGAAATCAATTCACTGGGTTCGTATTTAAACTTTTAATAAATTCAACCAAATATTATATAAAAAGCAGCTTTTGCATGAGTTAGCACAACAAAACATGCACATGAGTTGGGAAGAAAACCTCTGATCATTAAATACTTTTATTTCCTGCCTTCTCCAAGCTCAGTGGAGCGAATCAACTCCTTTACATGACAGCCTAAGCACATGGAAAACTCCTGACAGGAGAGGGCGGCCGTGCACTGGCACAGGAGGATAAAGGAGTGACACAGACCACCTCAACATCAAAATAAACCCTGCTCCATCTCTCAGCTGTCCCCCAGAGGGAAAGGACAACAGCTCCCAGGCCTCAGCCAAAAGCACTGCAGATGGTGAGCTGTCCTGTCCTTGTGTTTCAGATGAATGGCTGAAGGTGTGGTTATTTCAAACACCCCTCAGAGCTAGAAATGGGTGATGGAATGTTTGTCTTTTTTAAAACCTCTAAATATTTCTGTCCTTTCCATATAACAAGAACACTTTAAAACTTGCAGACAGCATGGGACTAGATAAAAATGAGGAGAAGGAAAAGGAAAAATAGGTTTGCTCTGTAACGGAGACAGATCTGAGCACTACAGCAAAAGCAAGCAGAGAGCAAACGTGTTCTTTTGGCAGAATGAATTTAAAAAGTCCTGCACCTTCTGGGAAAGGAGAAATACTTGTTCAGCTCAGTGAGCAATTTCACCTGTGGTCGTGGGGTAAAAGCATCTATTGCTAATTGCAGTGCAGCAGCAGTAACATCATGCACCAAGCATTACACAAGAAGCTGTGGAAGAGCCTGAAATACAAATATTGCATCCCCCTCAAATCACTTCCTTCACTTGTATTTCTTTACAAGCTTTGTTGGGGTAGGAGTGTAGTGCTTTAAGGGTCTTTTTGCCCTTAATGGAGCAAAATCTTCCTCAAGGAACACTCTTCTGGCTGAATGTTTAAGTTTTACAGAGTTTAGGGAGAGGCACAGCCTGGTAGGATTTTGCAGATGCATTTCTAGCTGTTTTACTCCTTGTAGCAGTCAGTGCCTATGACACGGTGCTATCAACATCTGGTGATCAAAGGCCCCTTGTTTATGACTCATAATACAACTGCAGGGTAGTGGATTTATTTCTCCAGGCCGTATACAAACTATACCATCAAAATATTTGTGGATATGAATGGTGATAGTTCACATTCATCTAGAACTCGAGATGTTCCCAAACACCCTAGCCATGTGTGACATTATCCCCCTCACATGGGCAAATCTAAACTGACCCAGCTGTAAGCAGGATGTGAAGAGAGCAATGAGGAGGTTAAGAACAACATTTTCAAAGCCATCTGGAGGTGGAAGTCGAGGCTCTGGCTCCAGGACCTGAATTTGCATTGAGCCATTACACACCCAAAAATTCTGCAGAGAAAAGGAAAAACCTGCACCCACTGCAGCAGGAATGGTGCACAGGCCAGGGATGGGGTGCAGAATAGAGGTTAAAGAACATGTCCAGGCCACAGAAAATTTGAGTTCCGTTCTTTTGTGGTGCTTTTTCCTTGACTGGAGGCCGGGTGCCCACCAAAGCTGCTCTATCACTCAGCTGGGCAGGGGAGAAAATGTAACAAAAAGCTTTCGGGGAGAGTTAAAACCAGGGAGAGATCAATCACTGATTTCCATCACGGGCAAAACAGGCTCAATCTGTGGAAATCAGTTTAATTTATTACTTCTCTCTCCACAGGGCACAGGTCCTGCCAGGACCCTGCTCCAGTGTGAGCTTCCCATGGGATCATAGCCTCCTTCAGGCATCCCCCTGCTCCAGTGTGGGGTCTCCAGGGGCTGCAGGTGGATCTCTGCTCTCCCCGGGGCCCCCATGGGCTGCAGGGGCACAGATGCCTCTCCATGGGCTGCACCCTGGGCTGGGAATCTCAGCTCCGGTGCCTGGAGCAGTTCCTGCCCCTCCTGCACTGCCCTGGGGGTCTGAGGGCTGTTCCTCACATATCCTCACTCCTCTTCCCTGGCTGCCATTGCTCCTGCACAGTCACTTCTTTCCCCTTCTTCACTGTTGTCCCAGAGGTGCTGCCACCTCTGATGGGCTTGGCTTTGGCCAGCACTGTGTCCATCCTGGAGCCGGCTGGGACAGGGGAAACTTCTGGAAACCCCTCACAGAAACCACCCCTGTAGCCCCACGCTACCAAAACCCGGCCATGCCAAACCCAACACAGCCGAATCCCCAGCTCTCCCTTCCCCACAGCCACTGGAAACCTCAAGCCTTTTCTGCTGAAAACAAGCACAAGTTCAAGATTCCTGGGGCCACAGAGGAAATATTGGAGGGTAAAGTCTTGGAGGAGGTGTCAGGTTGAGCTCCTGTCCCCAGCAAAACTACAGAGCTGGTGAGCAATAGTGGGTATAAAATCACAATCCAGGAAGGGGAGAATGATTCCAGCAGGGTGCCCACCTGGCCAGGGATCCCAGATGCCACAAAGGGTAAGAATTTCCTCCCAGCTGCTGCAAAACAGGGGTGAAAACCTTTCCAAGCATATTGCTTTCCACACAAGCAGCAGGTCCAGTCCGGCTCTCTGCAGCACTACAACAACTTTTTAGAGGTGTCAGTAAGAGGACACATCTATCTGAAAGCTGTTTAAAGCCCAATTTATCTTGGTGACTGATGGATGCTCTCTCTTGATAAAAGTTGTATAATAATCTTGGCATTTCAAATTTAGTCTCCTTCAGTAGCTCCATAACAAGTTGTTCAATTTACAACTCACAAAGAGATCCTTGCTTTCCCAACAGCTGCCGCCACAAGGTCAAGTTGGCACCTAAAAAGCAAACTGTGCTCTTTTCTGCTCTCTATAAACACACACAGCCTCACACTCACACAAAATATCACCAACTGTCCCCACAGGCAGACTGGCAGCTTTGCTGCTGGTGCCCAAGGCAATGTGGAAATGAAACTGCTCTCCTTGAGCTGCAGAGTGCTGGTGCTGCAGTGCTGAGCAGGGGAAAAAACGGGTTTGGGGTGAACTGAGAGGAAGCTGGAGGTGGCACAGAGTGTGGGGAGTAAATCATGTGTGCCTTGGGAATCCTGGGAATCAGGGCTGCAGCTCCACATGCTGGGATGAAAACAGAGATCGAGGTGGAATTTTCACACTTCCATTTCTGGGCTTCACATCACTCCTTCACAAACATGCTGCTATCTCCGCATACACATTTTTGGTACATTTTGGTCTGCTTTGGAGTTTTTACCTTGAGTATTCTGAGCTGCCTGTGCACTCCCCTGAACCTTTTGGAAATGGGAAAAAACAGATGAAAACTCCTGTGCTCAGCTTGCCTACTCAATTGATTTTCCCAGTGACCCATTGCTTTTGGACTTTTTTACATATTTGAAAGAAAACTGATTCTCTATTTTCCTGATGTCAGGTAGATAAATATGGCTGGTGTCATGTAAAAGACAGCCCTAGAACTGCATTAATATAGAATTATTTAAATTCTTCAGATTGCTGGTTTTTGGCAAGTACCACTCAAATTCCAGATCCTTACAAGGGCATTCTTTTAAGCATGTACCTTCCTGTGGTCTTTAATGATTTTATCATTTCTCTGAGTTTGTCTCATTCAAGACAGAAACTGGCTTGAGGACCTGCAAAACCCTGAAAATAGTTCAGAGTGTTTCTGTAACCCAGAACAAGTTGTGCAGACCAACAGCCACCTGCACTGACACACGTAACATGTTTATTTATACACAGTCAACTTCTGGATTCTGCTCTGGCCCAAGCCAAGCTCTGTAAGACTTTAATTTTTAAAAGCATTTTAATTAACAGTCTCGCTCTTGTTTACTCAGCTTAATGGGAGGGGATTGTGCCACCGTCTCTCAGGGGGACAGTGACCCCAGTGAAGGTCCAGGAGGGACAGAGAAGGGCAGAACGTCTGGACTGACCAAAACAAGGTCACCGGAGCTGATCTGTGGCAGCTCACAGGGTAATAAAATTCACAGTGTTTAAAAACAATGAAAACACAGATGAAACAGACACACACATATAAAAACACACATTTAGGAAAGGAAGTCACAGGTGTCAACACAGCTTCAAGGGGAGGTTGAACAAAACCACTGGACATCATTAACTACACAGTGATGTCTAATTTGGGAAATTCCTGAAATAAAAGTACTTAAAGATTATGAGAGGAAAGTATCCTATAATTTCACCCTGCTCTCCTGCTCTTCTCCAGGCATCTGCACACAGTCCCTGTTGGAGCCAGGATGTTGGCAGAGAGGATCTTTAGTAAAACCCATGATTATCACTCTTACAAAATGCCAAAACGTGCTCTACTAACAGATATTTAGGATCATTGAATGGGTTGGGTTGGAAGGGACCTTAGGGATCATCCAGTTCCAACCCCCTGCCATGAGCAGGGACCCATTCCACCAGACCAGGAATTTAGTCTGATTTAGTCTTGTCACGTCTTTTGGTAACCTTTGTCAGGAACCTCCTATCACAAGCTTTTTATTTTTATTTGTAAAAAGTAGTGAATTTAAAATAAAGGGAAGATCTCTGATAAAAGAACAGGCAACACAGAGCAGGACAGACATAGGAAAGTGGTTTGATGAAAGAAGGATGAGAGCACAGAGGAACTGAGCAGGGGGAAGGGGAGAAAAGGAGAGAACAGCGCTGGATGTGACATTCCAAACAGGCTGGAAAATGCTGCCATTCACACTGATATCACAGCTTTGCAATTATCAGCTTTTCCAGCTGTGAAAGCATCTGATTAGGTTTTATATTTCTGGGGGTCTATAAATATATCTTGACTTCTTTTTTTTTTTTTAAACAGAGATTGTGCTGTTTGCTTTTGATATATTTAAAAGTCAGGTGTAAGAAGGGAAGCAGATGTGCTTGTTTTCAAAACTGAAAGTCATAAAAAAAGCATGTAAAGAGTTCACTCTGGCTGATACACAGGAAGGAAATAGTAATATTTCAGCTGGGGACAATATCCAAAGCCCAGGCAACATGCAGCCTATTGGCAGCCAAGTGACATACTTAGCAAACCTGGAGCAGCAGATGATTAAATCTCATGATACCCGTTCCATTCCAAAACATTTTAGGTACAACTTGTGTCTCTCCAAGCACTTACTGTATTAATGACATCAGGAGCACGTCGTAAAATCTAAACAGGTGGTTTTATGCCAGGAGCTATAGCTGGACAACTTACTCAGTTCCAGGAATCTCAGAGTTATTTCCCACCTGAAGCCATGAATAAGATGATAAAACAGGCAGGAGATTTCTCTGAGTGACCTACCCAGGTTGCTGCAGAACTCTCCCACCATTCCATCGGGGTTGGCGGTGGGGATTTGGGTCAGCCCCGTCAGGATGAGAACGTCGCTGTTTTTAAGAGAAGCCTGGTCCATGGGCTGGAACGGAGCACAGGGAAAGAAAATCAGGAATGGGAGAGTTTCTCCAGGCAGGACATGATAGATACAGTCACCAAGCACTTTACACTTCACATTCCTCCATCTGTGGAAACCTAACTTGTTTTATACCGGTATTTTATAAAAGCAGAATGAAAATGCAAACCCATTTCTCTACATCAGCAAACAGGAAGCAGATATTCAGAAATTATACTTTAGTGTGATACTAAATACGTATTCTTGATACTGAAAATTTAGCCTGATCCAGTCTTGACAGGGTAAAATCCACCTCTCTCTCTGCAGATGGTGAAGAGGTAACTTTGAGCCTCACTCTGGGTTGGGATGCCCTTCCCACAGCTACTGGTCAAGCAAAAGTGGGCAACTGCTGGCAGCTGTGTGGTATTTTGTGGTTATTTACTCTCAATAAACAACTCTCTGCAGTCTCACTAACCAGGAAAGATTTCTGCCAGAAGAGACAGATGAAGAGATTTCCTCTGCTGAACCTCCAAGACCACTGTAAGGTCAATTTCCCTGTTCACAGCTCTCCAGAGCCATTCTGAAGCAGTTGAGAAGGACCCTGCTCTGTTAAACATGCCAGGGAATTTCATATCAACTCTGACAGAAGTTTCAACTGTGCACCCCCTTGTAGGATCAGACCTGACACGTGAGATTTATCACAATCTTTGACTCTCTGTAGTGTGCCCATGAAAATGAAATGCCAATAATGGAATAAAAAATAATATGGAATCTGCCTGTGATAATGTACATAATGATTATGGCATATTAGATCCACATAATTTCAGGTGCCATTGCACTGAGAGGGCCTGCATTGATTTTTGTGGGTTAATGTAAAGAATATGTCTTGAAAGGCTTTTAGTGACATGTCTGAACCTGTGCTGTCAACTCCTGTTCTCCACTTCGGTGGCAGCGGTGTCAATTCCAGCCTCAGGAGAGGGGGAGGCAAAATTTCAATAGGAACCATCTGCCAGAAGAACAGGGGACAGTTAATGGTGCCAGGCCTAACTCCCAATTCATTGGAAAAGAAGCTCTGGATATGTTCAAAGGGTATCCTTTTTAAAACAAAAACCAGTGACTGTTTTCACACACTGCTAAAAAAAATGGGAATTTCACGATGAACTTCTCACCATGACCCCATGGAGGAACAGGACAGACAAACAACTTTTCACTCCCTGAGGAAAAACTGATTTGTTGCTCACAATTCTGACTCTGTGCCACTCGAGATATTGTTATCATTACATATTGTCTGTCAGACATGAAAGAGATAATGAGGAGTTGGTTGGCAGCTCCCAAACCCCACACACAGAAACAGCAGATTGTAGCAGGCTGTGCTGGTGCTCACAGGGATTAACCCCAGGACAAAAACTATCCATTGTCTTCAAAAAGCATCTGGAAGCAAATGCAAGACAATGATGATGCGGGGTAACATCTGTGATGTGGTAAATAACAAGGAAAGTACGAACTGAATGTGATTTTAACTATCTGCTAAACTATTCCTTCTAAAGATGTGTCAGGATAAAATTATTCAAAGTGCAAGGGACTGGATGGTAACAAATGAGGCTGTGGAAAGCACGTGGGACAAGCAGCACCGTCAGCAGAGTGGGTAATCCAGGTTCCATCTCCTGCTGGCAAATGGAGCAGGTCCCTCAGGTTTCAGGGAGGTTCACAGTACCTTTTCCTGCACTTTTAAAGCCCAAACTGCCCTGTCTGACTGCTCCCACCTCTGCAGGGAGTGCAGCCCACAGCCCATGAACAGTTCACTCACACCCTGCCACTGGGAGTTAATTTCCTTAAAAACAGGGATTTTACCAGAAGCTTCCAGAGAAACATTCACCTTTGGGAAATGGTGAAGCCTGGCCAGTCTGACCTGATAAACTGAATCACCATTTCATGTCAATGAGGAGAAAACATTCTCAGTTACCAAATTACTCCGTACAGGGCAAAGTTTCTCCTCACAGAAATATTCCATTCACACATTGTCAAATCTTGCTGCTCCTTCTCCAGGAGGGGATGAGAGAGCACAGCCCAGGATGGAATGAGGCTGATGAGAAACAGGGATTTAGAGGCTCTGATACATTTTGTACACCTCAGGATGGCCCTTCTATTAAGGATCATTTATCTACTGTAGTTTCTCAGCTGAGAACAAGCTTTTAAGTGATGGGACGCTCAGAAGCAAAGCTCTCCAGCAGACATCCACCTTGGGGGAAATCACTTACTGATCAAAAACCTGACACATCTTCTAAATTATTTTTAAATACCTCCTGCAATAATGCTTTTAACTATTTTGACAACTTCTGAAGCGCACAGCACTGCGAACTTCAAGCCATTCTTTGCACTAAGAATTTATGGATCTAGAGAGAATTAATTTACTGGAAATTACATCTACAGCACTATAAAGACTTTGCCCTTAGCAGAGCAGGGTGGAAAAGTTGGCAGCCAGTGAGCTATCATTTCTCCCAAGGAAGGATGTTTCAGAAGTGATATAAAGCAGTCTGTGAACTGTCTGTGAAGACTCTTCAGTCAAATATGGATTTTTTTTAAAAGTCACTAATGCTCTTTTGTTTAATACTGTTGAAAATTTCCTCTTTAGAGTGAAAGACAATTTCACAGTTTTAAGTTTAACATCAAATCACCAATAACAAAGCATTTTAGTTATCTTTCCTTAGCACCTATTGATACATGTCACTTGTCAGGGTATGTCTTATCAATGCCCATTAAGTCCAGGCACTGATAACACACTCACCCGAGTATGGCCTCTATCCGAAACGTGATCCCAGCTGGAATAACCCCTTTTTTTTGAGCAGAGACAGCTCCCCCAAAGAGACTAAGAAAAGTCAGGGGCTGTACCTGAGGGTGTGTTGTAAGCAGAGAAGATCCTGAAACATAAGAAACCTTTTCATAGTGTGACTGGATAATCCAATTGGAACTCCCAAGAGCGTAGCCCGAGCTCAGAGGGGTGACCTGCACAGCACCAAACAGCTCCTGAAACACACAGCGAGAGACATTAACTTGGGAGAGCCCCAAAAAGCCAGGACAGGTCATTTTATCATCAGTGATATGAATATTAAAAGCAGTTCTGCTGCTCAAAGCCTCTGTGAAGCTGTTACCCTGAGAGTTACATCTGCTGGCTTTACCTACTGACGTCTAGCAGGACACACACTCTGAGAAAAGCTTTTCCTGAGGCAGGGCCTCCATGAAGTGTCTGTTGCATGTGGATTTTACGGCATCTGAGTTCACACTGAACAATGCCTCAAAATGAAGGAATCAACCAGGGTCTTGATGCTCTGCCTGCCTCTGCTGTACTGAAGAAGTTTGTGGGAGCTTTACATTTTTGAAGACTCTCTTCTCCTTTAGTCAAATGAAATTGGTATTGGGCAGCAGGCAAGAAGGAAGGACACGTACTTCTCTACTGACATAAAACTCTGCTTGAGTAGCAAATTTTACTGTGGGAAACAAACTTAACCTCAAACTCACTTGCTTTCTAACTTTATTTCTTTTTAAATGCTACCTGCTGGTGATTCAGCAACAACACCCTGAAAATTCAATCCCTGTTTTAGTTTCAGTGTAAGCAACCTGACAGTTGCCTCCTTTCCAGAGGTCATTAGGAAGTGTATTCCTTTATCTGTACCCAGGAATGTGGAATACTTGTTTGGAGAAAGGAAAATCAGCCTTCATGTACAGATCTCCCCAATGTGATCCACCTTCTGGTTACTGAATAATAGAACAAGCATCTGATTCATGCAATACTAATGATTTTTCTAGCATTTCAATACATATTTGGATGCCTTGAAAAACAAGGCAGGGGGCCTTCATCCCTCACAGTGTGTAAGCCAAGGCTCTAAAGTCTGATTATCTGAAAAGCTGGCTTTGGGAGGCGAAGAAAATAGGCATTTTTTTCCCCCAGTAACTATAAAAGAATGATTGGCTCAGACGCACGGATCTAAAATTAGGGGAGATGCATCCACACTGTGAGGACAGTCAAAAATGAAGAGTAACAATCCATGGATAATGAGGAGTCACAACTTACTTTAACCTGTATTTTTATTTTTTATGGCCTCTGAGCAACAGAACCAGGTATCATGGCTCACACAAGAGCAGGGATCATGGCAGGGATCATGGCCCACTCGCTGTGTACAATCCATACGGGATCTGCAGACTATGGAATTGTTGGTTCAGTTCATTCTGGAAACTACACTGGATTATAGTCAACAGCATTACAGACAATAACTGTTAGCTGGGAGCCCTGGGAAAGGAGTTTCTGAAGTTCACATTGAACCATTAGGTTTTGTTTACGATCCCTAATTTACAGTATGAAACAAAGTGGAGGCTAAAGCACTCAAAAGATTCCCAGAAGTGAGATAGGGGAGCTGGGAAGGGGATGTGGCTTAGAGACAGAGAGGATACATTCACTCCCTGCATCCTCCCAGCTCTCAGTGGGCCAGCCATCAGCTCCAAATTTGAGGGCACGCCGCCTTAAAATTGACCTCCCCAAGGAAGAGGAGAAACAAATGGATATTCCCTGATTTCACCAAACAAGAGCCTTTCCTGGGAGGCAGACTGAAGGACAGTCTGTATAATCCTGTCTTGCTTGCTTAGGTTAGGGTAACTAAATCCTACACAGGATCTAGAGGGGAAAAAGAGCTGGGGAACAGTTGTTGGAGTTGCCCTGAGGGCAGCTATCCAGCTACTCACGATTTTCTGGGAATAGCCCACCAGCTGGATCTTGCTGAGGGCTGCGTTCACCTCTGGCATGGTGTAGCACTTCCTCCACATGGACACCTCCACCGCGTCCTTCAGCGGGGCCGGCAGCAACCTGCAAACAGCAGCGGGATGTTCTGGGGGGGGATCCAGAACAACAGCTGGTGCTAGACCAGCTTCTACAGCCACCTGCATTCTCCAGATCTTAGATTTTACCCTTTTAAATTTTTATTTTCAATGTGCCTGGTGCTTCAAAGTGAGGAGCACGACTTTCTGCCTACTGAGGAGCAGAGACACGCTTCCCACTCTGCCTCACCCCAAGGACTGCTCTCCTCCAGCTCTTTGTTGCTGTTCTGTCCAGCCCTTGCATCAAAGAAGTAGCTGTGATCAAGGTGTTATCACAACTCTTGAGGTATTTTCACCACTGATGAAAGATGCTGGCTGATCTGAGATGTCAACATGAAATGCACCTCCAGCACTGGTACAGAGGACTGGGATCTTGGATCAGTGTCTATTTTTCATATCATAATAATCTGAACAATATCCTAATAATCTGAAACAATCTGGTGATTAAAATGTAGATATCAGAACACGAGCAGGGATGGCTCTGCCCTGATTTTTGCCACTGGTCTCTTCCAAGAGCACGTGTCCCTTCAGCTCAGCTTCCCTGCCTTCAATCCCACTTCCCTCCTGAGTGCCCTGGCAGGGATACACGAGCTGACACTGCAGAGCTCTTTGAAATCCCCTCCACGGAAGTATTCAGGATGTTTTACACCAAAGTAAGATCCATCCATTCTGCTCCTCACAGACATTGCAAGTCAGCTGGTCGGCGTTGTCAAGGGAAGAAGTGAACTATAATGTCACGGGCTGGAAGAGGGATGGCTAACTTCTGGGAAATAAATCTTCCTTAGCAACACGAACTGAGGCAGGAAGCAGCACAGCTGCCAAATGTGTAAGAAGAATAGGATTTTTTTTTTTTGTATATTAAACCAATGCTAAATCAAAGGCTAATTCAAACCAATTTCCAAAGATTTATGGAAATTGGTCAAGTTTCTTTGATCAATTTGTTTAAAGGAATTTAATTTATTGTTATATCTACTAGGTCAGTGAACTCCTCCATAATTTAAGATACTGAAGAAAGGATTAAGGGCAGCTCTTGCCAAGACCACAGCACAGGTCCAGAGCGATAACTGTAATTCCAGCACACGCTGGCTGAAAGCACCCAGTGCTTCAGGAAACAAACAAAGCCTTCAAGGTCTTTGTTGGGAAGTCGTAAGGCCACACAATGTGGAGAGTTGTCCACCACTGCACTGAAGCAAATTGCCTGTAAAAGCCTTTAACCTACCATAAGAAGCATTTAGTGTTGGATGCTTTCAGGAGCTGCTCTTCTGGGAAGAGGAAAATGTTTCTCCAGGTAATGGAGAAAGTGGGGAATTGTCCTTGGTGATTGAAGGAAGTTTCTCTTAGCCGTGACTGGCTACACTGTGAAAATACTCTGATCCCTGGCAGAGACCAGTGGCACCAGTCTCCAGTGGTTTCCTGTGGCTGAGTGGCACAGAGACAACACGGTGCTGGTCCCTCAGATGTGCCCCTGTCAGCATTCAGTTTGTCATTCTCACTCCTAAAATCTCTACAGAGTTATCAGAGGATATTTTGTGGTCTGGAGTAAATCTACCAACACCGTGGCAATATCCTGCTATGGATCACCTCATAACAACCAGATGTGTGAGGGCAGCTGCTGGGACAGCCACAAACAGGGAGGTACCACCAATCCACACGTTTGAGGATGCCAAATTCATGTGTAAAATCTGAGGGATTTGTATTCTTCCCTGCACAGAGACAGTTCCTCCTGGTCAGTGCAAAGGGTGACGTTTCATATATGACATAAAATCCCAGAACTGTTTGAAGGGAGAGGAGGATGGCAGCACTGAACTACATCAGACCCCGGCCTCTCTCGTGCCCTGCTCAGCCTCAGGAAACAGCCTGCTTCAAACACTTTAAAACATATAGGAAACCATCAAACAAGAAGTCAACAAAGTGCCTTTCATAAGGCAAACTTCCTCTTTACCCCCTGAATCCCAATCAGTGTGAAAGATATCCTGGCTGACATCTACAGAGCTTCCACGAGACTGCTCATTTGAAATAAAACCCAGTGGCAATAAAACTGGCTAAGCAATTAGTTCAGACTGGATCTGATAATGAAAAAATGTAAACCACTATAATGAACTTATTATATTTTATACAGTATTTGCATTTAAAATGCTCCAGTGCTTTATCTAATGAAGATGATAATACTTTGTGTTTTATACTAACTATTTGGAGGAGAACTAGCTGAACTGTAAAGCAGTAATGGGGATTGATCAGCCTGAAAAATTAAAGTTAGACTCAGAAGTAATAAGTATTCTGTTCTAGCAACAGCCAAGTAGGAAAAAAACCCCAACTCATCAAGATCACATTTTCTTAACTAACGGATGTCAGTCCAATCCTGCATGTGCCATTAGCCAGGTGCTAATTTGTGGATCAGTGGATGTTTGCTCACATGCTCTAATAATCAGTTCCATTCACTCCTGCGTGACACTTGTCACCAGGCATCTCAAAACACTTTGCAAACATTAATTAAAGTCCCCGGGTGCCCTCTGTGCTGGATGGGAGCTCTGTTTTACAGATGCACAGGGAGGTGAGCAGGGAAACCCAGAGCACAGGTGGGGCAGAGGTGGAGAGGGAGTTCACGTTTGTCCCCTTGTTCCAGCTCAAAGACAACACTGGTTCATACCAGCAGAGTTTATAATAAACAAATTTATTTTATTAAATTTTAGTTTAGTACCTCCAACCTCCCTGTTACCCCTTTACAATGGCTACATGATGGAACTATGAATTTTGGGGGACATCCCCAGCAATAGGAGAGAGGAACATGTATTTTAAATACCACTTCAAGGAAAAAAAGGCTCCAGCCTCCTACAGCAGCTGAATCAGAACAAAGATTCCCTCTCTGTGTTCTCTGGAATAATCAGCAGCATGCAAAGTGCCAGGCAGCACTTTTCCTAAAATATGACCACCAGGAAAGTGACATTATATGAGCTGCAAGATATATGATCCTCCTTTAAACCATGCATATAAACACGCCTGGTGTGACAGGAATAATGGCTCCAGTCCTCTCTCTTCACACCCTGGGAGCTTCAGCAGTGGCTCTGGGCAGGCCAGCGCACCCCAAAATTTAAAAACCCTACTATTCTGAAAAGCCTGCTGAACTTTATTGCATTTAGTTTTGCTTTACATCCGAGTTCTATTTGTCTTCTTCAGAAGAGCGAGAGCTACAGTGTAGAGACTGCTCCTGAATTCAGCAGGGGAACACAGTATACAGCTAAAACCATGGCAATTCGGATTTTTAATTTCTTTGCTTTGTGGTACTGGAAAATATCAAGACTACTCTTCTAATGTAAGAAATAATTCACTTTTAGGAAACTTCTAAATCAAGCCATCTTAAGAATTAGGAGTATAAAATGGGAGATCAATTAAAAATGCACAAAGCAGCTTTTAAAAATAACTTTTTAATCAACCAACTCTATCTTTAAAATGTGCTAAAAACGAAACTGTTTCCTCCAAGGAACACGTTGTGCACCTAAAATTGTTTTTATTCCCAAGGAAAGCATCAGCTGCAATTAATAAACTGTATGGATAATTTTTAGATTCTATAGGCTTTCAAAATTCTGAGCATCTTGTTTTGATATACAGCTGGAATAATGGACACGGTGCTTCCAAATAACCTTTTTTATTAAGATTTTAATTTGTATTTAAGCTTTGGAAAGCCAAAACCCCCACCTCTGCTGTTCAGGTGTAAAAGAAGATGGGAAGAAAGGTAACGCCAGTGACCCCCAACAGCTATGTCTTGACTTTCTTAGTATGTCAGCAAACATGAATGTAAATGCCATTTAAATTTAAATTATTCCAATGCAGTATCATTAAATAGCCTAGTAATTTCAACAACTTTTTATGACGTTAATACCAAAATCTGCAGGTTTTATCTACCATTATGGAGCTGAACTGTGTGAGAGGAGATCAGGGCAGGCTTTGTTGTTCCCAAGTGTTTCTCCAAGAAACGCATTTGTGAGGTTGGAAAACCAACAGTGTGCAAAAATGATTAAAGAAATAATCGACCCAAGGAGTCACAGCAGCAAATCTCAAATGTGGGAGCTGAGCCATCCTTACAGCGAATCCCAAACTTTGGTGCTTTAGGACAGCCACCTTTCCTGGGACTTGTTCCTTACCTTTGTACCTCCTTGTTCTTCCACATGGAGGCAGACTGAGCCTTTGGCACACGTTCAATGGAATTCACCAGTTCTTCCATGAGGAGCCTGAAAACATAAATCAAACCTAAATTAGCACTGCCTCCTCTCACACAGGAGAGAACTTTGGCCCAAATCTTTCCAAAATACCACAGAAATTGTAACACTCTCAGGCAGTTTGAAGGAGGGGTTCTTCCCACAGAGGCCATTTCCAGCACTACCCCTGTTTCTCCACGGAGTGTTTCCAATTCCATCTGCCTGCTTGCAACAGAGGAGGAGCTGGCCCACTGGGTTATGGGTTATTTGGAAAGTGCAAGATAATTTCTTCATTACTGACTGCTTGTGATATGGAACGAGACAAAATACACAACGAAAACTCCTCAGCTGATGCCTGTTTATCACTTAGGGAAGCCAAGCATGTTGTCAGAGTGAACTCTCCTCATCTATCAACGCATATTTGAGACAGAAAAAGGTGTCAAGCGTTCGAAACTGTCACTGCAGAAGTGACAAAACTAAACAGCATTTGTGATTTGTGTGCAATCTACTTCCCTTGAAGGTAGGAGCAGAAGGACAGCATCTGGAATGACTTGGGATGAGGGGAACCACATCAGTGCCACTCTCCCATAAGACTGTGCTTGTTATCTCCAGCTCTGGACCAACAAAGCCCAGAGGTGCACTACTCATTCATAGTTACACAATTCCTTTCACCTACAAGGGCCTTCAGCTTCTGTTTCCTTTCACACAATGGGGGAATTGCTCTGGCATGGGAAGTTTGCACAGGACCTTCAGTGGACAAAGATTCCTGCCATAAAGTGCTTAGAGTAGCCCAGACAGCAGGGCCTAATCTGGCTCCTAATTACTGAATGTGGCAGCTCTGCAGGAGAGAGGAAGAGAGCACAAATCCAGTTAGGCCTCATCAAGGAACAAACCTGCAGCGTTTGGTGCTGACCCACCCAGTCGACAAGACAATTTTGTAAAAATAGACTGGCAAGTTTGATGACTATCCTGGTTTTGACTGCACTGTCAGCTCTCAGATTTTCTACCTCAGTCTCCTATCTCTGCTATTTTTCTTAGTGCTTCTCTCTGGAGTTCAGAGCTCACATAGCTCAACTGTCATTTGAGATGAAGTCAGCTTGAATTCCTTTCCATGGAGTGGAGGGAAGTGTGATTATATGGAATCATAAAATCCTGGAATGGTTTGGTTTGGATGGGACATGAAAGATCATTTAGTTCTGTCATGGGCACAGACACCTTCCACCAGGCCTGATTGCTCTAAGTCCTGCCCAACCTGGCCTTGAACACTTCCAGGGATGGGGCAGGCACAGCTGCTCTGGACAACAAGTCCAGTTTTCTGATTGGAAAGAGTTCTTTTGTTTAGGGGGAGTAGAGAGAAGCAGGAGACCTCTTTGATCCATGGTTTTTGAAGGTCTGAAGTTGCCTATATGGCAATTACTGCTCGAGGTGTCTCAGCCCACTCAAGTTCCACTGTCCTACATCTACGGCCTGGACTCAATACAAAGCATCTGCTGGAAATGTTGATGGTTCCAGAGGTTGGGAAACATGGAGTTAACACATTTGCAGCACTAAGGACTTGGCTGGTGTTCAGCTCCTGCCTAAAAGCCTCTTCGGAACATTAGACACCACTCCTCTCCCCACATTGTCCTTTACACCTTCTCCTCAGCAGTGATGAAAGAGCAGCAGAGAATATGAAGGGGCTTTTTTACCTGCCAATTTGAACAGTGGGCTCGGTGGCATAAACTGTTCCAGTGAATCCTGTGTACTCTGTGATGTAGGGCAGTGCCATCATGCAGTGATAATTGGAGATCAAGATTACATCCACTGTGGAGAGGTCAAGCAGTTCAGTCTGAAAACAGAGGGAACAGATAAGCAACTTGTAACCCTTTCATGTTAAAGCAATGGCAGAAAAACTTCTTATACTATTTTTTTTAACTTTATATTGCAGGAATGGAACTGGTTTATAAAAGCATGTCTCAGCTGTGGCAAAGATTAATGTTGCCTTTTTTATTTTAAAACCCCCCTAAAATTATTCCCTTCTCCAGTCTGGAAAAGAAACCATGTCCTGGGCTTGTCTGTCTTTCAGGTGATGAAATGGCTGCTGTTATGAGATCCATGATTATTTTACTTTTATCAAAGTAAAGAGTTGATGTGTGCAACTCCTTAGGGAGGAAGAGACACCAAAACTTCTGCAGCAGTGATTTAGGGTGTCTCATATTTTTTTATGCAGCACATCATACTGCACCCCAAGAGAGAGATGAATGAAGATTGTATTTATTCATACATGCTTAAAATAATCCTCATCTTTTCCCAAAGTAAATGCTTGGCACCTTTATCATTCGCATTTTCTACAGCAGGAGATGAAGCCCATTCACAGGATACAACAAAACGGATGGGTGGGCCCAAATTGTTTCGAGGTGACAGTTTAGACAAGAGTTCTGAGAGTGAAAGAAGATTTCACACATTGTTAAAAGAATTTTAATTAGAAATATTTACTGGTAATGCCGTAACACAAATGGTGTCAAGTCAGAAATTTACAAGATTACTGACCTCTAACTCAGTTATTATAGAGCAGCTAATGGAATTCAACACTCATCAAGCACATATTATCTGATTACAAGGCTTGGTCCAGCAATTTGAATAAAAAAGGCAAGAAAGTAGGTCACACTGCTTTGCAGAGGGCTGACACAGTGCTCTGGTGACAAGCAGCTTAACTCCTCGCTAAGCGCTCGTGGTTTCAATCCTCGATCACAGCTGATGTCGGAGCCATGATCTCCGAGCTGAGAACAGCAGGTGAAACACCATCCTCAGATCCATGACAGGGCACCTTTTATCTTCCTGGGCTTCCAGACAGGAACACGCTCCCTGCAAGGTATCAAAGGATCCGCTGATGCCTGCTCCTGCCAAGGCTTGGTTTGTCCATGGCTTGGTTTCCAGCTGTGTCCAGACCGTACCGGATCAAATTCTGGAATGGTTTGGGTGGGAAGGGACCTTAAAGACCAACTTGTTCTACCCCACCTGCCATGGGCAGGGACATCTTCCACTAGCCCAGGCTGCTCCAAACCCCCTCCAACCTGGCCTTGGACACTTCCAGGGATCCAGGGGCAGCCACAGCTTCTCTGGGCACCCTGTGTCAAGGCCTCACCACCCTCAAAGCCAAGAATTCCTTCCCAATATCCCATCTAACCCTGCCCTCTGGAAAGTGTGTCCTGTCCCTCCACATCCCTTGTCCCAAGACCCTCTCCAGCTCTCTTGGAGCCCCTTTAGGCACTGGAGGGGTCTTTCAGGTTTCTCTGGAGCCTTCTCTTCTCCAGGTGAACACCCCTGGCTCTCCCAGCCTGGCTCCAGAGCAGAGGAGCTCCAGCCCTGAGCTGAATCCCAGCCCAGGAGAGCCATCAGGAGGATACACACCACCACTTTCCAACCTTAAGCATGCCGCATCTCAGCACCTTACAAGCATTTACTAATAGGATGAAAAGGGTGTCAAAAACAAAGTAAAATCTTCCCTGGGGCTTGCGGCGATCTCACTAAAGTGCCTTTGAGCTGAAGAGGCTTCAAAATGTTTCTTGAATGTGAAGTGAGAGACCAGAAGGTTGCCAAGCAAAGAGAGGGCTGCACCCTGCACTCTGACATGTGCGAGTGTACTCTGCTGCCGAGACAGCCTCTTATCACCTTGTGGCTGCTGGATTAGATCCAAATCCTGGCTTGCTTTGGCAACGGTGTTCCTGGAAGCGATACCGAGATGCTCCGGCTAACTGCTTCTGCAGACAAGTTTCTTCAAAAGAAGTGACATGGAAGGAGACAAAGTAAAAGCCTCTTTCACACAAGCTCCCTCTAATCCCGTGTTGCCAAACAGCAGCAACATTTCCACTCTGTTTTCAGCTGGCCATGACTCCTGAATCTCCTGCAGGCAGGTGAGCTCAAGGTGTGAGCTGGGTATCACAGCAGATCTCTTCTAGTGCTCAGAGAGGAGATGTGGCATCTGTTGGCAATTTTCGGAAACATCTGAGAGGCCATTTTTAAAGTCCCTGCAATGGTGACACATGCAGTTGGTTGCCATCTTCTGGTTGTAGGGTGGGCTGCTGGGAAGCAGCTTCATGCAGTGGTAACAGGGGTAGAATGAAGCAGTGACTCCCTATCTGTCATATTTAGAGCTACACATGTGGGTATTTTCCAGCCCAAAGTAACCAGAAAGTCTGGCTGAAGCACCCTAAACCCCAAGAGATTATCATTCCAAAGGGAATCCAGCACATAAACCCTGTCCTTCTCAAGATCTGGGCCATAATGGCACTTCCTACACACACAGATACTTCCCACATCCCTCAGTTTCACAGGACAGTAACCAAAAGGCTCAAAAGAACCCAGATTTATTAGGCTTCTGGGTTTGTCTTTTTTGCTGTGATTGGATTATGACCATTCCAGCTGGGTTGGAATGGTCATAATCTGTTGGAATCACTTGCCAAAACAAGCACCAGAGCTGCCAACTTGTTTGGAAGACTCAAGATGACAAGAGTGATGCCAGAGGTGAGTTCCACGGGATCCACACACAGGAACAATATTGCCAGAACCTCAGCAAGCTGACAACAAACTTCCAGGAGTGTTTTGTGCTTCCTGTCTACAAGGTCAGGCAGAAAGGGGAAAAAAAATTGCTGCCCAAAAGCAACCGTGTCTGTCTTTGAAGGACAGAGACAACATCCCACCATGAAATGAAAGAACTGATGTTATCACACTCTGAAGACACTGAGGAAAGGGGATATTGTTCCCATGCTATTTCCCATCATTCATGCCCACCTCTTTCTGCTCAGCTTTTTACATCTTCAGTTCTCCTATAGCACTCCCCTGATCAATCAGGTAACCCCAGGTAATCCAAACATCTTCAACAGTCTTGTTTCTTTCTTTTTAAAGCCAGAAATTCCAGTAAAAACCAGCTTGAGTAGCCACTTGCAGCCATGCCCATGGATATGAAGGCCCAGTTCTTCCCTCAAAGAGGCAGTAAAAGTTTTTAACCTGAAAGTGCTGCTGGTAGAAGTGCAGGCCAGCAGAATCCAACCTGGCTTAACCACAGCTGGCTCCCCAGGGAGCTCCACTGGGCATGTCCTGCATCTGTGGTTAGAGACAAGCAGCTTTCCTTGCCTTCATGCCCTGCCCTTATCTAGATCAGCACATGGATCCTGTCAGAGTCAGCCCAGCTCAGTCAGGTTGTCTTGGAAAAGCCCATAAAAAAGGAAAGTTAAATCTTATTCTTGTGAGATATTTGCTCCAGGAGACCTTCCATGTCTCCCAAAACCACTGTTGAAAAGGGTTGTTTCCATCCTTTTTCCAGTGTCGTAGATCCTGGAGGCACCTTAGCCACACAGAGTTTTAGCAGTATTATTTACTGAGCATTAATAAATTAGCAGGAAGATAATAATAATAATAATTTAGCAAGTTTCTCCCACGTGACTGAGTGGAGCCAAATTTTTCAGTAAGACTTTGACCAGACTCACCTCTGGTAAGCAGAACTCAGGCACAGAGTCTACAAACACATGGCCAGAGCACTCTTTTAGCTCCTGTAAAAAACCACACCAACAGAGAAGACACAAAAATACAACACTGTGTTACTCCAAGGCAGCACATTTTGGATTTTCCAGACATTTTCTTTATCACAGGTAATTTCCAGCCTGTTACTACATAATATTTATCCCCCTTCTAGACACAATTTGGTGCAGGCATATCTGCTGAAACTGCTTTCGTGCCAGATGAGGCTGCTTGGTACTTGAAGGGATCAGATCTTCCTTGGGAAGGACAGAGGGAGCACTGGCAGGTAGGGAGAGAGCCCTGGTAACGACCAGGAAGGCAAGTTTGCAATTTAGTTTTGGTTCCAAATAACATCCAACCTCTTCTGTCTTATTAGGACCAAAATACAATTTTTAGCCCATCTCAGAGCATTTGATGAAACAACTTTTGAGGATCTAATCTCCACAGGGTACTTTTTGTTAAACTCTATCCTCTATTTTCTTCCTGTTTTTCAAGGCTGACATCAAAAACTTTTGTCACATGAAAAGTCACGTTCTTCAGGGTTATATGCGGAACAAAAATATGCCTAACTCTACTCCTAGCACAACTCACAGGCTCCCTACCACCCACCCTGCCTTCTCTCCTGTCCCAAAGCGAGTGGTCTCAGCCAGCTTCAGACTGACAGAATTAAAGATTGAATCCAATTCCTAATAATTACAGTGCACCTGCCAACTAATAACAAATGAGCAATTACATCTAGTGGCAGAAGTCTCCTAACCTCATCTCAAGGGAGTTCAAAATGATTACAAGTAGATCGCAGCACATTTCAATGTCTCTCCAGGACTTTAGTTTTATAACTGAGTGCTGTAACAGGAATGTCCACCCCACATGATAAAGCACCACCCTCTGACTCCTTCCCTTGCCTTTTTCCAGCATGGGTCCAAGAATTTACCATTCCAAGCACTTACAGTGGTCAAGGTGAAGTTAAGAGACGCTGCCTTTGAATTTTTAACACGATTTCCATTGCCACTGTGTGAGCTTGGAGGTTTCTTCTGAGCCCACACTGCAGCAGCAGCATCCCAGAAATTTCAACACTTTCCAAGTAAAACTACACTGACAGTCTGTCCATTCTTTGGAGCCCAAAGTTCCGACACCAAAGCTGGGGTTCAGGAGACACAAATTCCAGGGAATTCAAACTGAGCAACTCCACTGCTGCCCCTGAGCCTCTGCAGCCTGAGACTGCCAGTTAGCAAGTGCTCTGAATAGAGCTGTTACTATTTTACCAACAGAAATGCTGCCTGCACAGTTTCTTTTGTCTCCAATGAGAAGAAAAATCAGGTCTTTAATCTATGATCTTCAGCTCCCTTGTCTGTAAAAATCAGACCAATCCATTTTGTCCACCTCAAAGTCCCCTACAAAAGCAACTATTATCACTGTTTTCTTTAATGTTCACATAGTCAGAGAACAGTCTATTAAGCATTTTCTCCACTGGTACCTAGAGCTGCCCACATTTGAAATGTATCTGCCTATTTTACTAACATCTGACATATTTTTGTGTTCATTGTTCCCCTATGGCAGATCAAGCTGGACGCTGCAGTGCCAAGTTTTGGTTGAAGCCTCAGATAAATTCTGCCTCCAAAACTGATGTAATGAAAAGAGGGGGAAAAAAGAGCAATTCTGTGTCTCTCATGTCACTGAGGAAGTTCTGTGTCTTAGAATCAGGAGGCTGGAGATAATATCCTCCCTGCTATGTCCAGCAGCAGAACACATATTGATTTAAGAGGCCAAAACTATGCTTTTCCCCTCTGAGAGACCTCCCATAGGGAAACCATTGCCTTTCTCATAGTTCTGCCTGAAAAAGGGTACGATACCAACCTGATTAACAGGCAGGCTCTGAAGCCTCGGTGTCAGCAAAGTGAGACTGTGGAATAAAAGGCACTCCAAGAAGGCAAAGCACTATTATTTATGGAGCTCCATGAAATACAAAAATATTCACACTGATGACTTGTGCATTTTAAGAGGATTTTTCTATAATCTAGGCTACCTCTGAAGCCTGAGAGTTGCTATTAGCATTTAGTTTCAAAACGTTCTGCTCTGCAAGGACATCCTGACTGGTAAAGGTACACAGAGAAGCCTCTGGGATGAGTCAGCGTGGAACACTGCACCTGCAGCACCAGCTCCCAACCTGGCAGGTAGCTTTTTGCGTGGCAAGAAAATTCCAACTATCACCACAGTACCTTGTCCAGAAATGTGCTTCCATCTTTCAATACCCAGCCGGGAAGTTTGGACAGCCTGGGGCTGCGGAAAGAAAGAAGAAAAATTACTGCAATATGAAGTGAATTATTATCAGTGGCTAAGCACAGGCCTCCTACTCGGTGTCATACAGGCAGAGAACACCATTTCTGTCTCAGGGAAGTAAAAGTCCCAGTAAAACAGACAGACAGTTTCACTGTGGTTAAGTGTTCACCGAAACGACTTTTACAAATCATGATTATGACACTTATAAGTAAAAAGAAATAAGAGGACGAGGCATGCAGGGAGGTTTTAGTCATTCATGATGAGGATTTCAAAAAGGCTCAGCGCTGCCGAGTTCCCTGTGGTGAAACTGGATGAATAAACAGAAGTTAGGGCAGCAACAAACTCTGTGCTCTACACAACACAAAAGCACCATAAAACTGTTCTGGGACAGAGGACAACAGACAAATATTCCCATTAGCAGTGGCAGGGAAAGACCGATGCTCTGGACTAAGTCATTTATAGGCACAGGTTGGGATTTTCTATCCACATAAACCATGGTTTTGTGCCTGGGTGTCACCCTGAAGATCCACACTAACAGCTGTACAGGGCACAGGGGCAAGGCGGCTTTGCTGGGAACTGCATGTTCTAAGCAACAGCAGAACCCCTTTTTTCATTGTTTCAAATGCTAATGAAGGAATTTAAAGGTGGTCAATGCAATCCTGAGTTCAGAGCAGTAATGGCTGCAGCATTTCTTGCTACCATAACTGAGAGACTTATTTATATTTCACAGTGACACCTGATTTTTGTGTGAGCCTACAGCTTGGCTTTAATACCACTGCCCACCCAGACTCAAGCCTATCTGCACAAATCAAAAAAAAAACCCTGGGTAAACAAGAGAATTGAACCCACCTGGAACCAAACCCTGCAACAACCTCAGATTTGGACACAGAACCTGGTAGCAATGCACGTTGCAAGTGCTGTGCACTAAGTTCTACAGACAGGCAAGTTTAGATCCTAAAAGGGCTTTCAAATTCAACATCTTGAAAATAGGAAGTGATTCAAGGGCTCAGAGGAATGCTGTGTTCAGACTCACAGCAGAATAAAAGAACAAATTCTGACATCCTAGTAAGTTACAAGGAAGGAAAAAGGGGAAATCCAAGACTCAAGCAATGAAGACAAGAAGGTAAGAGGTGAGAGCAGAAGGATCTGTCATGGAGAAGCTGTGCCAGAGAAGTGCAATTCCCTTTTGAGGATAAAGAGCAAGTCTGAAGAAGTCTGATGATAGAAAAGATGAAGTGGCTAAATGTGCTCCCCAGTGACACGTTCAAAAGACAATTTAAGAGCAGTAATTTGGAGACTGAGGGGGGCTGAGTAGAATTGGTGCAGTGAGACTAAAAGAGTTACGGAAAAAGCAAGAACAAACCACTCTGATATGCAACAACTCTGACAGATACATGAGGAGAGGACAGGAACCTGGGCTGGAAGGGACACCTGGAGGGCTGCAGTCCAGTGTCACAATGCCAGCACAAGATCAGGTCAGTCTGGCTTGTGCCTTTCAAATTCCTGGATCCATCTGTGTTTTCAGCAGCACGAGGCAGAGCAGAATAAACTTCCCCTGATGTACTTGCTCTACTCCCCATAATTTAACCTAGCAAGAGTTTTGCTTTATTCATGATGAAAGAGCACTGAACTTGTACTAAACTGGCATCCACTGAGGAGTGGAGAGTCAGGGGAGGCAAAATGAGCAGGCGTGTCTTGTCTGTGGTTGAAAGCAGAATAAGCAACACAGGACAGAAAGGACTCTTTACCTTGAAGCCAAGAAGCAACACAGTTCCTCCTGACATAGTTTTGACATTGCAATAGAGTGATTGATTAATCCAAAATAGCTGGAACTGTCCCATAAATAATGTGAGCAAGTGTGTCATGGCTAGACAGGAAAGGTTAAGAGCTTCCCACATGTTCATTTTACCGTTTTGCATTTGACTTTGGTACAGGGCAGAAAACTCCAGTTGACAAACCTCCTTTAAAGTACTGGAGCATAAAGAGTTGGGCAGCTGCAGGTGCTCTGCACGTGCTCCATGGGCTGGTGAGAACAGGGACTGCCATTTCCAGGGCAAGGGGGAATCTAATACCTTTGCACTGGCATTTCTTTGAAGAGCAAAGAACTCTAAAAAATGCCCGGTCCCTTTAATGCCACAAACACTGCAGCACTTTCCTCTCTCATAGATTAAATCAAAATGTTTGCTCAAGGAGGGTCCCGTGCCAGGTACGACACAGGATTGAGCTGTGTGGCAAAGATCCTCTGTAATATCACACCTTTGGGCAACTGTGCAGACCACATAGTGAGATTTGCGGAATCCAAGGACTTCCTGGATCCTGCTGGGATCTCTGGATTAAAGACAGCAGAGAGAAGCATGGGTCCTCTCAGGTTAAGGTCTCACTCAGGTCCATCTCTAATTAGCACCTCTGGTTCTGAGAGGACACAGCTGGTGAGAACCTCAGATCTGACAGAGCTGTGTTCAAATTCCTCAGAGAGTCAGTCCTTCCTGTCACCGTACCTGGCAACCGATGACAATGTCAGTTCTCTGTCACCCCATGTTACATTGATAACACACATTTGAATTTCAGAGGTGTTTGGACATCATGGTAATGGACTCCTAATCTCTAATGGTACAACTATGAGTACTACAGAGATAAGGACTTTCCAGCGGCAGCCACATTCCTCCTCACATTTCTGACTTATTTCCACAACTCTGCAGGACATGTGGTTTGTAGAGATCAATTACTTGCCCAAGTCCATGTGCTCAGGCCAATCCTTGCTCTAAGGGGTGTTCAGTCACCTCACCGACAAGATTGACTGGATTTAAATCCAAGTGTTTGCTCCGATTCCACTGGGCCATCAGGGGTCAAATCTGACATCCTTTCTTATTGAGTTTGAGTCATTTTAGTGCCGACATTCTGGAGGTGCTTGGGGAATTCCAGGTTGTGACCTGCAATTTGGCTGTTCATTCCCAGGGTCTGCTATCAGCAGACAAAGCTGCCATATCCCAGAGGAAGGCTGATTCCTGCCATTCTAAAGAACCTCTTAAGCCTTTGTTCAATCGCCTCATTTTGCTACTTGTTCCTCTCTCAATTTCCATTTTTTTGGGGGGGTGAGAGAAAGCAAATGCGAGGCAATTCTGTCTGTACCTGGATTTCCTAAATTTGCTGGATCTTTTCAAAATCTATTACTGCACCAATTGTTGCAGTCAGCAATTGCACCATGGAATGGGACAGAAATTGACTTTCACACTGATCCCTCCGAGGGCATCTGTTGCCTCTCTACAGCAGATCCTGAACTCCACGTTCTTGCAGAACAATGCACACATTGTCTATTCCTTTCCTCTCCTCTCCAAAGAATAACAAATCATAGGAAGTGAAGGACAAACTGCTTTAACCTCACTAGGTCACTTAGGAAACTCCCTCTTCCAATCGTATTTTCCCCCTCCCAATCAAGCTTTCCCTGAACCCAGAAGGTTCCTCACTTATTTCCTTGTGGATCAAAGTTACTAAACAGCTTTCAAGAAAACTCCTACTGCTTCCCATTACTAAGAGTTACTCATTCCTACCTTTCCAACTGCTAATTTTTGCCAATTATTCCATTTACACAAGACATCTCACCCTAACTGAATATCCAAATTAGTCTAAAAACCTTGGGAAATACAACTTTGTAGCAGTGCATAGAAAGGAGACTCTTGATCTCCAGATTCTGTTCTAGACTCTGTTTTGATTTCTTTGCTGTTCCAATCCCGTGCCCAGCTGCACTGCCCTTTTATTTATTTAACTTTTAAAAGGGAACAATTATGCCATGCAGGCAACTAACAATGGCTGCTAAGTGCTATTTTTCTTTGCATTAGGCCGTGCTCTGAAGAACAGCCTGAGAAGATGGTGGTTAAACAGGACCTGCTGGGCTCCACGCACTCCATCTCAGTTACCCATTTATCTCATCTTGCACGAAGAAGCCAGAAAGATGACAGATATGTGACCTCACTTGTGCTGAGCAGTTGCAGCAATACTTTACTGAAGCTTAGAATAAATTATCTAGAAAAACCAATCAATAAATCCATAAAATGTCTTCCGTCTACTGAGCCAAAGGACGTTATTTTGATAAAGAGAATTTTTAAGTGAACAAAGTCTATTTATGATATCAGATGATGCTGTTCATTTGTACCCATCCCCTCCCTCCTTCCAATACACCACTTCAGGCAGAGCACTCCAACTGCAACCCAAGAAGACGCAGACTAAGTGCTGACAGGCCACAGAACTTACCTCTGGACCAGAGGCAGCGGGAGGAAATTGAGGGTAGACGTCATATCCAGCCCACAGTCCAGCATGATGGTGGTGGATTTGAACTTGAGCACGTTGCATGGCAAGGTTGGATGCCCTGACAGGCAGTACTGGAAGAAGAATGAGGAGGAGTTACTCAGGACCTTTACCAGCATGAGCTTTCCCTCTGTGCTGGGCACTGGTGAAGCTGCACCTCAAATCCTGTGCCCAGTTCTGGGCCCCTCGCTGCAAGAGAGACCTTGGGGGGCTGGAGCGCATCCAGGGAAAGCAACAGAGCTGGGAAAGGGGCTCAGCCCAGAGAAAAGNCAGGTTGGATATTAGGATCAGTTTCTTAAACGAAAGGGTGGTCAGGCATTGGAAGGGGCTGCCCAGGGAGGTTTGGAGTGCCCATCCCTGAAGGTGTCCAAGGAACGCCTGGATGTGGCACTCAGTGCTCTGGGCTGCTGACAAGGTCCTGATTGGTCACAGATTGTACTTGATGATCTTGGAGGTCATCTGCAACCTAAATGGCTCTGTGATTCTGTGAACAGAGTGAAAGCACCCCTACCCGCACAAATTGCCTTTTCCCCCTTGTTTTTAAACACAGCTCCTTACACACCCAAATAAAACATTTCCCATGAATCTGTGTCCCACAGCTGTGTATGTTCATTGTGATTTCCCCGTGTCAGGGTATTAAGGGGCAGATTTTCTTCACACAGTTTTTCTCATCCCAAGGGTTCAGTGAAGGCAAAGTTCTTTGATTTAGGACATGTGGGATCCCTTTTTATCTTGCAATCACCTTTTTCTCCTCAAATCCCAGCAAACCAGTTTCTTCCAAAGTCAGTCCTACTGGCAAAACTTGGCTAGAAAATTTGAAAACGACTCGGGGTGGACAGGAAGCCAGAGAAGCCTTGCAGGAACACAAGTTTTATTTTGGTAAGAAATCTGCCCGAACAACTCCTGCACAGGTGCAGCAGCTCTGGGGCAAGTTCTCACCTGCTTTTTGTCTTGCTTAACACAAACAGGAAGCAGGAGGGACTGGGCAACCCCACCTGAATGGAAGGGTTTGTGTATCCAAATCCCAAAGGCTTTGCAAGCTTAATGAGCCGGTGAGCAGGTGATGTAGGGGGCACTTGAGCATCATTGAGATGCAGCCACCTCCTGTCTGGAGTGACAAACATTTAACAAGGCACGGGAGCTTTGAGTACGAAGAGAACAGAAAGGTCGGCTTTAAAATGCGGGATTAGAGACAAATGTCTGAGTAGAGCGCGGCCACCTCTGCGGGAGGGTTCCTCGGCTCCGAGGAGGGATTTTGCATCTCCAGTCTCCCAAGTCTGGGCATCTGGCAGCACAGCCACGCTCAGGTGGTCAAATCTGAGCTTTTAAATTCAAGTTTTGGTCAATTAAGATGAAAAATACCACTTGTTTGGCCGTGCACTGCACTAAAAACAGACTCAGTGTTTTTCTAAGTCATTTATCCCTCTAGCTTGTGTTCTATACGTCTCTCTAGCAAGTGGAAAAAAGGGAGATTAATCATTTCATTTTCTACCTCTGCTCACAATATGTGAACACAGGACTGCAACTGTCTGCATTAACAGCCCTCAAGGAGTCTATTTACATACATTCCTCAAAAACCTGCTTTAAACTATATTTAAATAGTAAAAACCTACTAAGCCCCAAATATTAAATTTAAAATATCACAGAGAGTTTTGTTTTAAATTCACAAAGCCTTAATTATTAAGGAGTTACATCACATTTTGCCTTTCTTTTAGTAAAGTTTAAGAAGCATGTAAAGCCAAGCTGGTGAAGGAGTGAGGAATTCAGTTGGTTTATTCACAAATGTAACACACTCATGTGAAATTAAGTTCTCACCGGACCAGAAGTTTGACAAATGAAGCTATAAATTGAAGTAAATAGAAAGAAATGAAGGGAAAAATAAGTTCTATTTTTGTAGCTTTTAAACTATTGGTAATTTAAAAAGGCAATGAAATATCACCACTGTTATCAGTAAAACATTTTCTTGCCTTTTTTATAATCATGAGTAGGATCACGACCCTGACTTCTACAAGCTAACTGGAAAATCTTCCTTTTTTTCTTCTTTAAAAGCAGCTAAAATCATCTCTCTCTGTGGCTGTCATCGTGGGAGTCAATGGATTCTTTCTACCAGATTCAAACAAAGTGACAGAAAAATAAAAAAAAAAAAGCGATTCTTATTTTCTATACAGCTGTTTGCACAGGTGACATTGCTGGGCCTGCACCTGTTAGAATTTTAGATTAGGAATCTAGGAATGGGAATGTTTGCACTATGAGTGTCTCCTAACACATTATAAACGTGATCATTTTCACACAGTTTACATTTGCTACTGTTTAAAACAGATCCAGGGGCTCCAGTCGTGTTCCTGACTGGACTAAAATGCAAGATTTTTTGCTGCAAGATCTGCTTGCTTCCAACTTTATTCCCTTATGGCTAAAGGCTGGTGCAGCCAACACACAAAGGTGCCTTATCTCCTAACTCCAAAAGTCAGGTAAAAAAGACACAAAACACACAAAAGGCATAAATATGCCCAGCCCAGCTTACAGCTTTCCTGGCAGGATTTGCAAATTGGATGAAAGTTTGACAGTGGGGCACAAAGGGCCCAAGGTGAGGGGCTGATTCCAGATGCTCAGGCTCTGGGAGAGGCAGGTTCTCCACAGAGCATCTCAGGGCTGGCACAGTGACAGAGGAGAGAGAGATGGTGGCTCAAACTTGCAGCTCCAAAATATTCAGAGTTGTGCAGGTTAAAGGCAGCGCTTGGATTTCCAAGTGAAGGCAACAAATCCTGCAGTGCATTCCTCCAGTATTAGTATCACATGCCAGCTTAAAATCTAGGGGGAAATTAGCACTGAGATTTGCCTGAGTCAAAGCACATCTGAATTTGTGAGAGTCTGACATTTTCACCGGATTCTGAATCAGGTCTGGAGTCAGAATCCCAGAATGGTTTTGGTCGGAAGGGACCTTAAAGCTCATCTTATCCCTACCCTCTGCCACAGACGGGGAACATTCCACCAGTCCCTCACCTCTACCCCATTCTTCCAAATTCAACCCAAATCTATGAGAAAAGAGGATGAAAAGCATCTGACTTCCCTCCTCACAACCCCGAGATTCAGACGCGTCTCCAGAAAAATATAAGGTGAAGAATCTGATCTTTTAATTCTCAGTCCCTGAAGTTATACACAGGTCTAAAAAGGCTGTGATACAGACTCCAGACAGTTTGTGTTTCCCCTCCCTACCCCTTCTCTCTCTCTGTCCCTATGCAAGACTCTAAACATTAAAAGAGCTCTGCATTTCCACTATGGTCTTAATTTAAATATTTCCCAGTTTGCTTTTCCCCACTGAATTCTATCAGCCTCTAAAATCACACCCAGAAGTGCTTGGCTTTGCAGTGTTTGTTTCACTGGTAATATTCATCCCCACACAGATCCGTATCACACAGGTAAGATTATGCAGGATCAAGCTCTTTGACCACCTGCTTCTGGAATTAATTGTACACATTTCCATGGAGAGTGATTTCCTGTAAGTCTCAAAACAACTCAGAATCCACATTCACTCCTGTGGAGCTTTGTTATAACACACTGCTCAGTCTCAAAACCAAGAGACAATCTTAATTTGAATAATGGTGCAACTTCAGATTAAATAAATCAAATGTTATGCTCAGGTATGTTGAAAACTGCTTGGGTTTTCACCTCCAGACCGAGAACTGCAGCACATTATGTGAAACAGAAATTCTTGCTGGAAAACAAAGCGGTGCCTGAATCTAAGGTCTCCAGGAAAGTTAAACCGTTCAAGAGGGAGATCTAGAGAGGCGACCAGTATCATGGGTCATGGATTTCCTGACAGAAGACTGTAATATCAAAACCAAAATCACTGTCAGAAGCAAGGTGCGACCTTGGCAAAGCTGTTCCAGCGTGATTTTTTTATTAGTATCTTCCTGTATTATCACACTGCAGATGGAAAACGTCTTTATTATAAACCACGGCGAATTATACACATTCCTAGCGGAGCTCAGCAGAAGCCACACGTGCAGTGGGCAAGCTCAACGCTAAAGTCATATTTAAGGCTAAGAAGGCTGAGAAACATTTTCTCCTCCTCCTCCCAAATCCTACTGAGGTCTGATCCCATTCAACACCTCAAACCTGGGCAGCGGCCCCCGCCTTTATCCCCCCACTCAGGGCCGACCCCCGCCTTCCCCCGCACCTCAAGGCCGACCCCCGCCA
>VZRQ01001700.1:150203-267150 GCA_013397975.1 Machaerirhynchus nigripectus | reverse complement strand
CCTGGGCGGCTGCAGCGGCAGGGCAGGGCACCTTTGGGGTTCGCTGTTCCTGCCATTTGTATATTTATTCTGATTCCTCCCATCTCCCGGGTGTGGGGGCACGGAGTGGCGGCCGCAGAGCCCCCTCAGCCTGGGTGGGTGCTGCGGTTTGGGGGTGTTCCGATGTTGTTCGCCGCGGAGTTTTGGGGTGGGCTGGTGCGACCCCCGGCGCTCCCTGTCCCGGGGACCCCCGGGGACGGCAGGGGAAGGAGGGAGGGAGGCTCCGCTGCGACCTGCGGGGATGGAGCCGGGCACGGAGTCCCCTCGCTCTGCCGGGGACCTCTGCCCTGGCTGGGGCTGTGCGAGGGCTCCGGGGGCTCCTTTTCGGGAGCTTTGTGCCGGTGGAGGGCGGGGAACGGGGGTCTGGGGTGCTCCGAACCCCGCTGGCTCCCGGGGCTGCGAGATGTGTGGCAGCTCCCGGGGCTTTGGGAGGGTTTTGGGGAGGGCAAAGGCGTGCAACCCGAAGGGTGTCTGGTTGCTGAAGAGTTTAACATGGGAACGGGTGGGGGAGGAGGAGGACCCGGAGGGAAGTCATTCCCAAAATGTGCGAGGAGAGCTTGGGTGGGGTGTCGGACGCTTGTTTGTTCTGTACTTCTTGGGAAGAGGTGGGGAACGGGGGTGGGGGATAAATGCTTTGGTATCCCGTGCCCGGGATGGTTTTGGGGCAAAACGGTGTGTTTGACCGCAGGAGCGGTCGGGGGAAGCGGCAGGGAATTCTGCTGGAGTGTTTGCCTCAGCTTCGGGGTTAAAACAAAACAAGAGGCGAGTGTATTTAGGTGCAGAATACACACCCGAGCCAGACCTCGCCGAGTTCTTCAACCTCAGTTTTCTCTGATGGGTTATTTTCTTTCCTTCTTTTTTTTTTTTTCTTCTTTTTCTTTCCCTCCCCCTTAGCTGTTAGAGTGTCTTTTGGTATGTTTGCAGAGCACTTCTTCGGAAGCATTTTGTTCTTTGCGATAGGTCTGGAAAAGCCTTGGTTGGACGTGCTGGTTTTTTTCCCCAGTTCCTTCGTGTTAGGGACAAAAAAAAAGAGCTCTTTTTGTGGGTGGGGAAGGAAGAAGGAAGAGGAAATGAAGGTTTAAGCATGTTTGTGGAGTCGGGTCTTGTCTCAGTTTGTTCAAGTAACGCTGGGAGTGTGATTCGGTGGCTTTTAAGTACGAAACGTTTATGAACAGAAACTGGGGAGATGTAAACTTTGTAGGGAGGAAAGCGTTAAACTGATGGCCAGGGAACGCCGATCTGGGAGACGCTACCTACGGCCCCCTGCTTCAAACTAGTGGGGATAAAGGGAAGAAAAAAAGAAAACACTGGGGAAAAATACCCCTACAATTTGCATGAATGATGCCACGTAAAATACCGGAGCAAGGAATTGTGCTTTGCAGACGATCTGTGGGCTGGCAAAAGCCTGAAGTGCCTGCTCGGGTCCCGTGATATGACTCGCTCATTTCTGCAGGGCTCATCAGGTACAGGCTCTGCTTCCTTCCTGGGATGGTGCAGCTGGCATTTGATTTCCTCCATGGATGGGAGAGGAGGAGTCCTGTGCAGTTTTTTTTCCCCGAGATGATTGCATTTTCTTTGGCCTTGCTGTACCCTGCCTCATTAGTAGGAACTGCATCTATATTTATTTACCATTATACCGTGTCCCTTGGGAAGCGGGGTGTAGTTTGGAGTAGGTATATATGGATTCATCACTCCTAACATATTTTTTTTCCTCCCATCATGCTAGGACCAAATCCGTCAACAACAGAGAACAAACTTAATTTATTTCTGTGTTTTACATCTCCCTTTTTACTATTTCTCTTCCAAATTGCTAAGAAAACGTCTCTGAGATGGAGAGAGGGGAAAAGGAAGAAAGGGATGGGAAATGTTGTCTGTGTAGGGATGCATTTGCTGTCTGCATGTCCGGGGAGCACCGGGCTTGGGAAGGACGGGGTTTGTTTCTGCATGTGAAAACTGAGGTTTGGGAATGTTCTTTTCCCTTATGTGAAAATTATTCTCTAGCCCCGCGACAGCCACAACTTTTTCTGTCTGGTTGACAGAATTATCCGACGAGCCTGGGCAGGAGGCTGGGAACAAGGAACTTGTGTTTCACTCCGCGCTGCCTGTTCTTCCTCCCCTCGTTCCCTTAGCACCAGTGCAAGCACCAGAACAGGCATCAGCATTTTTACTCCTGTGTCATCCCACTGTTCCGAGCAGGTCTAGACGACATTGTGGTATGCAGGCTGCCAGCTGGGTTACAGGAATGCTTCCCTAGGTGAAATGGCAGGATTTTAAAGGAGGGGTAAGGAAATCTTGGAGAGAATCCTGCGTGGATGAGGCCTGCTTATCTCTAGAACTGCTGTTCTGAGCGGTCTCGAGCAATTCCCTGGGTTTTTGACCTTTCTGGACAACGTGCATCTCTCTAGCATTGTGATTCTGATAATTCCATGGAGTTAGTAGCCTCTCTCAGCTGCAGGAAGCTTATTTTTAAGGCAGTTTCTGTGTGGGTCTTACTGGTCTCTTACAAAGGGATATTAAAAGTTCATGGTTGTGCAGTGCTTTGAAAATTATATTATGAAGTGTTTACTTTATAGTGATAATCCATAGTTTCATGGGAGTGTTTGGTATGTTTTTTCACTGCTGTCTGGATTTGGGAAAACAGTGGGGCTCTGACACTCATTTTTACAACTAATTTACTTTTTAATAAAATGCATTTTTATTGAGCATGGCTGTCAGGAATAGGTCTGTGGTTAACTTTTGGGACTGCTCTTTTTGTGTTGTGTGTCAGTGGGGCAGGGGTGAAATTTGGGTCTTTGGGTGGAGAATTGGGAGAATTAATGAAACTGAACCATGAGAAAGGAGGAAGCTGTACTGTTCCTTATGCCAGGGGATCTGGGAAGATGTTTGGTTGTATATGTTAGAAAATAAATGAATTCTCAGGAAACAACAGCACATTTTATTCTAAAGAAAGCAACTTGTGCTTCACAGTGATTTATGTGCAGAGCTTTTAAGGACATTACAGAATGACAGGCATTAGCATCTGTAGCAAATAATTTTCATCTGCAAAGTTTAGAATTTGAAATCAAAATACTGTCAGCTTAAGAGTCTTACTGCAAAAAAAAAAGATGCCTTTGCTCCTCCTGTCGATAACTTCATGCAGCTTTGATTCTGAAGTCTCCGAAGTTGATTTCACATTATAGTGATTTTAAGAGAATGGGGATTGGATTCTGCATACATGTCCTCGTGGGATTGGACTTTAATTATACCTATGCTGATAATATGATCTTTTGGGTTATCAATGCAGGGAGACCAATACTGTGATTACAGCGGGGTTTTTAGGACATATTGAGGAGAAGTTGATTTTTTTTGGAATGGGGGGGGTCTAACTCATAATCCTAAAGCTGGTTTTATTTGTAAGATTAGTAATAAACTGTATTTTAACATTCTAATATTCCTATACTGACTACAGCTCCCTTTTGACTCGTATTAAATGAGGATGGCTGGGTAGCAAAGTGTACCAAGAGTTTGTATTTGAACACTCAGTCGTGCAGACGGGTTCTGTGGTAGCTGTGAATGCAATTCCCAGGGTTAATGCTAAAGATAAGTGTTTTGACAAATGCTTTTAATTTGGGGAACAATACACGCAAGAATGACAGGCTATGAAAAGAAAGTGCTATTTTTCGTCTCGCAGGTGGCAAACCAAGGTGTAGAGGGATCAACTTGCTCAGGTTCCTACAGGGAGTCTGCGGCAGAACTTGCAATCAGTCTGTGATCTCAAGGGTTTGCCAGGGCTTTAATCAGTTTTTCTTCCTCCCCTCATTAATTGGCTAACTTTGACATTTTGAAAATAACATCTAGAGATTATTTCTCTTTTCTCCAGTTTCAAACTTTATCGCCTGAAGTTTCTGTTTTCTTTTTTTTTTTCATTTTTAGTCAAGCCTTGAAAACACAAGGTTGGAAAACTTGATCTGAGCAGCACCTCCCTGACATATGATACTATCTCTAAACAGCCCCTGACAAGTGAACCCTCTCATTGAAATCATGTGAGGAATTTTATTACTCAACTCTGAAGATCTTCTGGGGGAAAGGAGGTTGCAAACTATTAACTATGTGGTCTTCATTGCAAGTTGGCAGATAAAATGTTCTTATGTATTCGAGGCTGTCATGTGGTCCGCAGCCAGAAGTAGAGAATCAGCTTTGTAGTCGCTGACCAACTGAAAATTTCATCTTGTCACTGTGAGAAACACATTTCTTTTTGTGTTGTGCCTGCAGATTTCAAGTGAATGTATCTCTTTCTTTAAACATGCTCTTGGTTATATCCTTCCCCTCTGGACTGCGCGCTCACACAGCGTTAGCCTGGGTTGTATGAGCTGGTGGAGAAGCTTTTATCCTTATTGATCTTAAAAGGTGTGTTGGGTTTGGGAAGCTCCTGTTCCTTGCTGTTGCAGTTGGGTTTAGCAGAGGCTCGTTGCTGGTGCAGGCTCCCTGTGTGACACTGCTGAGCGCAGGGCTCGTGTCACAGTCCCGGAGCCGCTGCTGTGACAATTACGGCGTTGTAGAGCCCACCCTAATCAGGGCTGATCGATTTATGGCCGTAGCTCGTGTGGTGGCTGGTGCAGCGCAGCTCCAATGGCTCCCACTCGATCTGTCTGGCCGAGCCACTGCCCTCCTCTGCTGTTCCGTGACACAACAACACTTTGTGCCTCTGTCTGTAAACCTCCAGAACTGCTTGACAGAAGTGTTGGTGTTTTACAAATGGAGAAACCGGGGCACGAGGGCTGAGTGACTCACGGCAGGTCATGGACTGAGGCTGTGGCACTTCAACACAGGTGTCTCTTCCCCATCCGTTGGACTTTCCATCTGTCATGTATTGATATACAGTAACCTTAAAAGGAGTTTATTGGCTGGCCATCTAATGTGGTCATTAAGAATATATAAGTCCAGAGATTTTTATTTTATGGCGATGGGAGGATTTCCCACTGGCTTCTGTGGCTCGACACGTCTCATTCTGATTTATTCAGTTCTTTTTCTTGCTTTTAAATCTATTCTAATCCACCCTTCATGAGGTCAAAAGCAAACTTTCTCCCAAGACTGTGAGGGATGCCCTTCTTTCTTGCACTGCTTTTCTTTTGCTTCATTTAATAGGATTTTTTCGGTGTTGGACTTCAGATCTATCTCAGGAATGCACAGGCGTGTTTGTCATTTGTTTTGCTTCAGCCCCCTGTTAATGCAGACACCAGCAGGTTGAACAATTACTGTTTTGATGTGCTTTATCAAGAATGAAAAGAAATAATCTATAACTGGTTATTCTCCCTGTCTGTGTGGAGATTTCCCTTTCCCAGTTCTAAATCAAAGCTGCAGGCAGAGCCTGAAGTTAAAGTCTGCTCTTAAAGCAGGGAACTGCCGTAGTGCTCCTGACAGAGTGTGCTCTGCTTTATCTTTCCTGTGCAGCCAACCAGGAGCTGTGGAAGGTCAGTGCACTTTTTCCAACAGAATTCCACTCTGAATGTTCACTTCATCATTTCATCTTGGTTTCAGTGCAATTACCAGCCTGAAACTTAGTTCCAAGCAGAGCCCTTCCATCAGGTTGTATGTGAATACACCTAAATCACTTCTGTAATACGGCTTGACAAAGATCCCACTTCATGTGTGTGTCCATGGAATGCTGGCAGGTGGTGCTTCCAGTCTCTATTTGCCCAATGGGTGGAGTGTTGCTTGCAGGGAAGAGTTTCTTCCAGCCTGAGGAAACAAATTTTGACACCTGCTTCATGCGTAGAGGTGGCATTTTTTTTGTTCTCCATATGTACAAGATGTATTTTTAAGCTGTATTAAATTTACATGAATTCCATTCACTGCTGTGGTGGTAGATGAGATCTTAGTGTTGGGTTAAGGAAGGAATTTACAAGCCAGGCATAAAAATTATATTAATTATGTTTGGCTCTACCCCCAGGTGAATCCTGCTTGTCCTGAGTTCCTGGTATCAGTCTTCTCCCAACTTCTGAACTTAATATTTAAGAAGTCTTTTTTTCTTTTCACTTCCTTAGAGTTTTTTAAGTTCAGCGGCAGGATAACTACCACTGAAACAATGGTGTAGGCTACTCTTTCAGTGGCCTTGTGAACAGCCAGTTTTGTTCTTCTGATAAGCCCTTGCCCTATCAATTGGGAAGTGCAGCATATAGTCATTTCCTGCATTTCGAGCTGCCCGTTTCTTCTGAGCTCTGAGGCAAGCACTGAATCTGCTTTTTGTTCTTGCCATGGCACTGTAATACTGATGGCAGCAGAAAGCAGTGAGTTAGTTCATCAAATACAAGCGCTGTTCCTGCTTGGATATTTATTCTGACCTTTACTTTGGACAGTTTCTCTGCCATGATCAGATTCTCTGATTACAATGTCAGCTTTCACCAGAAATCTCTTTGTGATTTAACTGGCAGCGTTTGGGGCTTTGAGCAACTGGGTGTGCAGCAGCTCTGACATGGAAGTGGTGGTCGAGTGTTAGGAAGTTCTTCCTGGCAATGAAATTTGCTTTCTAGGCTCTGCCATAGGTTTTATTTTATGACCCAGGGCAAGCTTTTTGACTTGCCCGTGTTCCAGTGTGGAATATGGAAATAATCCTTTCAGGGCTGTCGAGATGCTTTTATGTTTAAGAAGCATGTGGAGATTCTTGGCTGGCTGGTAGTGAGTGCTGCTGCTCTTGGGAGTGTGACCTGGTTGTCAGAGGTGCAGTTACACAGAATGAGAACTAGGTATTTAAGCTGATACTGATTTTTCATGCCCCAGGTGGGAGGGGTAAGTACCTGATCGGAGTTTTCCCCACTAAATTGTATCACACGTGGTTTCCAGACATCTTAGTCTGCGGTTCCCTGTTTGTATTTCATGGGAGCTCCAGCTGTTCAGTGATAAGTCTGAAAAAGAGGGAACTTGCTGAACTTGAAACTTATTCCTCCCTCTTTAATTTCCTGGTCCACAGAAGTTGAGTGATGTTAACATATTGGAGATTCATAAAATTTAAGGCGAGAACAGATAATTAAATTGCCTTCCCTGATATGTTTTATATGCTTTGTATCACAGGCCTTTAAATTTTAATCATTTACTCTGAAACTGAGACCAGTAAATGATGTTTGGCTAAAAACAATTTGAAAGCTTTCCAGCCCTGAGTGTCCATCACTGGTAATTTCAGGCTCATCACTTCTCTTGGTAGTTATAAGTGGCTGATTTCTAATTTGAATTAGTCTAAGTTCTGCCGCTGGTTCTTGTTAGGATTTTCCTGACAAGATTAGAGCCCTTTAGTTTCCAGGACTTTCTTGCCATGAAGGTACTTACACTCTCTAATCAAGTTACTTGATAGATAAGGAAACAGAGTTGAGCTCTTAAGTCTCACTCTGAGGCATTTTCTCCCGCACTCAGATCATCCGGTGATTCTTCATGGTCTCCATTTATTTTTAACATGGTGGATACCAAAAACGGTGCCTGTTCCAGCCTGTGTCTGATCCATACCAAATTCCGAGGTGCCTTTAGCCCTTTTTGCTGCACAGCCACTGAAAAGGTTTCCAGGACGCCTTTTGCATAGGGAAATCCTGTTCATGAGCCTCGCTGCCCCAGCACTGACATTCTTTACTCAAGTAAAGTCTGCCATTTAGTAGTTACAGTCTGCATTTTTCACATTATAAATTAGCCTTTGTATTCTGATGGGTTTGGCTTTCCTGAGCTAACTTAAGGCAGGTTTTCAGCCTCTTTTCTCCTGTCCTTTCCTCCTAATAATGTCCTGTTGTGCTACAGCCCTGGTGTCACTCACAGATTTTTATCTGCAGTGATAAAAATGTTGAACTGCATCAGACCTTAAATTTAGTGACAAAAAAAAATTAGCATGATGCAATCCCAGGAAGTAGATTAAGAACTGGCTGACTGACAGCTCTTGGATATGGAGCAGCCAATGTGGGTTTCCACCAGAACCAGAGTACGCTCTGTGCGTGTGCTCGACTCTTCTCAACTCCATTTGTAATCTCAAAAGAACAAAGTTGGTCCTTTATCAAGACATTTGCCACTAAAACGTGCTGACTGGCACTGCCAGCGTCCTTGTTCTCGTAGTTCTTCACTGGGAAAACACGGATTTTTCTTCTCTTGTTCTTTGCCTGGATGGATACCCAGCTTACAGCTTTGCAGATTTGCTCCATCCCCTTGCTGAGCACTGGCAAAATAGGAACACCCACCTGGCCTGTGGTGAAAGGCCTCTTTGGTGCGTGGGTTTTAGGCTGATGTAAATGTTTCCCTGCTAATGGATTTGCTGGGAATCATCTTTTATTGCTGGTGAATTAGAAGGTACTTCATGTGACAAGTCTTAGTCTAACAGAACACTGTCCCCAGTACTCTCAGTGGTTTTCCCTTCCACTAGAAAGTTACTGGCTCTTAGATTTATTTACTGTATTTTTATATCTTGAGTCTTGCACTTCAGTTGTTAAGCATCCCAAGGCCTTTTGTTTCCAGATGTCCTCAAGTGTAAAATGGCAGCGCTTTTGGGGTGGTTGTGGTGCATGATGCCAGATCCCATGGCATTGTGGAGGTGATGAACTTCCAACCTTAGAAGCACCTACTTCTGAAGACACTCATGAATTACCCTTCGGTTGATGGGCATTATTCTCATAAATACTGGTGTCATTCCTCTGTCACACTCAAGTAAATTCTGATTTATTCATAGCACTGTGCCTTCTTGCTTTTTGTTAAAAATGCAGCTGCCTTCGCTTGCCGGCTGTTCCCTTGAATTTCCCTTTTCCTGTCCCAAACTGATTTAGCTTTTACTCCCTTGGTGTTGCAGCTGTAATCAGCAGTGCACAGGAATGTTGCCTTCTGCAGGAGAGGCAGTATTTTTGCCATTGGTTTTTAGGATCCTGGATAATACGGGATCTTGAAACCAAACCTCATTTAAATACTCCTCACAGGAAAAAGTGAATTGTGTGGTGCTTTGAGTTGTTTTTTTTTTCAAGGTGGGTGTTTTTAAGGATTTGCTCCCTGAGAAAGTCCCTATTTTGAAACCTGCAAATTCCAGGCAGATAAATGGCGGAGAGGTCGGGCGAGTATCTAAAGTTTGGGATGTCTGCTTCCTTTCTGGCTATCGGGTGGGAAGCTGGCCACAGCGATAGGCTTTGAGGAGAGATTGGGAAGGGGGAAGAAAGGGGAGAGCACTGGGGCACAGGATCTTGGAGGCTGGGAAACACTGTGGAAGCAGCTGTGCCATTTGTACTCCTCCTGTCTGAGGTGTGGCAGTCAAAGGCAAGTGATAGGGACCCAAAGCTGTGGAGTTTTGGTGGACGTGGATATTTTGTGTCATGGCAGCCTCTGAGCTCAGCCAGCAGCTCTCCTGCCTCCTGGTTAAATCAGGATCTGATTTTCCTGTTCCTCTGCTGTCATCTTGCAGGAGTTGTTTATTGACTGAAATTGTTTCCATATGGCTGCAATGTAGAGCTTGATTACATTAAACGTGGTGCTTTCCCGTGGCATTGCAGTGCTATGGAAAGATCATCCCTCTCTCTTTCCCCTTCCAACCTCCCCTTCCTCCATAAAACCTTGGGCTTGGAACATGGAACTTGTTCAGGTATTATCTTCTTTCCCCTCTGAGGCTTGTAAAATTGGGATCCAGATCTTTTTTGGGTCGTGGTATTTGACTGCTTTAGGTGGGTTACCTTGGCGTGTAAATGACTCACAATATAGTTTAAATGAAGATTTAAAGTGGTGGCAGTTTGCGAGCATTGCTGGAGCTGGGCCTCCAGGGTGTTAAACCCTGAACAAGCAGAAAAGAGTCTCTGCTTCCAAAGAGGTTTGGGACAGTCCATTTGGATTGTATTTGTTGACACTAATGATCAATTTAATGCTGCTCCAGGAAGGTGTTAAAATTCCTGTACTGTGGATGCTAGAAGGCCAGATTCCCTGCTTATCTGGAGCCTGGAGGCTGTGTCCAGTTTGTGGGAAACAGATCTGTTTAATGGCAAATGGATGCATCTGTATCTTTGATAAGAATAAAAGCTGATTGTTGGCTAAGCTGGCTGATAAAACCAGCAATGAAGCATCTTTACCTTCTCTTTGTGATTACACCTAAACTTGAGTTTATAACCTGAATTCAAAATTTGGTTTCTTGTTAAAAAATGTTTCCTATTTCAGTAGATAAAATATATACAAATGCCTTTTTTTAAAGCCCAAGCCTTTTGCTGTAATGCCTCTGTTTCTTGTAATGGACCTCAACAGAACCTGGGCATTGTATTTTTACTGCCACTATCTCAAATCAAGTCAAGCCAGTGGAGTGGAGGTTGTCACTCTTGGCTGAGCACATGGAACCAGAGTCTGATGTAGCAGTAAACCTGTTTTTTGACAGAAGTAGCCTCTTCTGCATGTGCATAGAGAATATTTCCTTTATTTCTGTGTATTCAGATAGTTCCTATCACAGCCTATTTAATTCAAAACTGAGAAACCATTTGGGAGCTGTAAATGCTGAAATACTTGTTCTCCTCCCCTAACATAAGGTGGAAAAAAGAACAATGAGGGAGGAGATTCACTAATACTGAAATCTTTCCGTGGAGGACACAGCAAGGTTCAATTCATTTAATAAAGAGAATTCATTTGTTTTCACTAAAGCATTTTAAAATGCAAACCATGTTTCTGTAACCCTTTTATGTGTCCTGCACCTATGATGTATCATTCAAGATTAATAAAACTGTAATACATAAAAGCTGGCATTTTAAAATTGTTTTATAAACAGTCTGGCTAATAACCCAGGGTGGGAACTGGTATGCAGGTATGCTGCTCTTCAGGCCCTTGCCTGGCTAGAGGATGAAGCTCCAGGGTTTTGTTTTTTTTTTTTAATTTAATGGAAAATGAAAGCTGTAAGGGAAGAAATAAGACCCCACCGGGGGTATCCAGTGCGGTTCAGGGGGATGTTGGTCACTCTGAGGTGTCTGTGGCTGTGAGAAAGGCTCAATGAATGTCCCTCAACAAATGTCCCTCCTAATTTAGAGGTGTCTGACTCGTGAGCTGGCAGGTGAAAGGGAGACAGTGACCATGGAGTTGCCATGGCCATCTCCTCTGCTTGTCCTTAAAGGAATTGCTGCTGTGCAGTGCTTGGAGCAAAGGGTTTGGGCACCTTTTCCGGATTGGGATATTGCAAGTCTCAAAATTGTGGGAGCTGCCTCCCTTCAGCCCACACTGAGACACCACACTTGGGAAGGGTGGATTTAAAACCTATCATTCTGCTTTGTGTTTCAAGATTGCTATTTGTCCAGCATTTCCAATATCAGGAAGAATTTCCTCATGGAAAGGGTGGTCAGGCATTGGAAGGGGCTGCCCAGGGAGGTTTGGAGTGCCCATCCCGGGAGGTGTCCAAGGAATGCCTGGATGTGGCACTCAGTGCTCTGGGCTGGTGACACGGTGGGGATTGGTCACAGGTTGGATTCGATGATCTCTTTGGTCTTTTCCACCCAAATTATTCTGGAATTTTTTTGGTTTTTGTGGATCCTTTTATGGATGGGTTGTACACATTGTGGAGAGAACTTCTTACAAAAGGCTGGGGATCCTGCAGCTGGATGGCTGCAGATCCAGATTTATCTGGGAAATCTCTCTACTCCCTCCCTATTTTGCAAAACACTGTGGGAAAGATAGGCTGGAGAAACCTTTGTTTTCTTCTGTCCCTCACACAACCCACTGGCAATGTGGGAGCAGAAATTAAGACAAGGACGTTTAATTTTAAGTGTTGTCATCTTCACAGAAAGTCACAATTCATCTTTCCTTCTTCCTGTCACAGAGCTTGTCTGTGCTACTTCTCACGCATCAGAGCTGCTTTCTGCTTCTTACCCACTGCACGACCAGCTAAAACAGAAATAAAACTTCACTCCTTTGAGCCCCTTCAGAGCTGCCTTCAGGAGCAGCTTTACACTAATGAAGTTTAGTTGGTTTGCCAGTTGCTTTTCAGTGATTTCCACAACTGCTGAAACACAATGAGTTGGTGAAGACTCTCTGGTGTATTTTGTGTGAGCTCAGATATTTGAATATGGAATATTCAAATATAGACGAGTACTAAATATCTGCAATTTCCATTAAATTTTGATATCTTCAAGGGATGAGTCCTTAAAACAAGCTCTTACTGACGTTAGAGGCGGTGGGATTGCTCTCTGTTGGCTCTCACAAGAACTGAACTGGAACTATATTGTGGATATTTTGTTTTTAATTAGTAGATCACTGAGTTCTAGGTCCTTTCATATTTAAGAGTAATTAATTCTCCATTGTTTTTCTTCTGACAGACTTTACTGTCAGCCTTCCAGAGGGGACATTGGCCCTCCCTCCAGTTACTTGACAAAACAATTTATTGTGAGCAGCCTTCCCCCCACCCCTCATGGCAGAAATTTGCCTCTGGTGTCCTCCTGGGTGCTGCCTCCCAGCTCTGCTTTATGCTGTCCATCTCTTCCAGGTAAAACCTGCACAGGGATGGGATCGAAACACCTAAACTCCCCATACCCACTCCTGAAAAATACCACAGTGCTGGCCTCGCCAGTGAGCAGTGTGTGTTAAATGTCCTGCAAATCACTGGGTAAGGAGGATGATCCTTCAGTTTTCTTCTGATGAGAATGACTTCTGAGAAGGCTGCAGGCTCAGGGCCATGCTGCCGTTGCAGTATTATCAGTACATTTTGGCTGCAAATGTGATTTCTTTTTTCTTTAGTATTAAAGGGAGGGGTTATGACTTCTGAGCTATAATTGTGTGGAGACATTACTTGGGCAGACCTCCTAAACTCTCCTGCATTAATTTGGATGTGCTGGATACGAGCTCTGTGCTCTTACAGCCGCTGAGGAGAGTCTTGGACTGTGACTGGTGTTTGCAGAAAGCAGAGAAATTGCAAATTGTGTTTTAATGCTGCAACTCAAGTTTCTGGTGCTTGTTTTTCCTGCTGCTGTTGATGGTCTTTCTTTTGTATCCATTCCTGTGCCATTTGCAGTCACAGTTCCCAGTTCTAAACTTAGCTTAAATCCAGTTTTGACTAACTTTTCAGTTTTGGCTTTAGTCAGCCACCAAGCAAAAGTGATTTAGCAATGTTCTCTCAGGTTTCAGAAACCGCCCTGCTGGGCCACCCCTACCCCATGGCTCTGAGACTGCTGGGCTTCGTAGGAAGATGTATTTTTGTAGTCCAGTCATTACCCCAGCACCAGCCTAAATCCAGGTGGATCATCATGTTCCTGCACAGTTATTTTTGGAGCGAGTTGCACTGGAAAATTGCACTTTAGTGGGGGTTAGACTGGACAAGCTGGGGAGGTGCTGTCCAACCTCTGCAGTTCTGTGGTGTGTGCAAAGGGAAATTAAACTGATTATTTTCATGGAGATGCATCCTTGTGCTTTTCATCCTGTCCCCTGTTCTCTGTCTCATCTTATTTTTGAAAAGCGGAGCTTTTAGGGTGTTTTACTGTGGTTCTTAAAGACATGCAACTCTTACTGGATTGAACACTGTGGCTGGCACACTGGAGAGTTGAAAGGCAATTGTTTAATTGGCATTTGACATGGTAGACTTTGAAATTGGGGATTCAGTGAGGCTCCTGCTTTACTGCTCTTTTTCTGCAGGGCAGCAGTGGTGCAGAAATAAGGGGGTGTGTCCTGAAAGTGTTGCCTGCAGCTGGCTCTGATCTGCACCACCACAGAGCCGTGCAGGTTTGTACCTCTGCTTTTGGGCAGCTGTAATGTAATGTTTATGCAGGAATTGCAAAACTCAGCATAGAGACTGAGGTGAGTTAAAATCAGGTGTAAGAAATGTGCTGTTGTGGCCAGATCAGAAGTTTGCTTTATCTCTGGCACAAGGCTGGATAATGCAGTGGTGGGTGCTGAGGAGAACCTAGAACATTTGACCCCTCCCCAGCTTTTCCTTGCAGATATGGTCACTGTGTGCTGCACATGTTCTGGGTGTCCTCTGTGTTCCCCCTTTTCCACCCAAAAGGAGGTCCAGGCAGAGGTTCCATTGCAGTGTTTTCCCCCATTGAATGTGCCATACCTGTAGCCCAGGTAGCTCTTGCGAAGGGAGGTGCTGTTAGTTCAGTTCCTAGTGAGCAAATGGGCTTAATTTCTAATTCAGGTCACCTTTTCATTTATTTGGCTTGTTTCATTCTTTTTGTTGTCTTTTTTTTTCAACCCCTGTTCAGTCCTCTGCCACTTCATCCAGTATTTAAACTCTGTGAGCTGGATAGTGAGTCCTTCCCATTCCCATCCTCACCAGTGTATTGACAGGGCTGTTTAATAACTCTCACATGGTTCAGATGGAATCAGTTGGGAGAACATGGTCCTCTATAATTTCATGCTTGATCCAACTGGGATAGTTTTGCTGGAAGTGATTTGGGGAATGTTCAAAGCTCTGAGCCAGCAGGACCCTGCAAGTGCCCACCCCTGGCAGGGAGGGAGGGTGGGACACAGCTTGGATTTCTGATGGATCTGCATCCAGAAAAACACACCTGGCTGTGTCCAGAGTGGCACAAACCCTGTGGAAGGAGGACAGGGAATGGTTTCTCTCAATTTTGGGTACTTTCCGAACATCTCTGGGACTCTCAGTTACTGTTTAACTCCAGCTCTGTGTACTCTTCATCCAGAGGGACTAAGTCTGCTGTCATTTAGAAAATGAAGGTTTTTTCTGACTTGTCAGTGCCTTTTTGGTGTGGTGTGATTGCTATTTGCTTGTCATTTCTCTAACTTGTAAAGCTGTCTCCAGTGTATGCAGTTTTATATCCCATTAGCTCGCTCTTTCTCATCTTATCATACAGCACTGTAATCATCTGTCCTCTTTCTACCCCCAAATACTGGCTTTAAATACTGTTTTCTAAAAATCTTCCTGAAAAATGCCTCTGTGTGAGACTTTCCTTGCGTGCAGTGATATATGTAAGACTTGAACAAGGAATTTCATATTTATTTCATTGTAATTTTTTTTTTTTCTAGATAATGTATTTGATAATTGCACCTTTTGGAGCCTCCTAATTTACCTAAAAGGTTATTTTTATAGGGGGTGTGTGAGCACACTGTTTCAAGTGCTGTAGAGCAGTGGTGATTCTTTAATGGGGGGGGGGAAGGAGCTGACAGCAGAGGAAGTTCTGTGAGTTGCATCACTGAAAACACAAGGGTTAATGTTTTCTTGCCAGATGTTAAGTCTATTTCCTGCTTTTACTTTAATGTCTGCGTATAAAAAGATTTTGGTTTCTTTGTCCCTTACGCACTTGAACTAGAAACTGTAATCTATTTGTGGTGCATCGTAGAGAAGTTATTTTTTTAGTACTTTTGGTTTAACAGTTTCTCTGTAGAGAGAAAAAAAAAAACCAGATTGAGGCATCCTTCCAGTGAAATATAAAATGAGAGGATTGTGGTATCTGAATTTAGCAATTTAGAATTTAGCAACTACACTCTGCTAATAGGACCAAAGATGACAAACCAGATTGAATAGTCCCTTATCCCTCTGTTTTGGAGAGAGCCAGGCTGAAGAGAATAATCTACAAATAAATGGTTGTGAATGACATTTGCATTTCTCCTTGTGAGAAGTTGGTAACAGTTCTACAAGGAATGGATTGGAAATGGGTTTTCTTAACCTGTAATGAGTAGGGAGCTTAAATTTCATTGCTGCTGAGGATTTCTAGCCAAAGATTTCTGTTTTACAGCTGTTATTAAAAATTTATGGGGCAGCTTGAGATCAAAGCAAATATATATTCTCTTTATTATGTAAACTTGGTTTTGTGCAACATATGCATTGCATCTATATAGTTTATGCAGGGTTTTTTGTTCTAGCAAAGGCAAACAGCCTTTGCATGGTGCAGTTAGACCTGGAGGTGGAAAACTCACTGACTAATGGTGGTCTGATTCTCTCTCTTCTTTCCGTATCTCCCAAGTAACTTAGGAAAAGGAAGATTTCTCCTGAGGTGCTGTACTTCCCTTGTTTCCTAGTTGAAATCTTCTGTACTGTGCTTCATACTGAGGTTTTGTTACAGCTTTTTTTTTGTGTTCCACATAACCCAGGTTTCCCACTGGTGTGCTGAAGGACTTCCTTGGACTACCTTTCACTTCTTAAAGGGCAGACGTGAAAACTTTTATAGAGATACTTAACCTTATGGGGTGGAGCACAGCCTCACAGTCAGGGCTTTAGGCTACGAGAGGTTTTCAAGAAGGGGGTGGCCTGGCTTTCGTGCCACACTCCAGGTACCAGGCTCCGTAAAAATTCCTTCTATTCATTCATATTTCTTCTTTGAATATCTTCTTCTTGCCCTCCATTCCCACCTTGCTGCATATGAAAGCAAGCTGTCAATATTAGCACCTTTTATCAAATTTATAGGGTGGGTTTTTTTTAATATGTCAGCTTTGAGAATGTATTTGTTGTCTCAAATTTTACCAGGAGCTACGATCTCATTTTCTAAGTGAAAGCTTAGATGTGAACCCTGATGGTTCCAGTTGGAGAAAACAGCTGGAAAACCTAAAACCACAGAATCATTAAGGTTGGAAAAGACCAAAGAGATAAAGTCCAAGCTGTGACTGATCCTCACTTTGTCACCCAGAGCACTGAGTGCCACGTCCAGTCATTCTTTGAACACTTCCAGGGGTGGGGACTCCAAACCTCCCTGGGCAGCCCCTCCCAATGCCTGACCATCCTTTCCATGAGGAAATTCCTCCTGGTGTCCAACCTGACCCTCCCCTAGCACAGCTTGAGGCTGTATCCTGTTGTCCTGCCATGGTTTCTGAAGGGCTGTGGTTGCTGTCCTCAATGATCTCTTACAGATTGACACATTCCAGTTCTTTTTTGGTTTGTATTCCGTGTATCCCACTTCTGCCCTGTGTGCCCAGCTGCCTGGTGGTCTCTGAGCTCTCACATGAGCTGCTGCTTCTGCACTTGGTGGGGTTTGTGTGCACAGTCCTGGGTGTAGCTGAGCCCTTGGCGCACTGTTGCTTTAAAGCACTGATAAAAAGGCTGTAGAATAAGGGAGGGAAAGGCAAAAATCTTAAAAGCTGCTGGATCTTAAAGATTAATCAGCCTGGTTTAAATAGCAAGCAAAGCTACAAACAACCTTTTCTACACAGCGTGCTTTCTTCCATTGCTTTTGCAAAGTTGTTTCTCCAGGGGAAGATTTCAAGCTCCATAAGACTTGTGTTCTTATATTAATGTCAGGACAAGGGCTAAGATTATTTGTGTGAATATGTACAAACAATTCTATTACCTTGGGTTCCTTTCACGCTTTCTCCCTGGTGGAATTACAGCCTCATATTGCACGATGGTGTATCTATTCCTGCTCGTACAGATCTGTATTTACAAACTCAGGCCAGGGAGCTCCTGTGTGTGAGCTGAGAGAAGGAGAAGTCAGTGTAAATGACAGCCTGCGATGTGATAAAACCAGCCCTGTTTATAAATACAATGAGGAATATGCAACAGTGCTCTCAGAAGAGGGGTGCAGGCAGACCTAGGATTGCTGTAATGTGGGTGGTTTGTGGGGTTTTGTCTTTTTTGTCTAAAGAGTAAATCCTCCCATGTCTGTGAACAGCTTCCTGCACCCTTTTAACTCACAAAGATTTGATTCAGTTCTGCTGCAAGGAAAGGAGTGATAGGGAGCAACCTGAAAGATGGGGGCAATTCCTAGAACACATCATCCCCCAGCACTGTATTGGCAGAACTGGCAGCCACTTCTCCTCCCTTTGCTGGGGCTTTTCAACTCCTCTCCCTCCTGGCTTGTCTGCTTCCCTAAGCAGTCTTACAAAGAAGGGTTGTAAAACTATGATGGGGGCAGGGGGAGCAAGGGAAGCAGGTAGAAATGATAATTTATTCCTTTACATTTTCTCCTCTTTTCCAAATTGGTTCCCACTTGTGCTTACAAAACACCCTTTACAACAGAAATCAGACCCGAGGAGGTCTTGTTCAGACCTGGATCAAGCAGCAAGTTTCCATAGTGGTGGTACTGACTTGCTGTGTCTGGGTGGACTGTAAGGTATTAGAAGAAGGTCCCTGAAATAACTGCAGCAAATGTGAATGTTCTGTCTCCTGGGCACATTCTCAAGCACTGTCAGTGTCGCTGGGATTGTCTGAGAAGCAGAAGTGATGCAGGTTTTTATCAATATTTGTAATAAAGAAAATGTTCTGGTGAAAATGTCAGTGGTTTTATGACTCTGCTGTGTCTTGTAGTGTTAGTGGGATACAGGGTGGCCCATGGAGCTGTTTGCAAAAAGTTGGACTTTTTTTAGGGTTTAGAAATGTGATCTTGGCCCAAGGCAGAGGGAAGAAGTTGTGCACAGCAGCCAAGGGGGACAGGACATCTGAGGTTGTTGTCAGACCTCTTTGTGTGCATCTTCCTGCACTGGACTGCCTGTAAAGTTGATGTGTTTTACCACCAGCAGAGGTTGAGATAATAGTTTCCAGTGTGCTCTGCTGATGGAAATAGTGTATACATGTATATATAGGGCTTAAAACTGGAAATGTGTATTCATTTATTGAACAGCATTTGATATGAGATTAGAGTTTATGGTTAGAGAGATAAAACAGCTTTTTTTATCTCACCCCATGAAAAGCAGAGCGAGAATGGCAGGGGGGCAGGTGTGGGTCACAGGGAGCAGGTGGAAGCTTGACTGGATGGACTGGGGGGACTGGTTGTGGTCCTTGGTGGGACAGTGGGGCCCAGGACGGTGGTGCTCCAGCATCCTGCCACTGTGGCAAAGTGAAGCGTCAGCTGTGATAAGCGATGGATGGAGAGATTTTGTGTTGGACATTTATTAGGAAGGATTTTTGCCTTAGAGAGGCTGAAGTCTTGATATCCATCAACATGTGGTTATTAGATCACCTGGCAAGCAAGAGAAAATGAGGAAAAACAAGAAACTGTGTTTTCTAGCACTCACTGTCCTGTTGCTTCCCTAGTCACGATTTTTTGGGAAAATTCTTTTTGCTGAATAGTGGATTCTCAGACAGGCAGTTAAGGGAAAAGAAGACTCTTGCTTTTATTTGAAATATCTTGGAAAGGAAACAGTCTTAAAGGCAACAATAAATGTTCTGGCATAATGCAGACTAAACCATCCTTAAAACAAGTCTATATCCATCACTCTGATATACTGGAGTCCCAATCTGCTGATTTGATGTCAGGATGATGAATTATGACCTTTTATTATTTATTTATTTTAAGGTTTAGTTGCAGACTTTATAAAAACATAAAGTAGGTCTGGCTTTGGTTGTGAGGTTTATGGAATGGCTGGGAGAAGCTTAGAGATTTGGAGCACAAGTGGGTGGCTTCTTTTCCTGTGTTTGGGTGTATTTTATATACACGCAAATGTGTTTGTATGTACATAAAATTTATGTTTACTTATATGTATACACCTTACACTGGGTGAAATTACAGCCAGGTATAAATCACTTTTACTTCTGTGCATGGCAATGGTTAGAGGTCAATTTGTGGGTGTTGCCTCCTGTGCTCAGCAAGGCTCCTGCATGTGGAGACACAAATTTAAGCTGATAGGGAACCAATTTCAGATGAAGCATTGTGAGGCACTCGGTGACACTCGGCTTGTGCAGATTTATTTAAATTGCTCTGGGGTCTGGTTTAATCCTTCCCATTTGTGTAGACAAGGCCATTGGAGAACATCCCTGAAAATACCCTGCGAATGCTTTGCACGGCAAACTTGGTGCTCCAGTTCTCCCAGGCCATTCCAGTCCTGGGATAACATGGGATGTGCTCAAACCCCATTGTCTGCTCTGTGTCCCAGCAGATGTAGCTCTTGGAATGCAGTGCTGCAGTGTTCACCTGTGCAAGGTTGTGGAATCATGGAATGGGTGGGAAGGGACCTTAAAGATGATTTTGTTCCACTTTAGCCCCTGCCATGGGCAGGGAGGACACCTTCCACTATCCCAGGTTGCTNCCTTCAGGCTCTGGAATGGGCTCTGAGGTCTCCCTGGATCCTTCTCTTCTCCAGGTGAACACTCCCAGCTCTCCTAGCCTGGCTCCAGAGCAGAGGGGCTCCAGCCCTTGGAAGATCTCTGTGGTCTCCTCTGGACTGTCTCCAGCAGCTCCATGTCCTTCTGCTGTTGGAGCCCAGGGCTGGAGGCAGCTCTGCAGGTGGGGTCTCACCTGAGCTGGGCAGAGGGGCAGAATCCCCCCTTCCCTGCTGCCCATGCTGGGGGATCAGTCCAGGGCACGGGGGATTTCTGGGATGTGAGTGCACATGGATGGGGCATGTCCAGCCTCTCATCCACCAGCACCCCCAGGTCCTTCTCCTCAAGGCTGCTTCATATTTAGGCAGATATGCATGGAAAGGTTGCACATTACTGGTCCTTTGTTTTAAAATAAAACTCTCTTAAACAGCTCTTCTTGAGTTAAAAAACTCAAGTTTTTCATCCCCTTTGAGTTTGCCAGTGTGGCTGTTGGAAAGCTCTGGCCTTGGCTTGTGATAGTGTTGATGTCCTATCTTGGTGTCTCGAATAGGTCTGATAGGAAATTTCATCAATTGCCTTATTCCTCATTTAGACTAAAACCTTCTCTACTTATTGACAGCGAGTAAATTGCCCCCTAAATTTCTTGGCATTGCTTTTGTAGCTTCCTAGTGCAGGAGTGACCAATTCTGCTTGCTCAAAGTAGTTTAATAATTTCTGAAGAACTTATTGCACCTGTTTGAACATTTCCTTTGTATTCCATGTGACACAAAACTCATGCCCAACCCCTTCTAGTTCATGTTTTTAGAAGGTGGCAGTAAAAGATGGTTTGATTTTAATTTGCATGTTTCTTCCTAAAGGAACGATGCATTTGTTTACTTGAATTTCTCATTTCAAACAGTAAGGCCCAGATTCCTCTGGGCTGTCCTGTTGTTTTCTCCCAGAATTCCCTTTGCTCCCTTTCCCATAGCTGCTCAGGGCAGGAGCAGGTCTGTCTCCCAGGTAGATAAAATCCATGAAATCCATCCCGGAAGTTCTCTTCCTCCAATAAATGCATCCCATGGATTCTGCATGGACCTGAGTGTGGCTTCAGAGGGTGGGGGACTGTACAAAGTTAACACTGCAGCACGTGGATCGATGCCAATCAAAGTGGTTTAAAGAGCAGGCAGGAAACTTTGGTTTGAATAATTGATCCTTACTTTTGTTTTGCACTTGTAATTCTTAGGCTCTGCTGAGAACTTCAGGGTTTTGTAGCAGGTGTCAGGATGTAACCTGAGCAATTACATCGCTTCCTATACATTTATTACATGCTGAATTAGAACATGGTTAATCCTGCATATTTCCCAGCTGATTTCTATTTAAAATCATGTCAAGCTCCATTTGGATGGAAACTAATTCAATTGAAAGTGCAATTTTACTTGATGTTAAGGCTGCGTTACACTTCTGTCAAAATACAGCTTTTCTTCCCAAATACATTTATTAAATACAGTGAGTCTTGCTAAGCTAAATTTCACCTAATTTCTGGTTACCTTGTCCTTCAAAACCATAGAGCTGGCAGAGCTCATCAACTTACCTTATTTTTATTCCTCATTTAAAAGCGAGAAACTGTTTTTCCTGCTTTCTGAATTCCCAGCTGATTTCTCAACTTTGAAAGCAGCAGTCATTGAACTGAGCTAAATAAGCAAAGTAAAAAGAAAATGTTTGTTCTTTTGTACTTGCAGACAAGGATTCTGCTTGAAAGATGGGTTGGCACTTCATCAGACACTGGTTCCCAGTGCTTTTACTGAGTGACTTCCACTGCTTCACTGGCTTGAGATTCTTCTCCCTTGGAAAATTTTTGCAAAATACGCATCTTAAATCGTTTTTCTAATTTAAATTATTTCAAATTAGAAAGTAATTTTCAAGCTTTTATTTTTAAACTGCATGACTCGGCAGTGATGCAGATGCACCTTTGCTTTTGAGTATTGCAGCTGTGTTTGTGAAGTCAAGGGCACGTGTGGTGGCAGCCCCAGCCCTGCTCCGTGGAGGTCCTTTAGCTGGATGTGGGATTGGCATCGTGCTGCTGGCTGGGGATTCGTGTACACACAGCCCAGCACTGCTCTGTCTGCTCGAGGACCTCATATCCCAAATTAGGGTGCTCCTCTGAGATCAGCTTTCAGTGGGATGAGGAAGCAAGGACAAGGAAATCATAGAATTATGGAATCACAGAGTGGTTTGGGGTGGAAGGCACCTTAAAGCTCATTCTGTCCCGTTCCCTGCCATCAGCAGAGATGCCTCCCACTGTCCCAGGTTGCTCCAAGCCCTGTCCAGCCTGGCCTTGGACGCTTCCAGGGATCCAGAGGCAGCCACAGCTTCTCTGGGCACCCTGTGCCAGGGCCTCCCCACCCTCACAGGGAACAATTCCTTCCCAATATTCCATCTATCCCTGCCCTCTGGCAGTGGGGGGCCACTCCCTGTGTCCTGTCCCTCCATCCCTTGTCCCAAGTCCCTCTTCAGTTCTCCTGGAGCCCCTTTAGGCCCTGGGAGGGCTCTGATCCTTCTCTGGATCCTTCTCTGGATCCTTCTCTTCTCCAGGTGAACACCCCCCAGCTCTCCCAGCCTGGCTCCAGAGCAGAGGGGCTCCAGCCCTGTCCAACCTGGCCTGGAACACTGCCAGGGATGGGGAGTCCATAACCTCCCTGGGCAACATGAGCCAGGGCCTCACCATCCTCACAGACACAGGTGATGCTGTCCTGGAGCTGCAGAGAGGAAATGTCCCCTGCTGGACACTCACGCTCTGGGTATTTCCCAGCTTTGAGTCTATTCCAGGGATTTTTCCATGGGGGCAAAGACCCCGTAACTGAGAAGGTGAATTCATGGGGTGTCTGGACTTCAAAAATAACTGAACTAACATGCTAGGCTTGAGCTCCTAATGTAATGTCTGCGTGAAGGCCTTCAGCTGTTTCAGTGAAAGGATTTGGTTTGACTTCTTTGTTGTTCCTGCTCCGAAGTTTTCAAGATGAGTCTCTGGAAGATTGCTGGGAAGGAACTTCCTAAGTTGCTCCTGCTGCAGGATCCACGTCCACGGCCAGTGCTCGCTGGCTGACAGGGCTCTGCTGGCTATTTTGAGCTCGTTTATCTTTGTAGATAATGCTTGTCCTGGCATCATTCGTTGCACTCCTTTAACTTTTAAAGGCACTAAATGCAAGTTAAACATAGACCATCTACTTCTAAATCCTTCTTTTGAGCTCACGTGAGACATTAGAGACGGCAGCAGTACGGAATCATGGCATGGTTTGGGTGGGAAGGGACCTTAAAGTCCACCTTGTCCTACCCTTTGCTGTGGGCAGGGACACTTTCCACTCTCCCAGTTTGCTCCAAGCCCTGTCCAGCCTGGCCTTGGACACTTCCAGGGATGAGGCAGCTTCTCTGGACACGTCCCTTTCCTGACAAAGCAGTGGGACTTGGGTAGGTGGCAGAACTGTAAAAGTTAAAATCGGAATTACTGTGTAGAAGAACCATTTCTTATTCAGAAATGGTTTAACTCTGCTGAAGGCAAGGCAGGCAAGTCTCCCTGCAGTCTCTTGAGCAGGAGCTCTGCTTGCAAAAAGAGCATCCTCGACAGATGCAGCTTCTGTGCAGTAGTTAAAAATAAATTGTGAGCAGTTTAACAAGAAAAAAAAGGTTGGGAAACAAATCTGGGCATCAGTTTATGACAACTCCAGTTTTCTGAGTGCATTGGGGAGTGCATTTTTAAGATCTTGAGGCAGGAAATGTCTTTACACAGCTTCTGAGAGTTTCTGCTCTCTTTTGGGATATTAACTTTTCCTGTTCCTTAGGTCTGGAGTATTTGCTCTCCTGAAGGAAGCTAAGCTCCATCTACTTTTTAAAAATGGGGAAAATACTGTTTGCTACATACAGGGATTTGAGGTAGGGGTTTTTTGGTGGTTTGTCCAGCAAGGATATTTTAGGTCAGCGTAATAATTTAATATTTATGAAGTTTGGGGTTTTTATTCAGTCCTGGACAAATAAATGCCTTTAGTATGATCTGAGTTTTGTCACATAAAAATGTTGTCTTTTCCTGTTACATATTTTGTTTTATTTACCAGTTAGGAATAACTGAATAGATTATAAACACATAGATTTTGATAAAACTCTTCTACTAAAACAGGGAGTATTTGTTTTCATTCCTTCCCTCTTAGTTTGAAGTCAAAAGCATAAAGCTACTTAGGATCGATAGCTTCCTGGTTTTCTTAGGAACAGATTTCTTTTTCTTCCACTGGTTTTTTGTCCCACATGTGTGTTGGAGATACCATTTAAGCTCTGATCCTGAAAATGCTGAAGTATGCTGGTAATCCTGCTAAATCCACTTTGAATCTCCCAAGTGGAAAAACTCACGCAGTCGAGGCCGGACGTTCTCTAACCAGGAACTTTCCAGCAGGGTAACTTTAGATGGAGAAGCTGCAGCACTATTTAATCTTTAAAGTACTGTAATACTTTAAAATGTATTGTAATTGGATCAAAGTGACCAGGATACAGTTATTGGCTTTGTGCTGTTGCCTTAAAATGTTTCCTTTTAAAAAACCTGCTTGGTACTCGAGACAGTCGTGTTTTTGTGTATGCCAATAAAATAGGTAAAAGCACTCAGTGGTTATTCTTTGTTTTTGAGAGCTGTTATTTGCATAAAATGTTGTGCTAGCAGAGCATTGTTTGAATTCTTAGTAGATTCATGAGCTTGAAAATTCATAAAATCCCAGAAGGTTTGGGTTGGAAGGGACCTTAAAGCTCATCCCATTGCAACCTCCCTGCCATGGGCAGGGACACCTTCCACTGTCCCAGGTTGCTTCAAGCCCCGTCCAGCCTGGCCTTGGACACTGCCAGGGATCCAGAGGCAGCCACAGCTTCTCTGGGCACCCTGTGCCAGGGCCTCCCCACCCTCACAGTAACTGTTTGACTTCAGTCTGTATCATCCTGCCCTCCTTTGTGCTCTCACCTCCTTCCAGTTTCTCCATCATTTCCTTTCCTTGTTGTACCTTGAAGCAGAAGCTGCAGGAGAGGAGGTAGAACCATGGAGAAGAGTTGGTATTTTAAAGGGGTTGGACAGAATCAGAATCACTGGAAAATTCAGGCGAAGAGTCTGAGGGTGAAGGAAATGAGACAAAAATGATGGTAACTGTGAAGACTTGTACAAATCAAAAATAGTTTTTGTAGGAAAGACCAAAGCAAGCCAGGGAGAACTGGGAGGAAAATCCAGTTGTCATGAGACCAGTAGAATCATATGGAATGGTTTGGGTTGGAGGGACCTTAAAGCTCATCCAGTTCCACTCCCTGACATGGGCAGGGACACCTTCCACTATTCCAGGTTGCTCCAAGGCCTGTCCACCCTGGCTTTGGACACTTCCAGGGATGGGGCAGCCAGTAGGATCTGGGTAACCCTTGCATTGCCTTCAGCAAAGGCAGTTTTCCTGAACGAAGGAGCTCCATCACTGTGTTAATCCCTGCCTTGCTCCCGTGATCAATGCAGGAAAAGAGCCTGCTGTGAAAATTTACCACCATAGATCAATAACCCCTGGCTACCCAACTGTATTAAAGGGAATTGATGGGCTGAGGGATCTTGTAAACACTTGTTTGTCCCATCAGCATGTTTGCGTGTTTGGTGATGGGCAGGATGTCTCCAGAGCCCTGTCAGTGGGATGTGGCTCTGCTTGTACTTGGGATTACTGCGGAATTGCATCTGTTTATCTTTTAAACCACTCGGCTGCCCGAAGATCATTAGACATCAGGAATGGAAATGTTAGAGCTGATAGGGAATTCTATAAATTTTTAAATAAGAACACAAAAGCTTTATTTATGCCGGCTGAATTGAGATTTAGAGAAATACCCAGCTAACTTTGGCCCCTAGATGACATTTTAAGGGATAAACGATCAATGTTATGCAAATAAGTGAATTGATCAAAACTGGTGATTTAAATCACTTTGATTTACATCAGCAAGAGGGAAGCTTTGATTTAAATCATTGATTTTAATCTTGTTTTGGGATTGTACTTTCATTATTTTCCTAAAGACAGGTTGATTTTCATTGGCTGGTAACTATTTGAAGCGTGTTTATTTGCAAACAGGTACAGCTCTTAAGTTAATTCCTTAATTTCTTTCTCTGGGCAGGAGCAGGAATGCTTAGCTGGTAGGGGAAGTGGGGTAGGAATATGTCCTGAAGCAGGTACATAATTCAACAGATCCTCATTTAAATTCTGTAACATTTACATTTATAAATGAACAAATTATTCCTTGTATCTGCCAGAGAGGGCAAAAGTGCTTTAGCTCTTGACTCTCCTTCCCAGGGCTTCTGCTGTAGTTTTCTGCAGCCAGGACTGGGATTTATTTCCCTTCCTTCCTTGCCTCCCAAAACACAGCAATAGCTAAAGCTGCTAAATATTTTCCAAGTCATTTTAAATAACATTGTACTAAGTTTGTTTTGGAGTACTTGATGAAAATTTTAATGTAACTTTTAAAAAAGTCAATAAAAATAAAATTCAAACCCTTTTCTTAACGACTTCCCTTATGAATTCTAATAGGAATTCAGGTAGTTTCCTAGTATTTTTTTTGATGGTGAATGCAATCCTGGTTTGGTAGTCAAGGTGAAAAATGCACTAAGCTATGGAATACATATTGAATTTCTTATTTCCTCTCTGAAGGACTTCAGCAGCAGATTTTTTTAATTTGAGTGTGGAGTGTGTCTTGCAGACGAGTTCAAGTGGTTTGGTCCCTGTTTAAATTCCCCAGGCTAACGAGGCAGGCAGACGCTGCTCTGTGTTCTTGTGATTAAAACCAACACTCTTTCACACTTGTATTTTTTAGTTCCTGGGCCACAAGATTTACTGCAGCCTAAGAGCAGCTACAGTGGAGATTGAATAAGCACAGACAAGAGATTCTGGTCTGTTTAGATTTTCTATTACACTTGGTTAACATTGATGGGATGATGATAGCTTTGTCCCAACTCTAAAGAGCACCTTAAATCCTTTGGTAATTAACTCTTTGCTTATTACTCTGCATTCTCAGCGCTGTGTAAATATTTATGTTTAGAAAAACAGGCAACAGTTGGAGGTGAAGCTGATAATTCCCATCTTCAACATTATCAAACCTGTGGTGCTGCTTGGAGTGCAGGGCCTCCGCTGAAAGTTGTCAGTATTTGGGTAAAAGATGCTGCAGGGCCTCCCTTCCCCCCCTCCCAAAATTATAATTAATTCTTTAAAATGTACTTTTTGACTTTTGTACCACTTTAAAACAAACGCCCTCCCTGTGTTGGTGAACCAGCACTCCACTGAATGTGCTGCACTGTAAATCAGGGCAAAAGTGAGGTCCCAACGTTTTGTCACTCTCAGTTTCACTTGAGTTCTGTACTGTCAGGTCATTCATTTGCTGCTGTTTGTGTTCCTTGGTGATGGGGTGATAAATAGCTGTCCCTGCCATCACTCAAATGGCTGCTGCTGGAAGTGACAAAGCGATGCATGAACCAGGTTCTTGCAGATGTTATTATTAAGCTCTTATTAAGCTCTGCTTAATAAGTTAGAAAACACTTAATTTTTTTCTGATGAGGAAAAAGAGCCTTTATATGAATGCAAAACACTCAGCTGCTCAGATGTGTAAAACTGGAAGGGGGAGGTTGATGGTCCATATGATCTTACACCTTTGGGTGCTTCTGTCTCACATCCTAGATTAGATTTTTAATTCTGAATCAAAAAATTCCACCCATATCTGACTACAAATCATATGTTGGTGGCTGATGCAACTTACTGAGATGGTTTATATATTGGAATATCCCTCTGGGATAAAAACAAGTTGAGATGGAATAGAAATGTCAAATGGTAAAGGGAAATTAAGTGGTAAGAGGTGTTTCCCCAAACTTATAACACAGGGAGTGGTAGATGGAAAATGGAGTGGAAAGGATATCCTTCAGGATATGTTCCAGCCTTGATAAAAAATGAGGATTTCTGGCCCATTGCTGTGAAACACTCGATTCTTGGTGGTGATTTGTGCCTGGTCCCTCAAAGATGTGGATGTGGCATCTGCAGTCTTTGATCCCTGTTCATCAGCCCGTGTAGATCCCGCTCCTGACAAGCTGGAGCACGCACTTCCTCTTGCTCAGCTGGACAAGAAAACCAAAATGGGACGGGAATGTGGGGCAGGAACAGGACCGGAAACAAGATGTGAAGTTCATGCAGAAGCTGAGAATGTGGCAGTACAAGGATGGAGAGATGAGTTCTGAGACGATTCCTACAGTGGGAGGAAAGGGCAGGGACCTTTAAAGCGAACCTTTCAATAACCCACCCCACTTGCCAAGAGCTGTGCAAACCCGACGTGGAAGTTTCTTGTAGGGAAATGTGGAATATGAAGTTTTCTCATATTCTGTGGGAAGCACAAGCAAAGAGTCAACCTGATTTTCAGCAAAAAATGGATATTAAGAAAATAATTTCTGTGCTGGACTTCTGAAATAGCTCACTTGGGGAGTCTTAATATTCTGGTTGCTGTTCCCTGAGTTGCCGTAAGCTTTTCCTGCCAGTAACTTCATCTCAATGCAGCAACAGTTATCTGTAAAGTCTAAGTGATCCTGCAATAAAAGGGCCTTCTTAATCAGAGATGGTAACGTCTGAGACAGTCAGTGCTTTCAGCATTGGCATCCTGTTCTGCTCAGGCAATCCCACGTAGGAGGAAGACAGACACAAAAAGTGATTTGGCTGTAATGCAGCAAAACAAATTCTGGCCAAATTGTGGACTTGGAGTTAATGGGTACACAGTGTTACTCTGCAAGTCTGCAGCGCTGCCTGGAAATCAGGGGCAGTTTTGTAGCCTGTTAACTACTTAGGACGGTTTTGTTATTTCAAGTTTGGCTTCAGCCGGTGAAAAATGGGGCACTTTCACGTCTTATATTTCAAAAATAAAAACGTTTTAAGAATATTAAGGGCAAGTCTTACTCGATTGCTTTAGAGCGGGCGCTGAGGCTGTGATCTCATCCATTTATATGCATGTGTGTGTCATCCCCCTTTCTCCCCCAGCCAACTGGATGTTGACTTATGGTGTCAGTTTTCTCCTTGTGGATGTGGAGCGAGCCTTTCCTGCCGTTCCATGTTTTACAGTGCGTCCACGCGCTCCGGAACGGCTGCACATAAATCGTGCCCAGGCCATTTAAGAACATCGGATCCTGCAGGGTCAGACTGGCAGACGAGCCCAGGAACCAGTCTGTGATGGCAGTAAAAAGACTCCTTGAAGAAAGTCAGCCTTCATCTGGCAGCTGGGGAGGTGGCAGAAACCACACCTGGGGCTTCAGCTTTTGGCATTGTTCAGCCTGGAAAAAAAGAGGTTCAGGGGGGACCTTCTGGCTCTGCACAGCTCCCTGACAGGAGGGGGCAGCCGGGGGGTGTCGGGCTCTGCTCCCAGGGAACAGGGACAGGATGAGAGGGAACGGCCTCAAGTTGCACCAGGGGAGGTTTAGGTTGGACATCAGGAGGAATTTCTCCATGGAAGGGGTAGTTAGACCTTGGAAGGGGCTGCCCAGGGAGTTCTGGAGTCCTCACCCCTGGAGGTGTCCAAGGAAGGCCTGGATGTGGCACTCAGTGCTCCGGGCTGGTGACAAGATCCTGGTTGGTGACAAGGTTGTACTTGATTATCTTGGAGGTCTTTTCCATTGTAAATGATTCTGTGATTTATAGATTGACTGGCAAAATTTGGGCCATCAGGTGTTGCTTCTCTGCCGCTGCCCAAATCTCTCCATTCCCATTTTTCCTGATGATCCTTGGCCCTTATTTTGGAGCTCTTCTGCTGTGAGCTCTTCTCAACAAAGGCACTTGCTCGTTCTTGCCTGATCAGTCTCAGTCACAGGTAAAAGTGGCTCCAAATGAATTTTTTACAGTTTAAGAGAGTTTTTTAGTCCTGTCCTATTTGCTTTTTTGCCAAGACCTTTATATTCCAAAGTGTTAAGTCTGAGTAGTCTTTTGATGTTAACTGCTGTTTGTTATTTACAGCATCAGATATACCAAATAAATTCTTATTAAGTCAGAGTTTGGCAAAGTGAAGGGCACAGGAAGGTATATGATGTATTTATTTACTTTACATCTCTCAGCTTTTATTTTTTCACTTCCAACCATTTGACTCCAAGAGCTGAAGCTGAAATAAGAGCAAATGTGAACTGTGTGAGGACACTTGGGAGAATGGCTAAGATGTTTCACTTTCTGATTTGGATTCTAAAGGAAGTCCTAAAAAAAGAGACTGTCAGAGTTACCCCACTTCTCCGTTTCTTTTTCAAATCCTGAAATGGTTCTGTTGGTGCAAATCCTTGGTGAGAACTGCAGGGCACCAACCAGCACTGTGTAATTATTAACCCTTTCCAGTGACCCAGGTATTTCACTGTTTCCATCACTCCTCATTATTTGTAATCCAGTGCCAGCAAGGGGGGAAAAGGTAGAACAGGGTGCTCCATCCCTGGAAGAGTCCAAGGCCAGGCTGGATGGGGCTTGGAGCAACCTGGGGTAGTGGAGGGTGTCTCTGCCCATGGCAGGGGGTTGGAACAAGACGAGTTTTAAGGTCCCTTCCAACCCAAACCATCCCAGGATTCTGTGATAATCAGATTTTATTTTTTTTAATGCAAAGTCAGTCTAGGAAGATCCATCTGTTTTGGCTACGAGATGGGAGAGAACTCATAGCCAGTGACTTTGGTGCTGTCTGTTCTCTTGAGGATCTTGCAGCAGTCTTGCTGCTGTAACTTTGGAATGTCTTCCAGGAGTTGTGTAAATTTTGTGACTGACCTCAGGCATGGGACTTTGGCTGTGCTTTCAGTGGTAAGTCATGTTTCAGCAGGGGTTAAACTGGCTTAACAAACTGTATCCTTGGGTGGATGGTTGCAGAGATTTATGTAAGAGATAAGTGTGCCAGTGCATTATCAACTGGGTATAAAGAATCATCAAGAACTAAGTCATAAATGAAGTTGAAAGTACCCCTTTCTATAAGTCAGTGTTTTGGATAATATTCTTAGAACTAACTAAAAAGATAAAAATTCATCCTCCTGTCTCCTGTGCTTGGCAGAAGAATTGTTGGTCAGCAGGAATGTGCAGAACTTTGTGAAAAATTGTTTTTTAGATAATTGCCTGTTGCAGACTGTCTAGAGGAACTCACATTTTATTTTTGGCATATTGCATTAAACAGTAGCTTTTACATTTTAGGACCGATGTGTTGATTTATGTATCCTCCAGTCCTCTGGTGGACATCCAATTTCCAAACTTGGATACCTCTCTTGAGTAACTGGAGTCAAAATTTTTAGTTTTCAGACAGGAAGAGCAACTTTCCAAGTCAGTACCTGTCCAGCTCAAAGGAAAACTGCAAGGTGACGATTGGGATGGGTCTAAAAGCTTGCATAGGAAAGGCTTTACACTCACTCCCACCTGGATTTTGGGGTGTAGCCATTTTTGAATGGCTTGGCTGTCCTTTTGATCAATATCCATGCACTTGGAGAAAGCCTGGAATCTTACCTAGAAGTGCAGAATCCAAGTGGAAGTCGCGTGTGAATTAAAAATACTTGGTTTTTTTTTTCATTACCCTTAAAATTGGAAGCTTGTTAACAGCAGCTCATTGTTTTGTCACTGATACATGGGAGATACTGCACAGATATTTTTGAATTTTACCTGTTAGCAGTCAGTGTTGCAGGGAGAAAATGCAGTTCCTTGTTGGTACAACCATGACTCTTGAAGTATATTTTGGGAGGGTGCTGCTGGCTCATCTGGAAATCGAGGGATGGAAGCATCCACACCACAAGAAGATCTCACACCTATTTTTAATTGACAGTTATTGTAACTTTCATTAATATCTGAATGACACGTGTGTAAATCTGCCAGGGTCCCGAGTTTGTCTCCAACTGCGGCTTCTCTTGTTTTTCAGTGCGACTGAATGGGATGAGATTAATGGACTCCACCATTTGTTTGGGTTTAAAATAAAATGTGTACATAAAAATATATAAACCTATAAATGCAAACCTCTTTCCAGCAGTCTGAATGGCAAAATATAAAGAATCTGCACAGATCTTTGAAACACAGGGTGAAAGACGTGTTTGGAAATGATGAAAGGCAGGTCTGGAATAATTGCTCGGATGGTTTCTGGTTATCTCCTTACAGCACTGGGCTGCAGCTTTGAAGGCCAAGTCAGCCTTGCTCTGAGAGGATCCCTTTGAACCTCTGAGCTGGTACCTGACCCCTTTGGACAGGAGCAAGTGGATACCTTGTAGTTCCTTGGCTGTAGGAAAGGGTGGAGAGCTCCGCCGAGGAACACGGCTCCAAGAAAACGCTGCTGCAGAGGGGCTTTAGGGAATAAGTTGGGTTGTGGCTGGGAAGCTTTTGGCTTGGGGAGAAGTTTGGGGGGTTACAGAGGTTTTTTTTGTGTGGATTGTCATTCCAGCAGATAACACAGGTTGAGTTAAAAAGGGTTAGGACAAGGCATGATGTGGCACTGGCTGATTTTGAGAGCAAAACCAGCTCAGCAGCCCATTATTGTTACAAAACAGCTCAGTGCTTTGAAATACGCAAAATATATGAATGTGGGGAATAAATTAATGGTTTTTAGCTCTTAGTTTGGCCACTTTCCTGCTGCTTCCCCCAGCACCAGCCTGAACCTTGTGTTAAAGCCGAGCACAAATGTTTGGTTCAAAACCAGCTATAGGAGATAATGCATTTTCTGCTTGTTTCTGAAAGTGCAAAAACTCCATAATCAATCAGCTTTGAGAATAAATTGATGGCAACTCTGCCTGTGTTCAGTACAGATGATTTGTTCCTAATTCTTCCCATCCCTTTACCTTCTGACTAGCTCACAGTTAGCAGCTTTCCTGCAGATACTGCCTCCATCCACTTGCATTATATATGGAAAAAAAGGAAAGTTTTCAGAGAAGTTAGCAAGTGAAAATGGAGAATGTCATGGCAGCCAGAACTGTAGCCTTTGCTGCCAGTGACAGCTGTAATTATATATGTGGCACATACATTCTAGCAGATCCTTCCATTTAACCACCCTGGTTTAAGCACAGACCGAATTTAGGATCTGAGCATGGTGACCATGGCACTCACTAAATCTCTAATTCCGTCTTCTGCCATTTACTGTCTTTCTCAAATGCTCAGTGAGACTTTTTTTTCCTAGTTGTTCTATGGAACAGCTTTGATTTTTCTCACTTTGTGGTTATTTTAAGCTTCACAAAACAATAAGAATGTACTTTCTTTTTTTTCCCCCCTCTCTTTCCTCTGTGCTTTTATGAAAGCAGAATCTGTGTAGATAAAGCACAGTTGATCTGTTAGGGATTACTGTTTCTCAGTTATTCTTTTGCTCTTGCATATCATGCCTTTATGTAGAAGAGTATTTAAAGGTGCCGTGTAGAACAGTGAGATGAAAGATTCTTTGTGCATTGAAGAATCCTGGTGTCACAGGAGTCCACCTGTTCTCCCCCCCCTTTTTTTTTTTTCAAACTGAAGTTTATTTAAAGTGATTTTTAGTGCTTAGAAAAGCTGCTGGCTTTTGACAGCCTTCAAGATTGAAAGGCTGTCCCCACAGGTGGTGGCAGCAGCACTGTGGCCTGGAATTCAGGGCACAGGAGTGGGAATCAGAAGATCCTCGTTCTGTTCTCATCTTTATCCCAGCTGACCTTGAGCCAAGTAGCAGCGGCTGAGGCTCAGTTTTCTGTGGGGAATTTTACCCTGGCTCGCGAGGACATTGTTGTAAAGATTTGCTGCTCGCTTAGGAAAGAAAAGACAGAGGATAAAAACTCCTTGCATCATCATCAAGCAGCAGAGCTCATGTCCAGTCTACCAGCCACATTAATAATTGGCAGTTTTCAGGAGAAAATATTACCAGCAGCCCATGGAAAACCTTGGAATGAGTGGGAGTTCTTTTTGTCTGGGCAAAATTGCCTGAGAGGGGCTAACAAAGCCACACTGGTTTCTTTTGGTGGGTCCTACGTGAATGAAACTGTGGTGATTTCTGTGGAGAGTTGAGCTGGATCAGCCCAGAGATCCACTGGATGTAGCTTCGTGTGTCACATCATGGTCAGTATCGGGCAATTAATGCACCCATCCAGCTTGCAAAGCTATTCGTCTGATTAAGCACCAGAGGAGTTTTCTTTTTGACCCTTTCAGGCCATCAGCTTAATTCCCAGAAGCTTCAGATTTAATTACCCAAATCATTACACAGCATGCATAGCAGCAGATTTTATTAATGACCATAAAATTACTGAATCCTCTTTAAAATGAGTGTGGATTCCCAGCCAGAAGGTCCCTTCACACCTCAGCTCTAGTACAGGTGTATCCCACAGGTTGGTGCAGCACCTTTGCAAGTGCCACCTTTCTACACCTGATTTCCTCCAAATTTACCACCACTAGTAATGCCCTTCTGCAGTTCTGCCACCAAATCCAGGTGTTCTTGCCTCTCAAATGGTAGCTGAGCTCAAGTTTGACTATTCTCAGAACCAGTTTTTATGCCTTTAGCAGCAGCCTGACCTTTAAACCTCTCTGTTTCAGATTCCTTCCACTCACTCTGTTGCCTTTGTGCCTATCCCTAAAATGTTCTTTAATCCATTTCAATTCCTTCTCCCTGCACAATACTTTATGACTTTGTAAATCAGCCTGAGTGGTACAAAATCAAATGCTTTCCTGAGATCCTGATAACTTATGTCCACTGTTTCACTCTTGTCTAACCTAACGATTTGGTCGTATAATAAAAAGGATTTCAGCAGATTTGTCAGGCATGACCTTCCTTTTATGAATCTGTACTGAATGTCCTCTACTAAATTATGCATTTCCAAATGTTCTGCAATTTTGGCTTTTATCAACACTTCCAATACATACCCACAGCTGAAGCTGGATTTCCTGTTCGAAGATTCAGCAGAACTCTGTCACAGCCCAATGAAACTCATCGGTTTTTCAGAAGTCTCCATAACATACAACTTCAGCTTCTTGTCATCTTGCTGAATGGTTCTTTCTGAGAGAGAGTAGGTTTAGATTGGCTATTAGGGAGAAATTCTTGGCTGTGAGGGTGGTGAGGCCCTGGCCCAGGTTGCCCAGAGAAGCTGTGGCTGCCCCTGGATCCCTGGAAGTGTCCAAGGCCAGGCTGGGCAGGGCTTGGAGCAGCCTGGGCTAGTGGAAGGTGTCAGGATTGGAACAAGGTGAGCTTTAAAACACCTTTCTACTCCAAACTATTCTGGGATTCTTGTGATTCTATAGATCTTGACATTGGAATCAGGATTTTGGTTTATAGAGCTCTGGCAGTCCTGTGTGCTCAGGAAATACACAGGCTTGGTGTCACACGTGGAACGAGTTGCTGAGTCGCAGCCCACTCGCAGGTGAGGGGTGTAGGCCGATAGCTCAGTCTATATTTGGTCCCAAGCTTCCTAAATAATTTCCGTTGAGACTGGAGGTCAGTTCAGCTCTCTGTGCATCCATTTATTTTCCTTGTGTGTTTCCTAAAGAGTATTTTCTGTTGCAGGCTTGTGTTGTGCTTTTGGCTGAATATGTATGTGTGAGGGGGGAAGGGAAGCTCCAAATCCTCCGAGTGTTCTTGCTTAAAGCCCTTATGTTTGTGCTTATACCTACTTGAATGTATACCTTGTCACTCGGGCTGTGCTTCCAAATCTGGATTTCTCTTGGAGGGATGTTCTGACCCACCTACTTTGCACTGCTGATATATTTAGCAGAGTTTTGCCGTAATAGTCCTCCGGTGCTGTCCCAAAGCTGTCACCTGCTCTGCTGCCTCCCTCCTTCCCAGGCCCCTTCCATGCGTCAAAAGCCACCTGCCAGAGTTCTGCCTAGGACAAGGGGAATGGCTTTAAACTGAGAGTAGGTTTGGATTCTGTATTGGGGAGAAATTCCTGGCTCTGAGGGTGGTGAGGCCCTGGCACAGGGTGCCCAGAGAAGCTGTGGCTGCCCCTGGATCCTTGCAAGTGTCCAAGGCTAGGTTGGATGGGGCTTGGAGCAACCTGGGCTAGTGGAAGGGGTCCCTGCCCATGGCGGGGGCTGGCACTGGATGAGCTTTAAGTCTGTTCCAACCAGACCATCCTGGGATCCCATGATTCCTTGTCCCCAAGCCTGGCTCATGCAAAGCAAAGGTGCTGTTCAGCCTGGTTAGATCCAGAGTGGCATAGGAGGGTCCCAGTTGGATCTACAACTCCCTGACAGGAGGGTGCAGCCAGGTGGAGATCGGCCTCTTCTCACAGATGAAAACAGACAGGACAGGAGGAAATGGCTTAAAATTGCACCAGGGAAGGCTTAGATTGGATATTAGGAACAGTTTCTTAAACAGAAGGGTGGTCAGGCATTGGAAGGGGCTGCCCAGGGAGGTTTGGAGTCCCCATCCCTGGAGGTGTCCAGGGAACAGCTGGACATGGCACTCAGTGCTCTGGGCTATTGACAAGGTGGGGATCAGTCAAAGATTGGACTCAATGGTCTTGGAGGTCATTTCCAACCTAAATGGCTCTGGGATCACAGTGCTGGAGCAGAACATCTGGGGATGGAATATGTGTTAAGACTGCAGGGAATAGTCTGTTCTTTGGCCTGGACCCAGCTTAGAGCACAAGCATCCCTAGAACCCAGCTTGGGTCTGTGTGTGCCCTGTATCTGTTGCTTATTGAAGGGGAAAATTGGAGTTATGGAGATACTTAACTTAAAATTACAGAAGATGCTCAGTGTAATAGATTGGCTTTTCTTTAAAAAGCCAGGTTCTGCCTCCCTCCTCCAATCTTCCTGTTAGATGTCATCCAAGATGGATTCCAAGTGCAAAAAAAAAAAAAAGGGAAAAGAAATAAAGCAAGAGAACCTGCAGCAAGTGAATCATTCCTACTAAATTTAAACCACTTATTATGGGGAGGAAAAAAAAAAAGAGAACTCGGATTACAGGTTTAGCAAGCGTGAGCACATACTTCAATGTGTATTGCTGGATTTGTAATTGCCAAACTACTGATTTCTTGGAACTCTGCTATTAGCATTGTTAAGCAGTGTTCCAGACAGTCACTCCTATAAATCCTGTTAATATGTTAAGCAGGAGAAGGCCTTTGAAAGAATAATATTTAGCTGGCGAGTGATCTCCATTTGGGTGTGTGGTCTGGGCTAAGGTAGGGGAAGTGACTGTGCTTGCTCTTGGAATGTTCTGCTGGAGCACCCAGTTGATGTTTGTGTGAATGTTACTTGGTTTCTAGTAGGTGCTTAGGAATATTTTATTTATCTGTTGGGATAAAAGTGTTAAATAGGGTGTGTAAAGGGTCTTAACAGAGAGGAAGAAAAGTCCTTCTCTTAAAAGGAGAGGGACTGTGGACAAGGGATGGAGGGACCGGAAATGGGGGAATGGCTTCCCACTGCCAGAGGGCAGGGTTGGGAGGGATATTGGGAAGGAATTATTCCCTGTGAGGGTGGTGAGGCCCAGAGAAGCTGTGGCTGCCCCTGGATCCCTGGCAGTGTCCAAGGCCAGGCTGGATGGGGCTTGGAACAACCTGGGCTAGTGGAAGGTGACTCTGCCCATGGCAGGGGGTGGAACTGGATGAGCTTTAAGGTCCTTTCCAGAACAAACAATCCTGTGATTCCATGCTTTTCTGACTCTTGACTTTGGAATTAATATTTTGTCTCATGTAGCTTTGGGAGTACTCTGTGCTCAGGGTATCAGCAGCTCCCCACCTGCAGTTCAGCAGGTTGGGTGTCAGACACGGAGCGAGCTGCTGAGTCTCAGCCCAGTCACAGATCACTGAGTTCCAACCCCTGCCCTGGGCAGGGACAAGTCATCTCCGTGTGTTCTGCACGAGTCACTGGGTAGAAACAAGATGAAGTCTCAGGTATAAAGTCACCAGCGTACAGCTTTACCTTGGACTAAAAGCTCATCCTCTCCCTTGCCTTTGCTGCTCCATGTTCCTCTGCAGGGGTGGGAGAGCCCCCCAGGCCTTCTGGCAAAGCTGTGAAAAAGGAAGCTTTGATCGGCCTCTTTGCTTGCCATGGATAATTCCTTTAGAGGGGAAGCTGATCAAAGTCCAGGTCAGCCGGGAGGAAGAAGAGGGGAAGCAGAAAAGGACGGCGGAGCCACAGATCGATATTTTGAGCACAACAGGTTGACAAGGGCACGGGGTGGAGCGGGGCAAGGGGACGTGTTTGATCTGTGCTGCTGCAGTGGGGACACGTCTGCCACATCCCAGCCCTGTTCCAGCATCCCTGGCAGACTCAGGATGCTCTGATACCTCCTCGTGTTCTGAAGTGAACAACAGATGGGTGCCCTGGGTGCCCTGGGACCTCCAGCAGTTGTGAGCAGAGGGCAGACCCTGGTGACACCACCCTGCTCTCAGCCTCCTTCTATGGCACAATTTTTATGTAGACTTTTTTGGGAGATGAAAAAGGGCTGCATTATTACTTTATTATGAGTAACTGAGAGCTTGCAGCACTTTTCAGAACACCAGTTTTTATTTTGTAAAGTTCCTACCAAGTTTACTGTTTGTACAGCATTTTATCACGTTCCTCTTTGGGAAAAAGGAATGATGATCTTAAATCCAAAACCTGTTTTAAAACAGGTAATACTTAAATTTTATGCAGTGAATTTGCTATTGTCAGGTGATACCACTTTCTTCTTAATGCTTTTTTTTGTGCCATACAGCAGTGCAAAAATAAAGGATTGTGAGGCATGACTTGCTTCTCTTGCTTGTTCCTGATACAAACGATGGCAGATACAGTTCTGGTTTCTTTTTTCGGGTCAGCAACTGGGTGCAGGTTCTTCAGCTCAGTTCACCTGAATGTGCCTCTTGTACTGAGCATCTTTATACTGTCACAACGTTGTGTAGTTGCAGTTCTCTGTGCCTGCCAAGGGTTTTACATCCATGCAGATGCAAATTCCAAGCATGACGGACCACTCTGAAAAAATGCAGCTCTTGGAAGTGTTCCCTGATTTGGCACAGGAAAAGTTAAAATCAAGTCAAATAAAAAGGAAATCCAGTTTGATTCAGTCAACACATTTCAAAGCCTTTGTCTTGCAATTAATCTCCCTCTGTCAAGTGACCTGATGCTAAGTGCAGTTTCTGGAATTCCAGTAAAGAGGGTTTGAGGCATCTACTGAGGTGTTCCCTGGAGAGTCACGGATGAAGGACGGTCCCTTCCTGTCCAGCTTGATGAACACCGATTTCTTGGAGCTGTTGTATGTTCTGCAGTGCCCCTTGTTGACCCTGCCCATTCCCAGCCACGACCTCCACAGAATCTGTTGAGTTCCTCTTCCTGGTGGACTCCTGAATCCTCTTTGGGACAAACAGTCTGCAGTGGACGTGGATTCATGGCATGCAGACATTGTGCTTGGCAATAGAGCACCTCATTTCACTTGGCATGTCCAGAGCTCCTGTGTCCCTGTGTCCCTCAGAGAAAACTCTCAAGGTAATTGGTGTTAATTGGGATGGTTTTTGAACAAGCCTTTCATTTGGCCCAGGCTTAGACTCAAGGACTTGGCAATGTCCCACCCATCAGTTTTGTCAGGTTGAAGGTGTGTTCCTCAGGGTGTACCTGGAGTTCAGGGTGCAAGCCCTCCTGATGTCATGTAGGGGCTTTAAATGTCAGTTCCGCTCCAGGGTCTGTCTTGCATCTTGTAGCTCTGTAGGAGTCAGCTGGGTCCTAACTCACTCTTCCTCCCCCATTTCAGTGGTCAAACTGGTCTGAGGTGGCTGAGAACCTGGTTGATCCTGAAGGAAATGGGGTTGTAGCAGCCGTTGGCTATCCCTACAAGTCAGGAGTTTGTGCCTTGCTGTCCTTCTTCTGCTGGTGACATTCACTTGTAATTTTAGCTGGAAAAGCCAATTCAAATCTGGTCTTTGATTCCAGGCAAAATTTTAGCCATGATTGGAGTGGACAACATGCAGCAGTCCAGGAGATACAGGAGTGTAGGTGCTGGAAGCTCATTTGTAAACAATAACCAAAATACAGCCTGTGTGCTCTGCTCAAAGGTGTCTGCAGAGGTGGCTTGGTGACAGCATTTCATTTCCAGCTGCCACTAAGGACAAAGCAGCACTAAATTACATCCTTTTACTGGGATTGCATTGCCTCTGATGGATCTCTGGGACTTCTGGAGTAACTCAGGGTCCTTGCCGGTGAAATACAGATGGTCATTTCTGCCCTTCTGGAAGCCTTGGAGTTTGGGAAACTTCATGATTTTGTGACCTCAGTTTTTCTGTAGTGGGATCTGTTACCAGTCTTTTTCAAAATGAAGCCTGGCCTCTGCCTCGTGCTCTAAGAAATTGCAGTAAGTTTGGGCAAGGAGGTTTCTTTGTGTGGGATTTGGAAGGGACAGGAAGGGAGAAACAGTTTTGACTGTGATTCTTGGCTAAATGTCCTGTGCACATGTGCTGCAAGGCATGTTGTAGAAGAAATTATCTATTTGCTTTTTTTCCATTTACCTGTAATAAATGATAAGCTGTGGCTTTATCGTAAGGTTGAGGTATTTGTTTTCTAAAGGGGAGAGGCTTCTGTCGATGTTTTCTCCTCAGAGAGTTCTGAGAAAAAAGAGGATCCCATAAAAAATTGTAAACTTGTTAACTTGACAAGGAGCTGCTGCATTCCCTCACCCTAATCCCAAAATATGGCCTGCTCCAGGGTTGTACCGTGAAAGGTTTGGTAAATAACACAGTCACAGTAAGAATGAAAACAGCATTGGCTGGAGGTGACTTCTGAGCATTTTTTCCCAAGGATTTTTGTGTTCATGAAAAGTGTGATCTCTTGCTGCTTTCCACTCACTAGCGCAGGTTGCTCAGAGAAAATGAAGTCTTAAATTTTGAAGATACTCTGGGTGTCGTCCTGAAAAACTGGCTTTGGTGGCCCTGCCTGACCAGGGAGCTTGGATAAAAGGATTTCCACGTGGAACTGGATGCTGCACGTCACCAAGCCGTGGGGTGTGCTCAGGAGGTGACAGTGCCTGGAGAAGGTTCCTAGCCTTGCTTCCCAGGGCACAAATAAAACACATCCTCAAGTCATATGGCAGAGCTTTTTTTAAATTTTTTTCCCCCTAATATACCACCTATTTTGGGAAAATGGGCTAGAGAGTCCTAGATTAGCTCCAGTATTTTGGACACTAGTCCTACTTTTGTGCGTGTACCCAGATGAATTTAAGTTTTGATACAAACGCAGTACCTGGAGTTTTAAAAGCACTGGGTAAATAAGAGCCTGTCTGAACATCTCCCAGGAATAAAGGACTTGGAGCTGGCAAAGGAAGGCTGCTGTCTGCGATGTGAAGCCAAGACACATTCAAAGTAGAAATCAAGTACAAATTTGTAATGGAGAGGGTGATTAATCACCAGAATGAACTGGAATTGATGGATCCTTGGTCTCTTGCTGGTTTTGAGGCAAGATGTCCTGGGACAGAAGTTAAACCAGGTAACAGCTTTACTTCACACTGGCCTCAGTGTAGGGAAGCCAGTTGAATCCAAAATCATTTAGGTTGGAAAAGACCTCCAAAATCATCCAGTTGGAACGAGTCCCACCTTCGACAGATCACCACCTTGTCACCCAGACCAGAGCATCGAGTGACACATCCAGTTGTGCCTTGAACACGTCCAGGGATGGGGACTCCACCACCCCACTGGGCAGCCCATTCCAATGTTTAACAGCTTTTCCATGAAGAAATTCCTCCTGATGTCCAGCCTGAACCTCCCCTGACACGTTTATGGGCATGTGTACACACATGTGCACAGGGTCCACCCAGAAGGCCTGACAATTCCTGCAGACCTTAAGCTGTACATTGAGTAAAAGACCTAAATTTTAAATTTTTTGCTATTTCTAGGAGAGTATTTGTTTCTAATTGTGCATGGAGTTGGGGATCTGCCTTTACTGTGAGTTCAACAGTGATAGAACTTTGTTCTTAGGGCTGAATTTCTTCACCAGGCTGGACCTTGGTGGTTCTGCATTTCAGGAGTGCTGAGACAATTGTAGTGGGGGGGCCTCTGCTGTGTTCAGCCACTGATACTGCCCTGGGTGGCTTTAAGCCAAGAATTCAGCCCCTCTGTTCATGTTTTACTTATGTCAAAATGGTGATGTTTGTCTTCCCCAAGGACTAAAGCTTTTAGTTTGTTATTTGTGAAACCCATTTTAAGAACTCACCAAGGAAGGTATTAGTGAAATACAAAGTGATGGCTTTTTTTTTTATATATACTATGTGAGTCACTCAGAAATTAAAAGAGAAAATGAGTTTCTCTTCCAAATAAGTGATATCAGCCTCATCTCTACCAAGTGACTTTCTCCTTGCTTCTGCAGGGTGTTGTGGATCAGGGTGAACTCTACTTCAAAACATTTAATTGCACACAGTGAGAAATGAAGAAAACTGAAGTGGATCCCAAGAATGTATTAAAAATCAGAACTAAAATGAGAATGATTTCATGTCAAGTGAGACAAATGCAGAGTTGATACTCCAGTGCTTCACACTTCCACTTGTCCTTGGCACCGAGAAAATGAGATTTTTAATATCTGAAAAACAGATTGCCATGAAGACTCATCCATTGTAAATTTAAGCTGCCTTTATAGCAACTTAAGCTGGGGACAAGATTGTTCATTACATCTGATTCTACAACTGCAGCCATGATTTCCATATTAATAGTGGCTTCTCTTTTTTTATTGTCTGTACCAGAAATAGGAAGGGGAGCTGGTTGTGTTTTCCCTGGGTTAGCAGATAATTTATTTAATGAATAATGCGAAAAGGGCAAAGGTTTGTGAGTTCTTACTCCCATATCACCACAGAGAGTGGTGACACCTGCCTTGGCTGCTGTGCTCAGGCTGCTTTGGTGCTTTGGTTCGTGCTGAAAGGAGACTGAGGGAAAGAGGGATATTGAGTCACAGTTCAGAGTCAGGATTTGTTGCTGATGGAATTCATGTTGGTCAGGACTGAATTTTTTTGACTCAGATTTTAGGTGAAGGGTTTGCTTGTTCCCTGCCTGATGTGCACTTAAGTAACAAAAGCACTGAAGCAACTTCTCACATGTGTCTGGGGGTGGGGAAGGTATTTCTGTGCCACTGAACTTTAGACCAACGTGGAGTCAAAGACTGTTTGTGCCCCTTTTCAATAGCGGCCGCTCGGGGCTGGCAGCGGCCGGAGGAAGCACCAGCTTCCTCTCCTTTCTCTGCAACTGCATTTCCTTTCACCAGCCCTGCTCCCAAGGCAGACCTGAGCATTCCCTGTCCTTCCTTGCTCAGGCTGGGATAGTTCGTGGTTGCATTCTGAGTGTAATAAATTTGCCTGACACTTTAACGTAGCAAAAATGGAGAATATTCCCTATTTTGTCATGGATTTGCTGCTGTTTATTTCCGCTGAAATCCCATTGTCCTCTGTCTGCACTCACAGATCTGGAGTCTCTTGGAAAGGTTCATTTTCCTCCTCTAATCACGTCCCAAATTTGGTCTAGATCCTAATGGCTCTTCACTTAAAGCATCTGAGGTCCATACCAGTTTTTTCCTCTTTCATTGCTATCACTAATATCATCCTCCTGCCTCTGTCATCTCGAAACCTGAGTTACTGCAGCCTTTTCTTTGCTTCTCTTATCTCATCTCCTCGTGTTCTACTTTTAATCCTGCATTTCATGGTGATGGAAGGTGATTTTTTTTTTTCCTTTCTGGGTTTTCTTCTTTGCTACATCCATACTCCTCACCCTGAAGCAGATCTTTCTCTGAGGAATCCAGTTCTCTATCATTAGCCTCTCTGACCTTCAGAAAGTTTGTATATATTTAAGTCTAATTTGTTCCTCTTTGGAAAACAAAACAGCTCTCTGTAGTAAAATTTGGCAAGAAGTCAGCAGCATGATCTCATGTTTTTTGTGACTGCCTTGGGGAATATGTTTAAAATGCAGTTAAAGAGATTTGACAGAGGAGGGGTTTGGTGGGGGAGTCTCTCTGAAAGGTTTGAGGTGGCTGACCAGGAGGGATCTGGGTGTTTGGCTCTTCCATCCGTCAGTGGTTTGGTGTTGCTTATTCTCTCCCTGCCCACAGAACGTGACCTCTGAGAGTCTGCTTGGGATCACTCATCTTGGTGACCTCTTCTGGAGAGAAAGAGGCAGCTCAGGACCTCAGTGTGGGCCAAGTGAGTTGTTCTGGAAGAGCAGCAGCCAGCACTCAGCACCTCCCCTCCCTGGAAACACCCAGAGCCTTCCTTGGCCACGGCTGGGTGGGAGAAAGCTCTGGTGGACAGGCTTAAGCCTCCCAGGAAAGCTGGTGGCCAAAAGCTGAGTGCTGCTACTTCTGGGAAAGCTCATTCAGCCCAGCCTTTGGTCCTGAAAGTTCATGAGTTTTTTCATGGAGGAAAAAAGGAAAAAAAAACCTGCATGAAGATGCTGTCACCATCCCTGGAGGGATTTAAGAGCTGTGTGGGATGTGGCACTTGGAATATGGGCCAGTGGTGGCCTTGGCAGTGCTGGGGTAACAGTTGGACTTGATGGTATTGATGGAGGTGATTTTCCTCCTGTATTCTCCTTTGTGAGACCTCACGTGGAGTTCTGTGTCCAGCTCTGGGCTCCTCAGCACAGGGAGCTGTTGGAGTGAAACCAGAGGAGGCCACAGAGCTGCGCAGAAGGCTGGAGCCCCTCTGCTCTGGAGCCAGGCTGGGAGGGCTGAGGGTGTTCACCTGGAGAAGAGAAGGATCCAGGGAGACCTCAGAGTCCCTTCCAGTGCCTAAAGGGGCTCCAGGAGAGCTGGAGAGGGACTTGGGACAAGGGATGGAGGGACAGGACAAGGGGGAATGGCGTTCCACTGAAAAAGTGGAGAACTGGGTGGGATATTGGGAACAGGGACAGGACACAGGGAGTGGCTTCCCACTGCCAGAGGGCAGGGATAGATGGGATATGGGGAAGGAATTCTTGGCTGTGAGGGTGGTGAGGCCCTGGGACAGGGTGCCCAGAGAAGCTGTGGCTGCCTCTGGATCCCTGGAAGTGTCCAAAGCCAGGCTGGGCAGGGCTTGGAGCAACCTGGGGTAGTGGAAGGTGTCCCTGCCCATGGCAGGAGGTGGAATGGGATGAGCTTTAAGGTTCCTTCCACCCCAAACCATTCTGGGATTCTGTGATCTTCGAGGGCTTTTCCAGCCTAACCAGCTCTGTGACTCTGCAGTCCCCACGTGCCCAGTGGGTTCCACCTGGTAGAGGTGCAGTTCTTCCCCAACATCTTCAGCAGGTGTTGAGGGAGGAAGAGTTGTTCTCTAATATCTGAACCACTTTTAACCACTGAGAAGAGCCGGGCTGTGTCCATCCATGATTGCTCTTCGTGGATTAGCGATCCATGATTGCTGATTTTACAGATGGAGCAGGGAAATTACCCCAGGCAACTCCCTCTGCTACTGTATCCACTCATTTCTATCCCATCCTGCCTTTTCCCTTTCCTGTTGGTTACTAGTTTGACTTTTGGAGCACTTTCAGTCCATGTTAGTTTGTGGAGAAAGACATCAGCAGTGATAGCTGGGGAAAATTCTATTAGGTCATTCCTTCTCAGAGCACAGTACCTGTCTCCCTAGCTCTTTGCGGATGTTGGCCAAATAATCCTTTTAATAGCTTTTGTGAGTTAAAAGGGTAGGTAACTGTCATAAGGCTAAATGATTGCATAGATTAATTTACTTGTGGCCAAAAGAAATCAATTGTAATTTAAATTTTTGTCTCTGGACTGATTACAGCACCAGACATCAGCTTTCTGTGTAAGAATCTGCCATGTGCATTGAAGTCTGTGGGTCTGGATTAGTGACAGGTTATCCAGAAAGATGTGATTGGATCTCTTTGCCTCTCAGAGACATCTCTAATGTCGTTGGATCTTTTCCTTGTGTCTTACAGAATGGTGAATAACACTGAAGACCCTCAAGAGGCTTTGTAACGTCCCATCCTCATGTAAAGTATGCTCAGAACTTTTCCAGTAGTGTAAGTACAAGCTGAAGAAACTCATAGCAATTAAGAGTGATTTTGTGGTATTTTTCTGTTAAATTGTCTAAAAGAAGTGGTTACAATGATTATGAGCAGTTGGCTGAGTTGGAGACTTCCACTGGTTTAGTGGAATATTTAAACCAGGGAAGACATTTAAACCAGGAATAGTAAAATAAGTGGACATTTAAATCGGGCAGTAGTAACACTGAATTCCTCACTTGGTCTGGCTGATGTACTGCTCACGCTTCTACACTTCTGTCACTGAAACAGAAGGAAAATGATGCAGTTCTCAGAAACTCAGCCTTGATAAGAGAAAAATCAGTGTTAAAGGAGAGATCTCCATCCAACCACTGAACATACGAGAGGGATAGAGAGTTTAGCACCACTCTAGATTTGCTAAAAGGGATGAGCCACCTTCAATTTAGTATCCTCTGGCAGAGACAGAAGGCTGAGGCACCTCATCTAACCCTGGAACTGCATGTGTTGGTCCAAGCAGCTCAAGTACCTTGAACTCCAGTGCCAGTCGAGGTTGTCCAAATTTCATCCTGGAATTTGAAATTAGTTTGTTCCTTTAAATGACTTCTATCATATATCTTCAATTTAATTGGTTTCCATGCTGTTTCTTCAATAAATAAGCAAATGAATTCAGGTTTTGGAGCTTGTCAGGCTGAAAGGAAGGGCTTGAGCTGCACTGTGCTGTCACTCATCTCCCACTGGCCATTCCTGTATCGCTGTTCCCGATATCCCTGTTACAGGCACAACCAAATGTTCACCCTGGCAATCAGATTCCTGGGATACTTTGACCTCTTGACTTAAGATTGTTCCTTCTCTCAGACTGAGCTGGAAAGAGGAACCTTTTCTGCAGAATAAGTAGCAAGGAACTGGGCTGCTCTGCATGCATCACGTTTTCCCAGATGGATTATTTCAAGGATGAAGATTTATCCTTGGACATTCATAGTGCAAGTGGCAGTGCAGTCACAGCCTTCTGTGGAGGGAGTCACAGCAAAAAATGATGACTGCCAGGGATGTAGTGTTGGAAACCAAACTCCAATGCATTTCAAAGAGCCATTAATTAGTTATTTTCTATTGCTGGTGGCTTAGTGTTCTGTTCAAAACTAGTGGTTTCCTACTTGCTGGCAGTCCCTTGAGCCACCTCCTCTGGAAGTAAGTTGGATTTCGGTATTAAAACCACCACTTGAAATTTTAAAGACCTAGTTCACAGCAGGAGAGAAGTCTGGAGGTAAGGCCACGTCACCCTGGGCATCTTTGTTATCCCGGTAATTCGGAGTTTGCTGGGTGACCTCAGAGCTCCTCTGTGCTTTGAGTGAGCACAAGGACATCTCACAGCTTTGTGTCAGGCTTTTGCCAGAAATTTCCAAACTGGGAATTGCATAGCTTGAATTTCCTGGTTTTTAGCTCGATTTCAGTCATGTTCTGCCCCCGTGCAGTTTTCTGCTGCCACATCCCAGCAGAGCAGTAGCAGCTTCCTTGATTTATTCCAGTGTATGTGCAGTTAATATGGTCCTGGAAGATGCAGTAGAAGTAGAGGTGAATAATTTTTGACTGAGGTAAAAGTGGAGGGAGCCTTTTTGGAGGGGATTAGAGAGGAAATGGGCCACGATGACCAATTTAAATACAAAGTTTCCAGATTAAACCACAGTTACCTTTTGAAAGGGGTAGATGGGATTGTGAAAGGGAAAGAATAAAATGGAGCCTTAAAAACATTTTTAGAAGTTTGAATGTTAATAGTGATTAAGAGTAAGATTGAACAGTTGCAGACCTGCCATGGTAAGAGAGTAGTTGGGTTACTCCTAAGAGTGGGAATCACCTGGGTGCAGTTATTTCACTGCCTCATTTTTACCCTTAGCGGAGTGAGAGTCAGTGCTGGAGAGGAATTTGAGGCATGGTGTGAACACAGAACTCTTGATCTTGGTCTCACAGGAATAAGGAATTTATCTAAAACAAAGTCCTGTAGCCAGCACAGGTTTATCTCTGTTGGGCTCCCCATAAATATGGGAGTAATTACTTGTGCTTCACAAGTCCATATTGATTAATTAATATGTGTTAATAGTGAGCTATGACCATCAGTATGTTTTACATCCCTCAAAGTATGATTTCTGATAGAACCAGGCAGTTTCACTGTCATCACTTCAAGTTTACCCGAGTTCTCAGTGCTTATGAATTTAACTGCCAGCAGTGACAGGGCTGTCTGGGGAGTGAGTAAAAGAAAATCAGGGTGAGTAATGCAAATGGAAAAGGACTGGATTGAAGCCTTGTCATCATTTAGGGAAACAACAGGAAGAAAAGAACCAGAGTGTGAACTCTACCAAGTCAGCACAGATTGAAGAGCAGGCACTGGAGTTAGAGTGGCTTAGAAAATCACCACAGGCTGAGCTCTACCTGTCCAGTGTCCTTGAAAGGTGGCACAAAACAGGTTAATTAAACTCAGGTAACAGAAAACTCAGCTGATTTTCTCCTTTTGTCTTCAGTGACAAGGTATCATGGAAATAGTGGGCGACTCTGGGATTATTCAGTTGGCTTTTTTAGGTTCTTAACTGAAACAATGTCCTGCCTGAGCCCTTGGTTTTACTTCAGGATAAACCAGATGAGGAGTTAATTCATGATTTCACAGCTAACGTGACCTAAAGAAAAATCTTGTTGAATGGAAAAGTTTTTTTCCTCAAAAGGGTTTGGCACAGCTGCCCAGGGCAGTGGTGGATTCCCATCCCTGGAGGGATTTAAAAGCTGTGTGGATGTGACACTTGGGGACATGGGTTAGTGGTGGCCTTGGCAGTGTGGAATGTAGACTGGGTCTTGTCTGTCGTGCAGGAAATTTCCCTGGTTGGGCCCTGGCTTACACAAAGAGATGTTTGTTGCTTTAAGAGCATTAATTAGGATATTCATTTCTTTCTGAAATGCTTTTACCTAAACTAAAACTCCAGTATGAAGCAGCAGTGGCCAGAAGCCCATGGTTTTTACTGTTATGATTTATTTTCTTCAAGGAGACACGGTTATCTGTTCCTGAGTTCTCCAGGTGTAATCTCTGTCTTCACTGAGGCTGTGCCAGTAAAACTGCACTTGCAAACTGTTTTTTTAGTGGAAAATAATTTGCTTTGTAGTTAAGCACAAAAACAGGGGTAGGTGAGGTTCAGCTGTTTGCTGAACAGACAGGGTTTGGATTTTAGTTGTAGATCCGGAGCAGCAGATTTCTCTTTTGAGGAAGTGTTTTGGCTGTTGGTGCTGGTGGTAGATCCTGAAGGAGAACGAAGGTACCTGAAATTCTTCAGACTGTCACCTTTTCTTCACGCGTGGAAGAGGTGGTGGAAATCCTGGTGATGGCTTTGCTTGAGAGTTGTCCTGCACCTTGTCATGTCTGATGCTATAGATGGACCTTGTATGCGTGGTGAGAAAATGCTCAGAGTTTGGCCAGGCTCTTGTTCTGCCTTCTTGCAAAATTCCTCTGTGACTTTGAGCAAGTCATTTGGACTTGTCCAAAGTCCAGCCCCTCTCTGGGAGCTCTTGGTCACAAAAATTAGTGTAGTGTTACTTCCCTGCCTCACAGGGATCTTGTGATTCCAGTCTTTTGATACCCCAGGTGGCAGAATTAATGGAGAAGAGTTCTGAGATTCTGCCTGGACTTTAATAAAGGGTTGGTCAAATTTTGAAATCAAATGGAGGAGGCAGAAGACAGCACTGTACCCTGGAGTCTTGATGGCTAAAAATTATGAATTATCATAGAATTCCAGAAAGGTTTGGGTTGGAAGGGACCTTAAAGCTCATCCAGTTTCACCCCCTGCCATGGGCAGGGACACCTTCCACTATCCCAGGTTGCTCCAAGCCCCATCCAGCCTGGCCTTGAACACTCCAGGGATGGGCCAGTCTGGTGTCTGGGGCAGGCCCATGTCTCAGTTTTATTGATGACTTTTTAAATGACTCTGTTTCTTCACATGGATTACACTATTTCAGGGTGTTCATGAGATTTACTGTAAGTAAAGCACACAAGCCCTGCTTTGAGAGCTTATACAGAGCTTATACATCCAAAGTTTAGTCTTTGGCTCTCAAATCCAAGAGCTCCTCCTTGCTCTTGGCACTGGCTTGGGCTTTGGGCCCTGGTTCAGCACTCAGCTGCCACTACAGCTTTTCTCTCTGTTTGTTAGTCCTTCTGGTCCCTCATTCTGCCCTTGAATCCAGGCTCAGAGTTTGAATTCCTGCCTTGTTGCTGTAGAATTGCAACAATAGCAGGAAACCCAGATTTTGGAAGTGGGGAAGGTTAGGGTTAGACAGATAAGGTGTCAGTGTGAATCAGTGTGTGCCTTGAGTAGAATTCAGAAGTATCTGGCTGCCAGCCCTGTGCTTAGTCAGAGGTCAGTCCCTTTTGTAAGACTTGGATTATGACAATAATTGCCATTTATATTATATTTTTGCCTTGTAAGATCAATCTCAAGTTCTCTCTTTCCCAGAGACGTAAAGCAGAGTTAAGTTACTCACCCAAGTGGCAAAACTGCTGGGTTCATTCACTGCCAGCATCCAGTAAAATTATTTTATCAGCAGAAAATTTCAGAGAATAAGTGGAAGAACAGCTTGTGTAGAATAGTGAGTCGGGGTTTGGGGCTCTTTAACCAGCTGAGAAACTTGAAGCCTCCTGAAGAAACGATGTGTTGATATTCTGCTCTCAGCTTGCCTCCTCTAATTTGGGTAGCGGTGAGTATTTGATTACGCCGGATTTATTTGCAGAAGTTTCAGGCTGCTCTTATTAATTGTCCCCATTTTGATCGAAGGCGTGTGGCAGAGCTCTGCATTCCGGAGCCGCTGGTTTGCATCCCTAAACAGAGCCGGTGACGCTGAGCCTCCGTGGCTCAGCTCGGAGCCTGATTTCCCTCCTTGCTGCAGCGCCGGGCCCTCATTTCCCCGGGATGAGAGCAGTCATTACAAGAATTACATTTTGTTTGTGAATCAGGATGAATGGGAGTAGAGGCCTTTTTTTTGAAAATCAGAACCCAGAGATGCAACTGCAGGAGATAATTATGCAAACGTATGGATGAGAGGATGGCTCTGTGTTCGTTGACATGATGAGCACTTCAGGCCTGTGGTTTTTTCTCTCTCCCTCTCTCTCTTGAAAACTGGTACAACTCCTCTGAAAATACTGGAGTTGCAACTGATGAGTGTAAGTGATGAGTCAGATCCTTAATCCTCTGTTACGCCCCAGAATTCACAGCATCAGCTCCTGGTTTGAAGGCAGCTTTGCTTAATATGGTGCAAAGTTTTAGGTGCTTCTGAAATATTTATATTGCTGTGAATCATCGAATCACAGAATGGTTTGGGTTGCAAGGAACCTTAAAGATAATCTCATTCCAATGGCAGGGATGCCACTCACTATCCCAGGCTGCTCCAAGCCCTGTCCAGCCTGGCCTTGGACCCTTCCAGGGATGGGGTAGCCACAGCTTCACTGACAAACCTGTGCCAGGGCCCCACCACCCTCTGAATTAAAGGACATTCACTCGTTCAGTGAGAAAAGAAAAGGCCAAATCTTGAATTTCAGAAGACTGGGTACTGTTACACCCTAAATGCCCCAATTCTCTTCCAGCAGTGCCTTAGAGCTGCCCTGAAAGGGTCACAGTCTTTATTTCTGGGCTTGATGATCCTTGTGGGTCCCTTCCAACTCAGAATAATCTGTGATTCTGAGATGTATTTTGTGATATGTCAGTGCTCTGTTTGTGGAACAGCTGTAGCTCGATGAAAGCCCTTCTTTTGAGCATCTTGTAAAAACCAAGATGTGAGCTGCCTCCTTTGGGATGGGTAAAGGGTTGGATGGGGCCCTGACCAACCTCATCTCTCAGTGCCACCCCTGCCCATGGCAGATGAGCTTTAAGGTCCCTTCCAACCCAAACCAGCCTGAGATTCTGTGTAGAAAAGCAGGGACTGAATGAAACTGTGCTTGGTCCTTGGATCTCACAAATATGTGTGGAGAGAGAAACAAGCTTGCATAACCTAAAAGAGGGATAAAAAATTCAGAGTGGGCAGCTGGAAGTGGAGTTTCTTTGTAGTCACTGGTTCTCGTAGGAAGCATCTGGAGCAGTACTTCATGTGAATTAGGTGGTTGAATATCAGACTGGGTGATAAGTAAATTACATTGCTTTGGAAATAGCAATGCCATCCTTAATGCCCATTTTTAATATCGGGAGGACATCCACCTCCACAGCTGTTCAGGCTGCAGTTCTCACCAATACTGTCTGCACAGACACACAGGAAAAATCTGGCAGGTTAAGGAGTTCACAGTTAGACTGTGATAGTTAAAACTCTGGTTTAGTTAACGAGTTGTAAAAGGGTTTTTTTAGCTGTGTACTTTAGAAGAACCTATTTCAGCTGGAAAGCCATAATTTACGTTGTGATTTTGCTCTTCCATTTAGATGGTGAGAGGGGATTGAGTGACACCAAGGAGGTGCCTGTGATGTTGCAAAAATTGCTGGTGCTGTAATAAATGAGATGACAAATCCTGGGTGTCCCTGTGGGCAGGACAGTGCAGTGCAGGGGGGTCCTGCCATGTGTCAGAGAAGGGTAAATGTTGGCGTCTCTCCCCATCCTGTTCTCCTCAGTTGATGGGACTCTATCAGAATCATTCTTAAACCAATTACCAGACTTAGGATCCTGTTCTGAACACTTTGGCTCTTGCCCACATCCATATTATGCAGATTATATCAAATATAGGTCTTATATCAAAGAGCACCACTGGTTTTGTAAGTCTTGAGCTTTGCTTATTAGATAAAGCAGTGAATTTTAATGGGAATTGGAGAAGGACCTCTGCAGAAGAGCATCTCCTCAGTGATGCTAGAATGCTTCCTACTCATCTACAGTGAGTAGAAGAGTGGAAAAAATGATTTCTTGTGATCATTAAAGAGTCCAGAGCCATTTTCTCAAGTGTTAGAGGTGTTAAGGCTGGTGTCTGGCCTTATTCCCAAACGGGTAATTGAATTGCTTTGAACTTCTGCGAGTTCAATTGGACATGGACTTAGCTCGTAGCTGTTTTTATGGGATTATTCTGCTGTGTTCCATCACCTAGAAAGTTAAGTGCCGGGTAAATGATTCTTGTATCAGCGTGGGCTTGGGCTGTGAGAGTAGGTGAGAAACCCTTGATGTGTTTTTCCTTACTTTTCTCGGTGAGATGCAGGAAAAAAAGGGAAGAGAACACTCGGGACATGTATCCCCACTGGAGATCAGGACTCTCAAACTGAGGGGGAAAATCCCACATCCAAAGGGCGAAATTCATTAAAAAAAAGGTTAAATAAATCTTGGTACGAGAAGGTACGAGAAGGAAAGACAGTGCTGGGGAGGGCAGTTCTGCCCCTGAACAGCCTCCAGTCCACAAAGTGCCTTTAGAAGGGGAGGAGTGGTGCTGCACTGGGCTGGTTGGGACCTGCTGGATATTTTATATCTGTGGCTTTGGGAGGGAAAATAAATTCCTTTTTATTTACCTCCTTAGACTTCTCCCTTCAGTCTGATATTCAGGTACCTTAGGTTGCTTTTGGATGAGCCATGAAAGATGAGCATGCAGGTTTAGTGCTTTAGAATGGTAGAGTTGGACCACCTTTTTGGAGGATGATTGCCAACTTAGTGTAAGGAATGTAAATAAGTTTGATACTTGAGGTTACTTATTTTTTTTTCTGTCAGGACCTAAAGGAACTTTGTTTTAAGGGCGATTAACATTCAGTTGTTAAAAAATTGGTGACTTTTAGTTTTGAGCTTAATTAGAACTTTGCAGAGGTTTTGCTTGCAAAGTTTCAGGGAGGCAAATGCACAGCTCTTCTCCCTTGGTTAACCTGTCTTTTTTTGAGTGTCTCCCCAAGGAAGTTTGACAGCCCATTGGCACTGGTGAGAGTTTTGCTAACTGATAGCAGATAAAGCATGGGATGTAGAGGATATTTTGCTACACAGACAGCAAAGTTTGCCTACAGCAAAGTCAGTCCACGGTCCATGTTCTCAGGGAAAGTATTTTCCATCTTGATTTTTTCCTGTGCCCCCGCAATCATTCTGCTTGTCTCTATCTTATTTTACTTCTTGCTACTTTTGCAGTTGATTTTATTTCACAAGGAAAAAGAGGGGGAAGCAAATTGAATTACAGGTAGCCAGAGGAGTGCAGGAGGATAAGAGGCTCTTACTGCAGTGTGGGGAGGATGAAGTGGTGGAGAATATCCACTCATTAATGAGGTGAATGAAATTAGGGTGATTCTAAAATGGCTGATTTACTTAACTGCTTTGTAAATTGATCTTTAAACAGGGTAAGTTTATTAAAATATTTTAAGAAGGGGAAGTAACTGAAGCCCTGCTCGAGTAACAGTTCAAAATAATGCTTGCTGTAGTTATTCATTAAAAAGTTGTAGATAGTTGGCAATGTTGGAACATGTTAAATAATACCACATTTTGCAATATTTGTTTTGGGGTTTTAATGGAAAATTCCAAGTTCCTGCAGTTGTTTTCAATACATAGAAGTCCCTCAGGAGCATTATTTCTGTATCTCATGGTTGTGTAGAAAAGCACGTGAAGATGGGAACAGGAGTTCCAAACCAAGTAGACCAATGAGATGTGTCAGTGCAATATAAGCTGAGTATGTAAATACAAACAAGGCAGTTTGGACATCTCTGTATGACATCAGTGAGACCAGCAGGGAGACACTCTAATTTTGGTGTTCTTACCTCTTAAGTGCTGAAAAATTACCCAGAAGTTCCCTTAAAAGCATTGGAGGGCTGGAAGAATAGTTTGCATGGATAGACAGGCAGATCATTGATTTTAGTTTGGTTTTCCTTTCAAATTGCCCACATTTTCCCAGTGGTTGTGTTAAACACAGTATCAAGGAGTTAATTTGACAGTAGGTTTGCTACTCTTCCATTACTTTCTGCAAGGCTTCTAAGTCCACTGATGAACAGGATTCTAGAGTATAAGCTGGAAATCACTGAATATCTTATTCCTGGGGCAGAGGGTGGCCTTGCCCAGCAGCCTTTGCATCCCTGTGAATTGAAATTCCTGCACAAGCTCAGCTGTATCAAAGTGGGACAAATTGAGGCCGGAGCTCTTCCCCTTGTGCGGCCACGAGCGATGGGAGGTCAACCCCTGCCCCTGCATCTGAGAACTCTGCACTTCATTAGCTGTGATTCACTAAAGGACACTTCGGATTCACCAGATCATTATGTGTAATTCACTAAATGAGTTTAATTTGGCCTGGGCACCCAGATCCAGGAGCTGAGCCCTGGCACTTTGGACAAATTAGGAATGACACCCAAATTTTAGAGGGAATCGCTGGCCATGGCCACCAACTGCTGCAGGAGGTGGGGAGGCCCTGGCACAGAGGTTGCCCAGAGAAGCTGTGGCTGTCCCTGGATCCCTGGAAGTGTCCCAGGCCAGGCTGGATGGGGCTTGGAGCACTGTGGGATGTGGAAGGTGTCCCTGCCCGTGTCAGAGGGTGGAACTAAATGATCTTTACAGCTCCTTCCAATCCAAAGTATTCTGTAATTCCATGATTCTGGGAAATGAGTTCTGTGTTGCTTGACATTCTTGAAGCCATCTAGAAGGTCCTGTTTTTGTCAGAAGGGAGTTTTTTAGTTGACGGGGCTACAAGGACAAAAGTTCTGGGTTTCTGTGTCTGTGATAAATGGAAGATTAAATAATTTAAAGTATGTTTTAGTATTAAATGTTGAAGAGTCTGCAAAGTAGGAATTTTGAGTGGAGGTAATTCTGGTTGAAGGCTCTGGCTCATTAAATTCTCCAGTTCAAACAAAGAACTTGAGCACATGAAAGTTGATATTGACAGATAAATGATCCAGGAAATGGTGACATTAGCAACACAGGTAATAAATGCCCAAACCAGGTGTTTCCTTGAGTAAAGGTGAGCTGGCATATCCAGTGAAAACCACTTCAAGGCCAGATGTTTAAAGAGATTTTGTATTTGAAAACTGTGCTGCTCGGAGCTGTCTGTGATGAGTCAGTAAGTCCTTGTGACACTTCTCCCAAAGCTGGGAGAGAAGGATGGAGCAGCCCTGCCTCCCCCAGAGGCCAAACCTAGAACACAACGTCTGTTTCCAAATGCTCCCTGTCAAGCTCCAAACATCTCAGGCTGAGGTGCCACTTCCAAATCGTGGTTGTTACAATTCCAGTCAGTTGCAGGTTGACTGCTGCATTGCCTGCCGTGCCCTCCTGTGGTTCAGCAGTCTGGGTGCTTGTCTTGGAAAATATAAAATGGCCTGGACGTTTCCAGTAATCAGTTGTCCAGAGGACAGCACATTCCCGTTGGGCTGAAGCACTGATGTGGATGTAGAACGTCTGTCTTCTCACACAGGCATTTTCTTGGATGGGAGTCATCCCCTTGCATTGTCCTCCTGCTTCCTTCTCCTACAAAACAATGAGGAGGGCTCAGTAGTTGCTTGATGAGGGCAGAGATGGGACTTTCTTTTCATTTCTGTATTTCCCAGGCTGCAAATGCCATTTTTGTGGATTTGTGCATCCTGGCTTTGTCTTTACAGCTCTGCTCCGTCTCTACTCCAACAAGCCAGTTCTCAGTGTTGTTCTACAGCCCCAGCTGCGGATCTTGAGTCATCCCGTGACTCCTGTTGGGAGCTTCTCTGTGCCAGGGCAGAAATGGACATGAGGCGTCGTCCTCAAAGTTTGTGGGGAGGAATAGGCAGCCCTATCCCTGGAAGGTCTCTCAGCCCGACAGCCATCACCCCACTCCTGGCTTTCACAGGGTCCTTGGAATTCTTCCTTGACTTTCCCTCAGCTGTGATTTGCTCTGGCTCGTAGGGATTGTACATCAGCTCTGTCATGTCTCCTGGAGTTTGAGTGATCTCTTCACCCTGCGCTCCTGCAGGAATGGTAATAAAGCCTTGACTCACGAGAAGATTCCCGAGAAGGATGGAAAATGCCGTGTTCTGCTTGCCAAGTTCTGCCTGCCCTCCATCTGCCATCCCTTCTTCTCAAGATCTAGAGTTCTGAAGGAGGAGATCTTGTTGTTTGTGTGACATTTGGATCTGTAGCCAGGAGACTTAGGAAAGAAAAGCGATTAAGGGAGCATACTGTGAAATTTTTCAGTTCCATTTCTGGGCTTTGCAGTAAATAATGTTCATTGTTGTGGCACCTTGGGAAGTTTAGGAGTTAAAAATGCTTTTGTTGAGCCACCATGGTGCTCGAGTTACCTGAGGAGCCAGTTCTTGGAGGGGAAAAGGCTGAAGACTTATTTCTTTAAATGAAAGCTCAGGAGTAATTGGATGTGCTGCACTTTCCTTCTCAGGGCAGGCAATCTGTGACAACATTCCAGGTTCAAAAGTTCCTAACTTCAGAAATCCAACTTCAGTCAAATCAGCTTGGGTCCTACAGGCCACTAGAATTTCCGCTAGGTGTGTTTTTATCTCCTTTTTTTTCAGGGTAGCAACAAAAGTTAGGGCAACTCAAACTCTTTGTAGTTAAGATTTGAAAGAGTTGAGATTGATAAATCCCACATCATAACTGGTTAAAACTTGTCCAGAAAAACTCAGATCTGTGGCCACCACAGAAATCTGAGATTTCTGTCTGGTGGGTACTTAACACTGGGCAAAATTTTGTCTGAAATCAAGTCGCAGCCTTAATTACTGAGCAACCACTGTCTCTGTAGCAGTGGCTTATCAAAAGCTAAAGGGCACAAACTGCAGGGTTGATGCAGGTGTAGGGAATGTCAGGAGAGGGCCGAAATGCTGTTGGAGCACTCCAAGGACAATAAACCCTTCTGCTGCGTAGTGAGATTGGCATTCATGGCAGGTGTCCGGCTGGGGTTGTTTGGAGGTGGATTTTGGATCTGTCATGTGTGTGTCCTAAAGTTTTGCACCAAAATTGATCTTTCAAGTGTATAAAGTACTTTCCGAGTGCCACGTAGAACTATTGAACTGAAGTATTTTGTGTTTTCCCTCGTTTTCCAGCCTGCTGGAAACCATGTCTCACTACACGGACGAGCCAAGATTCACCATAGAGCAGATCGACCTCCTGCAGCGCCTGAGACGCACGGGAATGACCAGGCATGAGATCCTGCACGCCCTGGAGACCTTGGACCGTCTCGACCAAGAGCATAGCGACAAATTCGGGAGAAGGTCTGGCTACGGAGGCGGCTCCTACAGCAACAGCACCAACAACGTCCCGGCGTCTTCCTCGACGGCCACGGCTTCCACGCAGACCCAGCACTCCGGGATGTCCCCGTCCCCGAGCAACAGTTACGACACCTCCCCACAGCCTTGCACTACGAATCAGAACGGGAGGGAGAGTAACGAGAGGTTGTCTGCCTTCAACGGGAAGATGTCGCCCACCCGCTACCCCCTGGCCAACAGCCTGGCCCAGAGGTCCTACAGCTTCGAGGCTTCCGAGGAGGACTTGGACATCGACGACAAAGTGGAGGAGCTGATGAGGTGAGTGGAAGTCTCTGTCAAAAGTTTGGAGGTGAGAAGTGGCTCCGTGGGAATGGGTGTGTTGGAAGACTGCTCAGATAGGGATCGTGGAGTGGTAAAATGCTGGCACAGGTTGTCCAGGGAGGTGGTGGATGCCCCATCTCTGGAAATGCTCAAGGTCAGGTGGGACAGAGCTCTGAGCAAGGTGATCCAGTTGAAGATATCCCTGCTTATTGCAGTAGGTTTGGGCTAAATGACTTGAAAGGTTCCTTCCAACCCACACCGTTCCACGAGGATTTGATGATGATTATCAGGAGGGCAGGAGCTGCTTCAGAAAGTTGTTCCTGCCAGTTCCCCAAGGGTCACCATCCCAGAACCTCTCACCTGCCTTGTGGAGGCAGCCCCTGGCCCTGTGTGGGTGTCCCACAGTCTGACTGTTGAAATAATTTTTCCCATGCTGTACCAAAAATTGGGATTGATGTTAGAGCACTTGTTTTCCACCCTCCTTTTATTCAGGATTCTGACTGATTTACACGACTCCTCCTCCACTATTTCACACCTGTTGTAACTCCTTCCATATAGAGGGAGAGTAGGGAATCCAACTTGGCTTGGTCGGTGCTTTCCAGGGGGATGTGCAGAGGATGCATGTTGTCTGTTTATAGTTTGTGGCAGGGGTTTGCAGAGTGGAGCAGGAAAATACAAATAACAAAGAAGAAGCAGAAGTTTTCAGTGAGAGCCAGTTGGGTGGGTTTTTTTTTCAGGACTGACCTTCCTTTACTTTTAGCAGCTTTCTTTTCATCATTATGGCAAAGATGAAAGGAGGGGATTATACTCCTGAGGATGAAAGTCAGAGTCAGTGGGCTTTGAGAGCAGAAAGAAATAAGAGGAAAGGCCAAACGTCTCAGAACAATTTTGGTCATGATGTTGGAATTTATTCTTTTTGCCCCCCCCAAACTGCAACATTCCTGAAGTACCTATGAGAGAACTGGGGTCCGTAAGCTCCAGGATGGAGATGTGTTGGAAGCAGTTTGGAGATTTCAGGGGAAGATGTGGCTTTTGGGGGAGAGGATTAGAGATGAGCAGTGAGAAAAGCCGATCAACCTCATTTGCTGTCGGCTGCAGATGATGGAATCGTGCAGGAAGGGGGTGAGTACAGCAGAGTGCCAAGTTCCCATGGCCGAGGTTTGGGTTCCTGTGCAGTGAGTCTCAGGTAATGCTTTTAGTGCTTATTTAAACTGAAATTACTTCTATTTGCAGGCATGTGGAAGATAAGTGTTGGGTACAGAAATAAAAATGAACCCACAGCACTGCATTCATTTTGCATTTACATTGGCAAGCTTGAGTCTGCCTTCAGTGCAGCTGGGGCAGGCGGGGAGAAGGGGAAGGGAAATATCCCATAAAGCCAAATAAAGGCTGGTTTTAATTGCCGGCCTTTCTCAGGAAGGGAGAGAGGAAGAGGAGGGGAAGGTATGTGTTTATTGCAATTGAAATTTGCTGCTTATCACAGTACCTGTGCAAGCTCCAGTTTATTTGCTTGTTAGCACAGTTTTAGCCCTTTCTGAGCTACCTGTACAGACCTTGTACATCAGACCTTGTACAAAAAATCATACAAAGATCTCAGTTCATTCATTCAGTGCAAGTTCTGGACTAAGTAGGGGGCTAACGTAAGGGTGTGGGGACAGAGGCTGCAAAATTTTGGATCTTTTCCTTGGAATGCTGGAGGAGGTTGGTGTATGCATATTCATTTGGGTAACTAACCATGCAGCCCCTGCTATCCTTTATTTTTTATTTTTCTGCCTCATTTTTATGAGTGAGGTTTTTATGCTGGTATGAGAGATTTATTCATCCCTGTGTAATGAAACTTTGTACATTCCATATGGCAGTGCTGCACCTAATATGAATTATATGGGACATGAGTCATCCATTCTCCTGCTACGGTGCTTTGATCAAACGTGACACTTGTTAAAAGAAGTGTCCAGCACCGAGGCACTTGGGCTGTTTTAATGCCAGCCTTCCCCACTCCTTGTCCCCTAAATAAAGGAAATAAAGGCATTTTGCATCTTCCAGGTGCACGTTGGTCCGTCCCTCTTTTTGTGTGTCCTGTTGTTTTTTTGTTTTGGTAGGAGGGACAGCAGTGTGATAAAGGAGGAAATCAAAGCCTTCCTCGCCAACCGGAGAATTTCCCAAGCAGTTGTTGCACAGGTAACAGGTAAGAGCCCGGGAAGGCCTTTCCTCATTTTGGGAATCTCTGTGCCTAAACTGCCTGTCTGAGCACGGTGCAGATGTTGGAATATCACTTGGCTTTCTGCATTGCAGTGCAGATCTGTCAGCTTAGTCATGATAATGTATGCCTTTGATTTAAGACCCATTGTCCTGCACATCATGGAACTTCCCCAGTGAATCACTTCTTCTTTTTTTTTTTTTTTTTCCCTTTTTTTTTTCTTCCTGTGGCTTGTGCTGGCAGATTTTATTTTACAGCATTATAACAAAGCCTGAAGTTCTTATCTTAAAATGAGAACAGTTTTCCTTAATTCTTAAATTGTTTGTTGAGTGCGGCAGATAGATACGTATCTGCATCTCTGGGTATGGGGAGAGAGAGATAATGTGTATTTATATATTAAAAAGTATATGAATAGTCAGGAGACACAGCCATAGCTGATACCACTGCAGCCAGGAGTTGCATGATGAGCGTTGGAAGTTTTGTCCATCCTTGGAGCCATGATTAATGAAAATCCGAAGGGAGGCTGAGGGATGAGCAGACCAGCTGGGATTTTACCTGGAAGGAGCAGTGGTTCTGGGTGCCCTGTGCCCTGAGCCTTGTCTCTCACATCCAGACAGGTGAGCTCACTGCAGTGGTGCCACTTCTTCCCTGGGTGTGTTGCCAGAGCTTTACACAGTTTTTGACTAAGTCCTGCTGCTCTCCTGCTGCACCCTGGGGTGGGGTGTTGTTATTTCTCCCTTCCAGCCACACAGGCCTTGCCTGGAACAGCCTCAGAATCATTTTGTTTGGAAAAGCCCCCTAAGACCATTGAGTCTGACCCCTCCTCCAGCACTGCCCAGACCACCACTGACCCGTGTCCCCAGGGGCCACATCCACACGGCTTTTAAATCCGTCCAGGGATGGGGATTCCACCACTGCCCTGGGCAGCTGTGCCAGGGCTGGACAGGCCTNCTCCTGGGGCTCCAGCCCCTTCCCCAGCTCTGTTCCCTTCTCTGGATTCACTCCAGCCCCTCTTTTAGGAAGAAGACTTCATTATAAAATTCAGAAAGCCCAATCCCATGTTACACATTTAAGGTTTGGTAATTTTTTAACCCAAGCTTGGGTTAAAAATAAAGATCTTGAAATAGTAATTTTTAAGGTTCCCTGATGTCTGGGAATGCCAAAGCAGTAGGAGGGAAGTTGTTCTTCGATGATATTTCCAGGATTTGAAATGTCATAGGAACCCACCTGTCTGGGAGCTCTGGGTTTGCAGACATGGCAGCAGCTGAGGTGGACAAGCACAAACTGGTGCTTCAGCCACGGAGCCAGGAATTCCTTCCATGTCTCCAGCTCTTCTGTGATCCTGGGCAAAATGACTTGTCCTTCCCTGGTTTCAGTTTCATCTGGAAAATCAGGAGATTTAACAGTTTGTGTAAATGTAAGGGATGTTGTTGTCCTTATCAGATGATAGCACTAGTACTTGAAAAATTAAGGTATAAGTTGAGTTGCTTAAATTGTACCTGAACTCTAAAATTTTGGTAGTCGGTGGGTCACTGTCCTACTTTTGTTCATTCCTTGCCTGAATATAGCCCTGGAAGAACCCACCTCTGAATTAATCTCTGTGGAGCACCCAGCAAATCAGGCTGGCTTCCCCTGCAAGAGAAGTGATGCACAGAGGGGAAAATTGCACATAAAGAGTCTTTCCAAGAGGAGCCAATGTTTTTTTTTTTTTTTCGTCCTTTGGTCTGCCACATGTGGGGTTATTGAATCAGAATTACCACACCAGATCCAAGTGTGTATCAGTGAAAGGAATGGATCTAATTTTAATTAACTGGGTGTCTTGGTGCACGTGTTTGATAACCCTGCAAGAGGCTGTAGCAAAGGCAAGACCAGTCTCTTCACACCTGATCCTTTCCCTCCTTCCATCCTGAGCCTGTTCTCCTGGATTTCAGTCAGCATTAAGTTGGCATTTAGCCTTTGGGAGCTCTCATTGTTTCCTCCTGTGAGTAAATGACACCAACCATCCTCTTCAGACATGGCTGACTGAATTTCACACCCTTCCCACTCAACCCTCCTGCGTAAGGCAGGGGGGATCCTCAGTGTGCTCACAGAGGCACCAGAGAAGTACTGCAGGGTGTCACTTGAGGCAGTCAGTGGGACAGAATGAGGGCTGAGCTGAAGGCACTGTGGTATTGTCTTGTTTTCAAGCCAAATCCATGGGAAACCAGTAGATCTTGGTATCTTTGTCATCCTCCCTGTGCTTGGTGGGGGCTGATTAATTTTAAATAAACTCCCGGCCTTGTGTAAGCAGGTGTGTAGCACTTAACGTGCCGCTCCTGAGCACATAGCTGTGGCTGATCTGAAAGGAACAGTAAATCTCAGAGATGTGTGGAAGGACCAGGCTAATGTTTGGGACCAGACTCCCACTTTGGGAGTAGTGAGGAGTGACTGAAATAGCTCGGGATAGAGATCTGGAGCAGAGTGTCCCAGGGCTCTCCCTTCCGGAGCTGTCTCAGGCCTGATGAGTGCTGGCTGACTTGAGTATTCTTCAGATGTCTCCAGCATCCCTTTCAGCTGGGGAAGAGCCTCCCAAGGAATGCCTGGAAATCACTTCTGGTTCAGTAAAAAAACAATTTTTTTAGGCAGAGGCTTTGCAGAGTATATGGTCCCAAATGGCATCAGCTCAGGATTTACAGGCTTAGTCTTACTGATAAAGATTTTCTGTAAAAAGTTACTTATACAAGAGAAAACCAGAAAAATTAGCTTTTACTCTTCATCCCTTGTGTCCTGGGAAGAGTCAAGAAAGAAATGAAAATTTATAGCTGGCTCTGTCCAGGAGGGTGGCTTGGCTTGGCTACCTCTGCTGGCAACTTTGCTCTCAACCTCTACCAATTCTCTGGTTCCCCAGTCCTTGTGACCTTATTTATCCCCATTCTGTAACTTTTCATGTTCTGCTCTTGATCAGAAACCTCTACTGCAACTGTGACCCCTCAAAACCCCCTCTGACCTTATTTTGCTAATTCTTTAAACGACACTTTCATTCAGAAACACATTTCTCCTTTTTCCCATCCTAATTCTGACATTGCAAAGCACTCACAGAATCCACATTCCTACACCAGCCACAGTCCTACAGAGCAGCTCTGCATTGGTAAACAGCTTTTCCTCTTGTTTTTCCTGCTGTAGCACAAGGGAAGTGATGGAGAGGGAGGATGCAGGAGAGAGGAGCACAGAGCTGAAGGTTAAAGTCAGCTGTTGCAGTAGAAAATTTCTGAGGCTCTCTTGATCTTGTAAAATTACGAGAAACTTTAAAAGTCATTTAGATAAAGAATCTTGACAGGAAAAATTAAACCTGGAAGACATTCTACAGGGCTGCCTGGTATATGGAGAGGACAGGGCAGGTTGGAAAATAGTAACAGGGTATGAAATGGTAACTTGAAAATAAAGGAATGATTGATAAGAAGCAAAAACTTAGCATAACACTTACTAGTGCTGGTCCTAAAAACAGCAGCTGCTTTTTATAGAAACTTTTTTAATGGTGTCTGTAATAAGATAAACAAGAAGCACTTGGGTTGGGCTCTGTATAAATAATCTCCTACTGATAAGAAAAATGACAGTATAAACAGGAGCTAATAATAGTTCCTGCGGAATTTCCTATCTTGGTGTTTGGAGCTCCTTTCAACATCACTGCAGCCTGCTCAGGGGTGGGGGCTCAGCCCCACGTGGGGCAGGTGAGCTGCCAAATTTTTATCAAACACAATTCGACTTCATGTGCTGCAGTTTACTTCAGTTGCCACGAGAATCGTACCTGGGCGCACCAGGTTATGGTCAGAAGGCAAAGGATGAAGAGAGAAATGTACTTTTCTCAGAGATGCTGTCTGAGCTTCCAAAGTTAGATGGAGGGTGGGGGAAGTGTTTTCAGGAACTGATGTCTTTCTGCTCTGTTCTACAGTAAAGGAGAGAGGGAGGAGAGTACAGGGATGAGCCCTGTGCAGATGGGCTAAAGTGGTTTGATGGATGATGCCTCTGCAAGGTTTGGAAATATTACCTTTGCTGTTTTTTACACATAGGGAGAGAAGGAATGAAAAAACCCAACCCATTTTTCCTGAGGTTACAGAGCAGAAGTTGAATTCAGTTTTCTCAATTCTCAATAACATAAAAACCAAACCACTATTTTAAAAAGCCCAAAACCCAGTAACAATAAAATGCAGAAGTAATTTTTTTTTGTTATTTTTAAGTACACATAGAGCTTTCCAGTTCTGGTAACCTTCCCAATTATTCCTCTGGTACAACCCAGCTCTGTCCTGCTGGCTCTGCCTTAATTGATAGGAGAACTCCAGGACTTGGCTTTAGATTATGCTAAACACACGTGCAGTGGAGGGCAGCCTTGGAGCACTGCTGGAACAAATAAAATCCCCAAAGGTTTGGAACCCACACACGGGGGTGCTGAGCAAATGCCAATACACAGTGAAACTTAACTAGTTCCATTGTGAAGAGAATTCAGAAAATTACTGAATTACTGATCATCTGAAATGGCATGAAACTGCATTTTGAGAAAGATTTTCCTTCCTGTTTTTTTTTTTATATACTCATGAAAACACAGAGAAAGATTTGTTTTTCTATGATTTTGATCTTTGCAGGTTTTCTGTAAACAAGCCTTGCTAATCTCCTGAATTGATAGATGTCCTTTGCAAGCACTTGTTCTCTGAATCTGGGACTTTGCTTACAAAGTGAAGAATTAAAACACAGTCAGTTACTTTCTTCTCCAGGTCTGACGTATTCCAGGTGCTTCTGAAAACCTCTCCTGAAAGAAACATTAAAGAAATGCAAAGCAGAGCTGCCGAACAAATCTGTCTGTGAAGGTGAAAACCAGTTGCCAAAGACTTGATGAAGAGCAGAGTTGAGGGTTATGAGCAGATTCAAGCTGCACATAGCAATGGCCTTCTCTTGATGATGCATTTTGCCATTTATTTCATGTATTTAGAGGGGAAACTCTCTCCTTGAATAAGGAGACAGCAGGGCTGGCCAGGGGAGTGAGCACAGACTGTCCCCTCCGTTCTGTTTATCACTGGCCAGCGTGCCCTGCTGTGGGAAGGAGTGAGTGTGACACAAGGAGTCAGCATCTGAACTGCAATAATCCTTTGTGGATACTGCTTTTCTTTGGTATTTTCTGTGAGAAAAGTGGTGGTGTCCACAGCCAGGTGTGTTCCTGGCCCTGATGATTCTGAGCCTGGGGCACCACAGCCCTCCTTGAGGTCCCTGCTTCAGTTGGAGAGTGAATTTCCTCAGCACAGCTGGATTTTCACTACTCCAGAGAACTTATTTCATTAATTGCTTCTGGCAGCAGGATGATTCCTTTTTTCCTGCCAGTGCAGTTCCCTAAGGCTGTGTGATTAGAGACAGCGTGACAGGAGGGTCCTGGTGGTCGCTGTCCTGTGAGTCAGCTGTGTGAAACCCACTTGAGATGTGAGGAACTCTGACATGACAATTTGGGGAGCTCGGTTTTTATATTGAAAGGAGTGAAGGATGGGTTTGGATTGCACTGCACTGGGATCTGGGAGATCCTGGATGAATTCTTCTGAAAGACTTTGCATGTCACCTTGGGTTGGGCAAGCTGCTGGGATATAGTTTTGGGGCCTCTAAACCTTGCTGAGGTGCAGATAAATGTTATGGCTTAGAAACATTTTGCAGAAGCAGCTTTATGAGCTGTGAGGACTCGCTGTAAGTCAGAGGCCCAGCTACTGTGGCTAAATGACAGCCACAAAAGGATCCCAGCGCAGATCCAGCTCTGTTGGGGAGAACTTTGATGCAGTTCAGGACACTGGGACAGTGCATAATTTGTGGAAAGCAGCTTTTTATAATGAAGATGGTAAAACGCTGGCACAGGTTGGTCAGGAAGGTGGTGGCTGCCTCATCCCTGTAAACATTCAAGGTCAGCTTGCACAGGGCTCTGAACAACGCGATCCAGTTGAAGATGTCCCAGCTCATTTCAGGGGGTGTTGGACTAGATGATCTTTAAAGGCCCCTTCCAACTCAGATTTTTCTATGGTTCCATGAAAGTGGACATGGCAAGACCCAGCTTGAGTCTTTTGGCTCCTGCTGCTGTGCCTTGCTGTGGGCACATTGTCTGGAGTGGTCACATCTGTGCCATGTGTGACAGTGTCAGGCAGCCTCTTGAGCAGAATTCAGATTTTCCACTCGTGGCAGACATTTAATCTCTATAATTTTTACCTACCAGTGTTTTGTGTTTGTATCTTAGGTTGTTATCCAGACACTCAACACACACTAATTCACTGCAATAAGTGTAAGTGGACCATAGTAAACAAGTAAATGACTGGAGCTGTTACCCAGTGATTAATTAATGGGAGCAGGGCAGCCAAAAGCAGTGAGACACAAACCTTTGTGTCCCACAGCACAGGACAAGAAATGGCTTTTATAAATCATAATAATAGGTCAAGAGCTGCAAATTTTTAAAACTTGGTGTTTCACTGGTGATCGGGCATGCAGATGGCAGGATTTCAACTAGACTGGAGCCTTGTTTTGGGCCTGAGAGTGTTATCAACTTACACTGCCTTCTTTTGGTATTAACTTGTGTGCTTCCCCAGCTCCTTGATGTAAACTTGGCAGGGTCTCAGGGTTGTGTTTGGTTGAATAATTCCACTTTCCCAGTAGTATAAACTCAGTTTCGGATCCCACTGTGGGCCCTGGGGGTAGGCAGCTCTTGGCTGCCCCAGCTGTTCCTGACCTCTGTCAGTTGAGGGCGAGGCAATCTCTGGGAATGGGTTTTGGGAAAATCAGGGTCTGTTTTGTGGGCACAGCGCTGCTGAACAGCAGAGAGCTGCTGTATCCGAAACAAAACACACCCACCCCTCTCCCCCAGGACAATTAAAACTTCATAGCCTCCAGAATTCTGTTTGAGGAAGAACAATTAAAGAGTACAAACCCTGTGATTTTAAAATCTGGTTGGAGTAAACCCACCTGAATATGATACCTGAGAATCAAGTTGAGACATTCCAAAGTTAACTACCTTCAACACGCAACAAAAAGCATAATAAACCCCCACATTAGAAGCGGTAAAACTACAGGGGGCTGTTTTTCATGAGTTAAATAGGATTATGAGAGCTTATAAAACCTTGATGCATCTCTAGAGGGGGGAGGCAGTTTGGGTTCTGTGAGCAAACCAGCCTCTACCTGCCCGGGTGATATCACCAAGCAGGTGGTGGCACAGGTGGTGTTGGCAGTATATTGGTACTTGGAGCACCTCCTAAAACTTCACTTCTCGGGGGAGTTTGGATGTTGTTAACCTGTTCTGATGGTTGAAGGGCCTTGTGGAAGGCACAGGGAGTTCTGAAGTGCTGCTTCAGTTACTCAGCAAACTCTGCATTTTTTTAATATTTTCAGATGAACCCCTTGCTCACCTTCTCGTGCGCTTCTGAACATCTTGTTTTATTCAGGTCCTCTGCTGATCACTTTTTCCCCTTCCTGCACTGATCCTTCGTTCTCTGTTATGCTTTGGAAGAACTTTAGTAACTTCTAGGAATTTTTTTCCCTGTTACTGTTTTCTTAAAAGTCTTGCTTCAAAAACTGGAATGTTTTGTCCCTAATCATGCCTGGGTACCGCGAGCTTGGCTTCTGCTTTGCTGACAGCTGCCCCTTCTGGTTTGTTTTCTGGCCATTGTCACAGCTGCTGACAGTTGGTTTGCTCCATTTCTGGGCTGATTTGATCTATATCACATAAACTGTTTTCTGTGTTCATCCCCCTTCTTATTCAAGCTCTGAATGATAAGGATTTCCTAACAATCGTTAGGTGTATAATATTGTGGGGAAGGGACTTGTTCCCATTTCACAGATGAAGAAGTTTAGCAATCAGGGAAGTTGCAGACAGTTCAAGTCAGTGATGGCTTTGGCTTCCCAGTTTCTACCGTCTTTGCCTGGGGATTGATAGTGCAGATTCCAGGGTGTGCCTTGAGTAAGGTTGAGCATCATGCCAGGGAGAAATTCAGGCAGTTTAGGATGGGGCAGGGAAGCTTCAGCTCTGCTTTTTCTGGGATTGAAGCATCACAAGTTCCTGGGCTTTGTAAGACACCACCTTTTATCAGTAGATAAACCACTTTAAAATGTTTGGTAAAGAAGTACTTTTCTCTTTGTTTTTGTTCTGTTCTGGTTTTTACAGGTATCAGTCAGAGCCGGATCTCCCATTGGCTGTTGCAGCAGGGGTCGGACCTGAGTGAACAGAAGAAAAGGGCATTTTACAGATGGTACCAGCTTGAGAAGACAAATCCTGGTAAACAAATGCAGCCTAAACATCTCCTGCTGTTTATTTATGGAATGGAAGCCTTTTGTCACTGTTGTTTATTAGCACTGATAATTCACTTCTAGGTCTGGGGTACTCCAGAGGATCTCCCTCTGACCAGGTTGATTTTTAGGAGAGTAGGAACAAATCTGCTTTTTACTTTGCAGCAGATAATGCAGAGCTGACTCATCTAGAGCTGCCTCATCCATGGCTGTCTGTCCAGCTCCTCAGCCACAGACCCCTGCCCTGCCCTCCCACCACTTAATAAACCTGGGTTCAGAAGCAGCCAGTGAAGTTGTAGTCAGTTAATGTGAAATATAAGCTGAGGCTCTTTGGAATGAACAAATAGAAACCATTAATAGTGGCTGTATCAGATAAAGTTGCAGCAAAAAACCCCACACAGTTTGGCAGAGAGGATCTTCAGAGGGGTTTGGGTTGGATCTCAAGCTCATGGATGGGATGCTGATAATTCCAGTGATAAACTGGAGATGTGTCTTTCAAATCCCACCTGCCTCTCCAAATCTCAAAATAGATCTTGAATGCAAAAAGAGAAGTAAAGCTCCTCATTATCTTTAACTAACCAGCAATCTTCAAAATCACAGTTGAATTAATTTCCTTGCATTGTTCTTCTCCATAGATTTTGTTTGACCACGGTTCTTATTTTTCCCTTTTAACAGTTTTATTGTAAAGATCAAAATATTTGCGTTTAATTTCCTTTAAACAATGGCTTGATTAAATTAACTGTGTAATTGTTTTAAGGAATTTAAAACTCAGCCTCTCTAATGTGAACTTGGCTTCAATATCCAGAATTCTATTAAGAAAAATTCCAGTGGAAACAGAGCCTCAAAACTTCTGCGTTGTGTCTAAGCTGAAAATCAAGAGGCTCCAGCTGACAGTTGGCCTGAGAATAATTCAGATTGAAGTTGGGCGGGTTCAGAGGGAGAGCTGAGCCTGTTTTTTCTGTTAAGCATCTTAAGGTGTTGATGCTTCTTATAGTTGTTTTAAAGAGTAAAAGTGCCAGGAAGCCTTGATTTTTGCACTGGCTGGAATTGTGATACTGAGGATCATCAGAATTCCTGGGTACGAGCATCCATTATCGGCCCTAGGAAGGGCTCAGGTTTTACCCCCCACCAAGTAACTCCCAGACATTTCCCTTTGGTGGAAGGTGTTGCTCCAAAGTGCTGGAGAATGTAGAGGGTTTTTTGGAAGGTGTACAAACCACCAAAACCCTCTCCAGATAAAACCTGCTGTGTGGATTTTTCCCAGCCTTGCATCCTTTATTTCCAGTATCACATGAAGCTGTTTAGGAAATAGTATTTTGTGCACACAACGGAACTGTTATTCAACTTAGCCCTAAAATCTTTACTTCTTCCTCTTTACCTTCTTTTTACCCCATATCCATGAGCTCACATCTCGTTTGTCCTTTTGCTCTTGAGAGGTGTCTCAGGAAGGAAGGCTTTCCACAGTGAAGGTTATGGCTGAAATTGAAATGGATGACGTTGACTCTTGCTTTGCTTTAGACATGGAAAAACTCCTTGAAGAGTGGTTGTTTGAGTGTAACCTTTTTCCCAATAAGAGATCTTAAACAGCGTTTTCAAGGAGTGTAAAAGGCAAATTGTTTCCTCTGCCTAAGCCAAAGGACTATTTGGATGCACTTAAATTCCTTTCAGGACCAAACAGCATTTGATTTCTTTTTAGAGGCTGAGGTAGAGGGAGGAACCTTCAGTTCTCCTGTTGCTGTCGGGAAAATCTACCTGAGGAAAATGGGGTTGTATTTATTTATTCATTGTAGGATAATCTGCTGCTTTGAATTACTGCCATCTGTTCTATTGCAGGTCAGGCCAGGTAGCCAAGAATAATGAACATGGGTATGAACAAGTGTGTAAAGGGAGGTACCAACCTTGTCCAGAGAATCCTGGTTTTAAACCCCTGTTGCAAAACCAATCTGGAGCTGAAGTTTTGGGTACTGCTGACAGTATTCTGTGATTAGTAGACAGAGTGGCTGTTCTGCTGTCGTCCTTAGAGCCAGAAAATGAGGAAATCAGTGGAGCTTTGTCCCTTGCTCCCAAAGAAGGGATGCCACCTCTGTACTCTCTGTAGGGTGTGAAAGATTGTCCTCCTTGGAAGGAACTTGAGAGATGAAATGACTGCCATGGGTTTTTTCCTAGTTGCTCACTTACTAAGAGGTGGCATTTGGCTTTCTGTTCTCATATATCCCATCTTTTCCAATTCCAGCTCTGGGAGGGAAATCTCAATCCTTTGAGAGAGAGTCAGGTCTCTGTGCAGAAGGACCTGCAGGTTTGAGTTATTAGTGGGCAAAGTGGGGCCTTTGGGAACTATTAGTTCCCCAATTTCTGTAATTCCTTATCTTGAAAGACTGGATCTTCAGAATAAATCCATTTTTTGCCTGAATTTGTGCAGTAATGGAAAGAAAACTTAAAACTGAAACATTTTTGAAGGACTAGGACAGCAGATACAATCAGTTTATAAACTGTGAAGGGGGAATAGTTTGTGTGGAGAGGACTGGAGATCTCTTGGCAGACCTTCTCTTGGCTCTGCCAGTTTTTCTGTACAACTTGTAGAATTCACCTTTTATCTTCCTTTCCCATCTCCTGGGTACAGGTGAGACCTCTCCCTGTGGGTGACATCCCTGCCTTGCCTTCAGGTCCTCACTGCAGGGCCTGTCTTTTACTGTGCTTGTATCAGCAAGTGATGACTTACAAATGCATCAGAAGAGATGTTATTTTTCTTTTTTTAAATGTGCTATGTAATGCTTTAAATCATCCACGAGCAGTGCTGCATCTGCCAGCCAAAGGAGTTGTTCTGGGGAGCCTTAGAGCAGTTTTAGGGCATTGCTGCCTTTCACATGCTGGTCCTATATGGATGAGACTCAGCAATTCCATCCCTTCCATTCTTTCCCAGCTGGCTTTGAGCTCCTCAATATGCTGTTTGTTATTTGCCTGGGTTTGATTGCTGCTTTGCATGGGCAGTTTCTGCATTTCTCCTGTCCTTGGTGGTGGGTGTTCAGACAGCACCAGACTGGAACGTCACAAAGGAGACTGGAAGTCTCATGGAACAGGAAAAAAACACCCACTTGTCCTACTGTATGCAATAATCTTGCTCCAAAAAATGTCTTAATCATCGTTTTCTTGGTAGGAGTGATGTCAGAGTTAATAGCAATGCTGTGAATTCCACTGTAATACTGATGGTCAATTTTTGTGGAAGGAGCTGCCAGTTAGGGTGAAAGGCAGTTTTTTTGTTGAAGGGAAGAAGTCAGTACTAAATGCTGGTGTTTAAGAGGTCTTTAATCCAGTTAATAGGAATGCTTTTCATTTAGATGGAGCTTTGTTCACACAGGCACCACTTGTCTGTCCTGCGTTTTGTGGAGGAGTGAGAGCATTTTGGCAATAGATAAATTTTATATATTTCAGAAGCCAGTAGTGTCCTGCAGTGTTCTGACTATTTGTTTCAGAGCCCATAGGTTTTACATAAATAATAATTTTTTTTTTTTTTTTTAGATTGGTAGTTGTTAGCCTGATTAGTTTCCCTGGCACTGGGTCTTGGGCAGTGTGGGAGGTTTGTTGTGGAGTAACTTCAGCTTGTCTCTTGCCTCTGCGTAGTGCAAACTGAAGCTGGCACCTCAGAATGATGTGTTAAAGTTACAGATGGATACAGACTGCTTCCATTTTGGCTGGGTATTTATTTCTGCCAGGCTTCTCTAATAGGAAGGCAGCTGTGGTCACCTTGGAGAGAACCATGGGCTCTTCCTCCTTAAACAAAAGGGAGAATGAAAGGGAGTTATTATCAAGATGTAGCATCTCTTTTGTTATTTTCATAGCGCTTCTTGTTTAGCTGTGAAAGAAAAGCCAACCAAAAATCAGGGGCTGGCTGTCCCACGAGGTTTGCACTGGGAAGGGATGGTTGGTGATGTGCTGTGGTGATGTGATGTGCTGTTCCACAGAGCTGCAGAGCAAAGAGTCTGTGCTCTGCTCCTTTTCAAGCCGTGGGCTCTGTAGGGAACCTTGTGCTGCTGCTGATTTCAGTCCAGCCCGGCTCGCTCTGACCGAGAGGTGTTTATTGTGTGATCTGGGGTCAGCCTGGCTAGAAACACAGTGAGGCATCTGTTCTTATCGGGGTAATGTACAGGAGGTACTTGCTGCAAATGAAAACTTGCCAGGAAATGGTCTCTTGGAGCTGGGAGACGCCTGAGGCTTTCTGTGACCGTTCTGTGGCAGGGCCTGCCTGAGCCCTGGGATGAGGAGCAGCAAGTGCATGGGATGCTCTTAGAGCAACTCCCTTCCTTCAGGATGGTGTGGCCACCTAAAAAACAGAGACTAGACAGGAATAAGGGAATAGAGGTAGATATTTATTTGAAGGGCCTTCAAAGGTACACCCTGGGCAGGCCAAAGACGACACCCAAGATGGACCCGGGTCACGAGTCCTTCACACTTTTATAAGTTTGGTTCGTTTGCATATCAGGGTTAATTCTTCAATTAAAGCTTCAGTTAATGATGTCATTTCCCCAAGCTCACCCCCCTTCTAAAGATGTTAGTTTACACATTTTTGGGCCTAGGACAGTCTGGGTGTCCTTGGAGAGCAGGCTTGGAGAGGCTTTGTTATGTCTGTCTGGCATGAGAGAGCAGCTAACAGGCTACAAGAAGCTTCAGAGTTACACACTAAGTACAGGATTTGAAAAAATATAAAAGTTAAAACCTAAGGCATCAATGGTGCCTGGGATGTGCAGGCCTTGGCCAGGAGGAATTCTGAACGTGGAGAGAGCTGCATTCCAGCTGGAGAGCACCGCTCCTGCCTCCTCACCCCCAAACCCGCCCGCAGCATCCTCAGTCACACAAAAAATTCACAGAGAAAACCCAGTGCTGTAGGAAAAGGTGCTGAGCACTGGCAGGGAGTGAGAGATGGCTCCTTTCATTTCTGTGTGTGAAAGGAGTTCTTCCCAGGCGGTTCACCTCTACACCCCTCAGAGGTGTCTTGCTGTTTGATGCAGACACTGAAAACCTCGTACTGCGTTTTCTCCACTCCGTCTGCTCAGGAGAAAAGTTTCACTTCTCCTTAGAAGCTGTTTGAGGGGTTTATAAAAAGAATCTGAACTGGTGACTAGGATGTAACTTGCTAAGTTATAAAGAAGTGGAGCTGGGTGATGAGAAGATGGTGGAGGAGCGTTGGAACAGCAGAATAAACGGGAGCCTCGGGTGCTCACTGAAGAGAGGGGATGAGAAGAAGCTCCATAGGTTCCTTATCAAATAGCCTACCAAAAATTATATCAAATTGCATACCAGAAATGGTAAATTTGGGTTCAAAGTCGTCTCATTCCACGCCCCAGCCACGGGCAGGGACACCTTCCACTATCCCAGGTTGCTCCAAACCCTGTCCAGCCTGGCCTTGGACACTTGCAGGGATCCAGGGACAGCCACAGCTTCTCTGGGCACTCTGTGCCAGGGCCTCACCACCCTCACAGCGAGGAATTCCTTCCCAATATCCCATCTAACCCTGCCCTCTGGCAGTGGGAGGCCATTCCCTGTGTCCTGTCCCTCCATCCCCTGTCCCAAGTCCCTCTCCAGATCGCCTGGAGCCCCTTTAGGCCCTGGAAGGGTCCTCAGGGCATCCCATGTGCCCTTTTTTCCACACGTTCATCCAAGCCCATTTTGGGCCTCTTTATGCATTCAGATCCTCCTCTCCTGCTGTGTGGGGGTACTTGCTTGTAATTCTCAGCATATTCCTCTCTTATCTGCTGCTGATATTGATGTTACCCCACAGAAAAGAGAAATGGGTAAATTGATCTAGGAAGGCTACTAAAACAAAAAAAGTGTATTACATTCAGTACGTGAACATAACCTGTAGCAGCAGCAGAAAATTTATGCTTTCAGTGCAGATTTTTTCTCAGCCTTCGTCTGAAAAATCTCGGGCAAATTTAATGGAAGGACTCAGCATCTCTTACCTTGATGTGAGGCATCACTGATACTCCTGTACTGCCCCTGTGCAATCAACTCTTCAGGCAGGGAAAGTATATTGCTAAGAGAATGCAGGGAAAGCTATTTCTTTTCCTGTTCTCCCCTATCTCTTTCTAAAATTTTAATTTTTTCTTGGCTTTTTTTAAGTTTTTGAAGTGTATTTAAAGCCTGGCAACTTGATAGCCACCCAGCCCCCTAAACTGCGCAAGTAGCAGAAAGACCAGATAAGGAGCTTTCCTTGAAATGGCCTCCCAGTAAATTGGCACTATAGGAAATATTTCATGTTTCAATGGAACCGAGTAATCTGTGTAGGCTCGTTAGCTGGGAATTAGGAAGAGGCACCGTGCCTTGTGTGTGCGAGGCAGAGATTGTGGGCTTCACTTCCTACTGACTCCTCCTGGGTAACATTTGTCAATTATTTTGGGCTCCACTACCTCACACAGATGCAAGCCCCTGGCAGGAAGGAAAAGACTGCGTGTGCATTTCTGGAAAGGAACCACGGCCAAGTGCCTAAATAGCTCATTTCTTGCTTTTTAGCTGTAGGAATTTGTTTATTGGTTAAACTCTTAGGTTCCCTTGACCCTTTCACTCCGCTGTGTATTAGAGGAGCAGTGTTGTTTCACTAACATTGTTTTGATGACTAAATCCCAACCATTCTGATCAGGCCTGAGCACCCAAAGGGGTTTGCTGTCCCAGCCCTGCTCTTGAGTGTTCCCAAAACCACTGCTTCTCCTTGATCTGTCCAGGTTGGCTCAGTGCAGGAATTCCAGTGGAGCTCGGGATGCTTGTGGGATATAGGTTGTGATTTACCTTTTCATACAACCTTTTTTCCTAATTTTTTTATCTTTTGCACACTATAACAGCTCTCTCTTCCCTGCGGCGGAAGTCACTGAGCACAAAGCTGTCCTTCAGAACATACTCTGGTTTCTGTCCTTGTGTCCTATCCCAGGTTCCCATCCTCACCAGGGGATGTAGGAAAGATCGATCTCCCAGAGTGTCTTGATTTATCTTGATTTATTAACTGAGAGGCTGTTGGGGAAAGGATCAGGGGTAAGTTTCAAAGGGGCCTTTCCGGAAGGCATCTTGCCAAATCCTGTCTTGTCCCTGATGCTTTCCAGCTCAGACTCATAGAAAGGAGAAAAATACCCATAGAAGGGGAGCAGGAGAGGAAGGTTGTGATGTTAATCTGCTTTCAGTGACTTTTTCAGGCACCCTGGCACTCGTGAGCCCACGTTTGCCCAGGCCACAGGTTGTTTCTATCGGTGGAGCTGCTTCAGATATTTCCTCAGCTCTTCTGACACACTGAAATACCTTTGGTATAAATTCCCATTTTGCTTCCGTGAGACTGCTGTATAATTAAATAGAAACTGCTATTTCCCATTTTTTGACAGCTGAGGTGGCAGCACAACCCAAATAAATCCCAGCTGGGGCACAGCTCACCCTTTCTGTGTGATCCTTTTACTCTTGATGAAGACAGGACAGATTTTCCTAAGTGCCCATCAGCTCCTGAGATTTCCATGGTCATCCCCTTCTGTTTGGACGTTGGGTAATGGGAATTTAGCTGGCTTTGTGTATCTTCAAGGTATCTTTGGTAACGCTTTAATTTTTTTTTCCAGTTTGAATGGTTTCATCACCTGTCTTGTCTTTTTTTTTTTTTTCACGAGCAGGAGGGAGAGGATGGGCCTGACTTTTAACCCCCTGGGAAACACAGTGTTTATTATCCTTAGGGGCTACACTAAGCATGAGACCCGCTCCCATCCCAATAGAAGAGCCAGAATGGAGACAGACGCCTCCCCCAGTCACAGCTACCTCTGGGACCTTCAGACTACGGCGAGGCAGTCGGTTCACGTGGAGAAAGGAGTGCCTGGCTGTGATGGAGAGGTACGTGGTGGCTCCTTGAGGGGGTTTGGAGATGGGGGTTTTAAAGCCCAGGCAAGGGTTCTTCTCCCTGCTCTGGTGAACCCCAGCGTCGTTTTCATGGATGTGTTGTAGCCTCGTGCAAGCCTTTAAGAATTTGATTTGGGATGATGGAGTAGGAGGAGCTGTTTTGCTTCTTGTGTTGTTTAAAAGGTTTTAACGCTGCTCTGGACAGTATCTCTTTATTTTTGTATCCCCCAGGACATCACGTCCTCAGCTCAGTCTGAGCGTGTTGGTGTTCAGCTCTTCCTTTGCTTTTGCAGAAAGTTTTCCACTTATCCTGATCCAGGCTCTCTTGGGGGGTCCTGCAAGCTCTTTACGTTCTGCATTTCTCCTTTCCCACTTTGCTGCCTTGTCCTCCTGATGCCTCGTGGTGTTTTAAAGTGGATACCGGCATTTCGGCAGCGCTGTAATTGTTCGGGGTGCAGAACTTTGCCTGACAAGCAGCAGATTCCTGGTCCAAAAAGGCTCTTAGAACCCTTTTACAGGAGCTGGGAGCAGCACAGAGCAAAGTGGATCTTTCAAATCCATAAGCAGAGTGGCAGGTGATCATTAGAGCTCCCAGCTCTCCCCTCTGAGCCCGGCCAGGCTTTGCCTTGCCCTCTGCTTACAGGAATTCTCTTTTGTGGATAACCTTGTTCAGGAGAAAAGGGCTAGAGAACTTGGATGTAATTTAGGGATGAATGCTTATTTCAGTCCAGGGCTAAATGGCTGGGAGGAGTTTTCTCCCCTCTGAGGGCGTGAGGAACCTCCTTTCCATGGAAGGACTGGATGGCTGTGTGTGCCACACTCCTCCCTGGTCTGCAGCCCCAGAGGAACCTCAGCCGATTTGTAGGATGTGCTTTTACCATTTCTTTAATGCTTTCCTTTCCTCTTGCTTGCACAGGGGTCTTGGGAACTGATTAGGAGCGGGAGAGCATCTTTTACCTGAGCTAAGACTGAAATCCTGAGCTCCCTCAGGAACACAAGCTGGACACACTTCTGTGTCTTTGCAGGACTGGAACCAGTAACTTGAGTGTTTGTTTCTCTATTCTGGCCTGGCGCTGCATTGATATTTTTGGCTTTGCCTGGATGTTTCCCCAAAGGAAATAATGTAAATGTTTGAAATCTGTTCTGCTTTGTTAGACCCAACTAATGCAGAATTCTATGATCTGATAGTTCCTGTGTTTTTCTAGTGTCCCCCTTCACAGAGGCAGAACAAGGGGCAGGACAGGACCTTTAGCACTTTGAAATGCTTGTCTGACTGTGCTGATTGTGTGAGCAGAAGGACAGAACCACAGCTCTGTGTGCCTTCAGGGCAGCACCATCTCCTGATCAACCCTCTGTGTGTGAAATGCTTATTTGGAGTAGAATTAGAGCTCTTTGGGCATGGCTGGTTTTGGGCATGGCTGTTTTTCTTCTCGTGTTTCTGTCTGGCCCAAAGTGCAATAACTGCTGTTGTTTGCTGTTTGAACCCTGATTGTGCCTCAGACTCCTTTGCTGGGGAAATAGCAGAGAGAGAGCTGAGCAAGCCACCCTTTCCTCATCCACCTCCATCCTCGAGCCAGTCTCTGCTGGGACACTCTAGAAGTTAAAAAACCTGTGATGTTTTGGTACATCTGTTAGAAAGGTGTGAGATTTGGGTATTGAAAGAATCAAGTTGGTGTTGGCACTGGAAATGATCCAGTTGTGAATGCAGATACATAATCACTCAATCTAATTTTTCATTAAATTCTTCTTCTTTGTTGTTGTTCTTGGTTTTGTTCTCTGTGTCTTGTGCTCTCTAAGTTCTTTGCCGCCGGGGTTTTCCCTTATTCTGCTGCTGCCACATTGCCTTAATCCTGGCTTTTAATATGAATTTGCCAAGCCCTTGGCTAGGTCACCGTGGGTGCTGGGTTTCACAGCCGTGTGTGGGGTACTGGCAAGCGAAGCTGAGGAGTTGTACTCGAGGCAGGAACACAGTAAAAGTGTTGTGTGACAATAAAACTACACCGTAAAGCAAGCTGGGAATATGGTTGTTTAACTGTTGTGCTTTAATAGGCCTGGTTGAGCTGTAAGGATGAGCTGTTTTATGTGACACGTTCGGCAAGAGTGGGAGAAAATTGCTCTTCTGGGAGCCCTTGGAAAAAAGTCACTAATTTCACTTACAGGTCACTGTAGTTTTCCAGGCTTGTCCATGATATGACTCATAACAGCAGCAGGATAAAGGTAACCAGACCCCTCTGGCCCAAGCAGATCAGGTTCCCCTGCTGCCACAGGGCCAGGAATAAGCATTTGGCCACTAAGGTGGTGTTTGGCATTGCCTGTGGGCTGGTGCCATTTGTCTGGTAATTTGCATTTTCCTCTGCAGGATTAAGTTTTGACTCTGAGTGGAGGCATCTCAGTTTAATGGACTGTTTTCCCTAATGAAATGCAACTTTCAGAGCGCCGTGTTTGTGTGTCCTGCAGCTCCTGGCTCTGATGCTGCTGCACACAAGGATTGAGGCACCTGGTTTTGAGCTGCTGCTCAGGAAATGCTCGTTCATTTGGGCTGATCCCTGTCCAGGAAGGTGAAACAGAGACCCGGGAGACAATTCCATCCCACTAACGCACTCAGAGGAGGGCTCTGTGCACCTTCTCTCTGGCTGCCTCCTGCAGTTAGAACTAACTTTGGTGGTTTCGTTTAATGCCTGAAGATAAGAGGGTGGAATCTGGGCCTTTAGTGGAACCTCTGCAAAACTCCTCCTTCCCTCTGAAATGTTGCTGTGATGCTGTATAAGCATTTTTTGGGTGAGGATGAGGGTGTTGACTTGCTCCATCACTTAACTGTGCTCCCTGCTTTTGCTTTTGTCTTGGATTCAGTTGGTAAAAATTGGAGTTGCTGAAAGTCCATGCGTCAGACCAGCTGAGAGCACTTCAAGGGAAGAATCTGAATGTGATTGCAAAAATCAGAGGGATTTGCAGCTTAGGAGCAGGCTCTCCAGTTGGAAATGCACAGCACCGGTCAGGATTTGATCCATGAACTGAATGATAAGGGTGAGGGTTGAAGGGGTAGTTTCTCTTTTTCTTAAAGATTTAAATCAACAAAAAACTCCAGTTCAATTAATTATTATATTGGTACCAACCTGATGGAATGAAGATTAGAGTTAAGGCTGTATCCTGAAATGTCTGATGTACCTAAGGGTCTGAGTACAGGGTATGTGTATTAAAGGAACTAATTGGTTTATACTGGATTTCCAGGATGCTGCTTGTGGTTTCTGTAATTCAATTCTCCAGCCTTTACTGCTTTTTTGGAATCCTCCCAGGGTAGTTTATTAATCCCAGTCTTAGATTTTTTGGACAATAGATTCAGGTCTCTTTATCCTTTTTTTTTTTTTTTTTTTTTTTTTTTTTTTTTTTTCTTTTTTTTTATTTTTTTGACAAAAAATTCAGGGTTTTTTTTCCTTTTTTTTTTTTTTTTTTTTGTGGATATCTCCCTGCATATTTATGCTCTGAAGGTTAAGAGGAGCAGTAGTTCCAGAAAGTAAAGCTCTATATTTAACTGCAGACTAGGTGTGGTTCAGACAACTGCAGTGCTACTGATGCCAACCTTGACCTGTTCTCTTCTGGAGCCTCCTGCTCATGGAATATGCTGAGTTTTGAGTGTGTCGATGTTGTTGTGTGGCTTTGCCCTCCTGTGGGAGCAGAGCTAAGACTGCAAGAGTCCTTTCTGTGCAAACCCGAGGTTAAACTTGAAAGCCTCTCTCTGGTTCACTTTCGTGTTCTTTTTTTGTTACGTCTTGTCCCACAGATAATGTTGTTTTTTGGGTTTTTTTGTTTTTTTTTTTTCCCTTTTCTCTGCTTTGTTGCTTCTTTTCAACCCCTCTCATTAGAAGTATGAAATTGAAAATTCCCTTAGGGCTTTCTCTTTTTTTAATGAAGCTGTGTTGTCTTGTCAGTCTATTTTTTTTATTACCCTTTTTTTGCCCCCCCAGTGATTTATGCTTTTCCTCTAATCATATGTTGGAGTAGAGGTTTATCTTCTTTTTCGGGCAAAAAAATAACTGAGATTGGCAGCAGAATCAGGGACTTTATACCAGTTTTAAGGCACTTTTCATGAGTGCCACTAAAGGCTGAGGGGGGGAGTTGAGTGTTGTTTTTTAAGTATATGCTTTATCCAAAGATTAAATTAAAATAACTGTAAATTCTGCCCTAAACAAAAATGAATAATTCATCAGGTGAACGCATTTCAGTTTGTGTAGGGAGCAGGGGCTTTGCTTTCTGGTTGAGGGTTATTTGGTTTGATTTTATGGCTCTGGGTTTTTATTTTAACACTTGTCTGTGCTTCTGAAGCTCCTTTCGTAAAGGTGTATTTAAATTAAATGAGACTGAGATCATATAGATCCCCATCATCCCCATTTCATAGGTGGCAAAACGGAGTCAGGTGTTTCACTTGGCTTTATTCAGAAGAGAAATGGGTTTAGATTTCCCAAGATAGGGGGCTGAGCTGAATTAACAGTTTGTCACCAGCTCATCTGTAGGTGTTATCCTGCCTCACCACCCTTCTCAATCCCTCCTCCTCAGTTTCCCTGCTCCTGCCACCCTGCACTGTGCCAGAGATGTTTCTTGTCTGATGGAAATAGCAGCCAGTTCAGCCTGGTTCAGGAAAAATAAATCCTTTTTATTTCCCCCTGCATTTTCCTGAATTGCCTCAGCTTGCTGTGCACTGAGGCTGTGCCAGGGCTGTCCTGGGGCAAAGGACAGGAATGCACAGCTGGGAGCACCAGGAAGGGGAAGTTCAACAAAAGGATGATGATTTTCCATGGACTTTTTTGCTCTGCTTGGTTTTGTTCTGATTTTGTTTGGCTTGAGTTGGATGAGTTCCTGGTTTCTTCACAGGCGTGGTTGCACTGACAGGTGTGGTGGCATCGAGGAAGAGGGATCCTCTGGCTTTTGCAAGGAACTGGAATGCATTAGGTCCATGAGGATTAGAGGGATGGAGCACCTCTCCTTGAGGAAAGGCTGAGAGAATTGGGGGTGTTCACCTGTAGAAGGATCCAGGGAGACCTCAGAGCCCCTTCCAGAGCCTAAAGGGACTCCAGGAGAGCTGGAGAGGGACTTGGGACAAGGGCCTGAAGGGACAGGACACAGGGAATGGCTTCCCACTGCCAGAGGGCAGGGATAGATGGGATGCTGGGAAGGAAGTGTTCCCTGGGAGGGTGGTGAGGCCCTGGCAGAGGTTGCCCAGAGAAGCTGTGGCTGCCCCTGGATCCCTGGAAGTGTCCAAGGCCAGGTTGAATGGGTTTGGAGCACCCAGTGGAAGGTGTCGGAATTATAATAAGATGGTCTTTAAGGTCCCTTCCAACTCAAACCATTCCATAATTCCATTGTTACTGTGCCATCACTGCCAAACTGATCTGACCAGTTCAGTTTTTGTTCCCCCTTCAAAGGGGGCCCAAGCTGAGGAAAGTCACCTCCATGCCGAGACGAGTCACGGCTGCATTCCCACCGTGGTGCTGGGAGGTTCAGCCTCGTTTCCCCTCCTGGAAGAGGCTCATCCCACCCTGACCCCGAGGCGGTGCCCTGGGCACGGTCCTGGCCCCGAGGGAGATGAGGCCTGACGTGCCTTATTAGAAATCCTTCCGACTGTGAAAGCGCTTTTACTGCAGCTCTCCCGAGCGCCGGGGCTTCCACGGCTTCCCCGGGGAAAACGAGAGCTCTATTAGCTCCTGAAATTCAGTTAGGAAATTTTCTTAGTTAATTTCATCCCATTACTCTTAGTTACGTCTTCCAGCAGAACCTTAATACCGGCTCCATAGGGGATCTAAGTTTCCTGTGCGAGGCTTTGGAGGAGATTTAAGTTTGGGATTCATTGCGTTTCTCCCTTTCCAAGCTGACAGCAGAGCAGGAAGTAATGTCCTTTGGCCTCTTCCATTAGGCTGCTGCATTGTTAGACACAGAACAGCAGCTTCTCATCAATATAACGATGGCCACGGGCTGGCTCGGGAATGCTGCTCGTCTTCCCTGGGTTTGCTGGGAGGTGAGGAGGGCTGGGAATTCTGTCTGCTGTCTCTGTGACCCTCAGGTGTCCTTGACGCTTCTGGTGACTCGCTGTTCTCAGCTGTAAAATACCCACTACCAGCTTGGGAGATGAGTCAAGCCAAGGGAAAAGTGCCAGAAGCCTCTAATTCTTGGGTTACCAAGGAATATTGGCATTAGGAAAAACTTCCTGACTTCAGGAGTGGCTCAGCACTAAGCAAGTCACCTACAGGAGCTACAGAACATTTCTCAGGAGCAAATTAGCTGAAATCTGTCAGGATGGTTCTGAGATACTTGATCTTAATACAGAGAGAAACATCAGGTGATTTCTTTATATTTTTTCCAGCTCTTTCAATCCTGTCATAAGGTGTTTGTTAGTCAGCAACTTCCAGGGGGAGGTTCCATTAAGTCCTTTGAGACACAGGGAGCAGGTTTTTTTTAGGATCTTTGCTGTTTGTGCTCCTGAAATGCTTCGAGATCTGAGTGAAGGCACTTTGCAAAGGCACCCAGCAAAGTTTGCTTTACCATTGAGACCCAGGCAAGATCATCTGGTTGGGTGAAGGTTCAAGTGGTTTGGCTCAGGGTCAGTGCTCTGTATCTTCATAAAATGCAAGAGCAGCCATTTTCTGCTTGGCACACAGGATCTGCCTTATTTTGCATTAGATCAAGCTCTGTTCCCTCTCAGACATGCATAATATACAAGCTTCCTATTCTAATCAGCTGTAAGCAAATCCCAGTTGTTTGGCAGATTGCAGGCAGTAAAATAGAATGCAAGGATGTCTGTCCAAAGCCTCGCCAGCCTCTGGTTTCTTCAAGGATCCAGCACCTCATGAGTTATTTTGCTTTCTAGTGAGCTCAGGTGCCTTTTGTATCCTTGTGTTCTCTCCCTCTCTCTTTTTAAAAATAATAAAAGGATGCTCTGTGGGAGGGGCAGCTCCTTGCAGCAGACTTCAGATAAAATTCTTGTATCTGCCAAGGTCAGAATAACTGAAATCAGTGTTTAGAAAAAGCAGCTTTGTCAGTCTGATCTGTAACAGCTCTGGCTGGTGCAGGAAACCCACATTTTAGGAATGGGAATTCTTCTCTAGTCCGGATACTCTGCTGCATTTCTCCAGCTCCGGCTGAGATCCTCAGCGTTCTGTCCCCCTGCTCATGAAGGTGAGAAGCAGGATCTCATCCCAGGTGATGATGGAGATGGTGTTTATCATTCTTTCTACCTGTCCTCTCCATCCTGTGCCTGGTTCACACCTGGCCAGCAGCCATGTGGCTGTGGACAAAAGCTCTTATCTCCTATCCTGTATTTTTAATCCTGCTGTTGCAGCTCTGGGCATTCTTATTATTCACATAAATATGTAATTCCTTCTAAATCCTGCTAAGGTCTTCAGGGTACTTCCGGAGAACTAATTATACCTAGTTGCATTTTATATGCTAAAATCTGTTTAAAAAGTCAAAGGTCCCTTTGGCAGGAGTATCATGAGAAAGAATAAGGCAGAACATTGCATTTATCCGGATCCTTCTCTGTATGTGCTGCTATCAGTGTGCTGCTCGTTTATCTCCTCTCTGAACTTAACAGTCACTCTCTTATCTCTTCTCAGACACCAAGGCTTCCCTTGCCTTTAATGATATTAATTGTCACTCTTCTCTGGACCTTTTCTATTCTTACATTCAATTTTTAGTGACCTGGGGCAGGTGAGTGGGGACCCAGGCAGAGCTGATTTCCATATTTCCGGGGTGAATATTCCCTTACACAAGCAGCTGAATCTGAGTCCTGTTGTTCTCCGACCTCCAGCCTAACATAAGGGTTTTTTTGCTCATCACTTTTGTGTATTGATTGAAGAGTTATCTCTTCTTGGAATAGTCTTTCCTGAAGAATTACAACTGATTTAGACCCAGTCATGTACGTGAGGAGTTGGAATTTGTTCTTTTCCACGTGCAGTGCTTTGCTTAATGCAGAGATAACAAATGAAGTTCAACCGTGGGAGCGTTAACTGCTGTGAATTTCAAAAATATCAGCTTTATTTGTATCCAGTATAAATAATTCACCTTGCAGAACTCTATTTAAATGTAACTGCTAGTGCCAGTCGTTTCAGGGCACAACTTGTGTGAGTCAAGGGCTTGTGCTGAGTTCATGCACAGAACCTCTTGCTCTCCACAATCATGTTGAGACCTCTAGATGCTGCCTGCTGTAAGGACAGTGTAAAAATACAAGTCTGGTGCTGTGATTTCTCTCCCTTTGAGCTTTCTTGACTTGCCTCAGTCCCTCATGGTGATGTTCTTCCTGTGACTGTCCTGCTTAAAGGACACAGAAGGAATTAGGAATAAAAAGCTGGTATTAATCAGCTAAAATGGTTATTTTCTCAGCTATTTTAACATGGGTTCAGGAGGCAGGGAAAGCCATGACAAACTTGTCACACAAAATGTGAAGTGGCCCCTGGCACGTTCAGGCTGCATTTTGTGACTGGGCTGTCCAGAACAGAGCCAAGCTTGAGGGAAGAGTTACCCCTCACAGCAGGATTCACTCAGCCTGTGTGTGATGTTACCCCTGGAACAAACCCACTGAAGGGAGTTACAGAATTAACTTCCTGCATGATCTGGAAGGCGTTCAGGAGGAATTCAGAACCATTGGCACCTTGTCCCCTCTGGCTTTGCTGCAGCCAGAGCTTTGCTGCTCCTGTCACAAGGAGGATCCGGGAGCACCACCCAGCCCAGAGCTGGATTTTCCCATTCCTGCTTTCCAGAGCTGTGCAGAGCTTTCCTGCTGACTCTCACTGCAGCTCAGCTCTGAACAGAGTCCAACCCTACCTCAGCCAGAGGAAGTTTTCTGCCATCGAGTAACAGATGTAAGGTCTTTACTCAAGTCATAAACAGAGTCATTACGAGGAGAAGTGAGGGAGGAAAATTCCAAAGTCAGGCTCTTAAGTTGTTGCATCATGTATTTATGGGCTCTTGGTCAGACTGTGGAGCACTTTATACAGCCTAAAAGAATGTTCTGTCAGAGAACCATATGGGCTTGAGCCACAAAAGTCACTAGCACATCCTAGATTATTTTTAAATTCTTTTTTGTTTTTTGTTTTTTTTTTAATAGCACAGCTGACCTTTCTTATTTGTTTGATTTTCCTTTGGGAGTCACTTAAGTTTTCATTTGTTTCAAATACTTTGCTGTGTGTGAGGAGCTCTGTCAACAGCACAGAAGATGTGTCTTTTATAATGCTTTTCTCTCTGGATTGGGAATAGCAGCAAACTCAGCTCTGTCAGGCTTGGCCTTTTTGGTGCTCTTGTTGCATCGTAGCTTTTGGTCACAGTGACTTCACAAAACCAGATCTTCCCAGCTGATGATCTTTCTGTGCCCGCGAAGTTGTTGTTCCCAGAGCGGGTGACCTTGGACGCTGCACCGTTAAATTTCTTTTTAGTTCCTGCCCTTAGGATTCTCTATTACTTTTTATGGTGCTTCAGTTCACTGTATTGACGTGGCTTCTGACTTTGGCCTCAGCAGATTCATCACTGTGTGCAGGCTTTCTGTCAGGATCATTAATTGGTTTTGGTTTTAAGGTGCTCTGAAGACGATACTTGAGGACTCTCCCTGATTGTTGTCTCCCGTGCCATTAGTTGAATTTTTCAGCCCCTTCTTAGTTATGTGTTTCCTTTCTACCCTGTCTCATAATTATACTCATCTTTGTCTTTTCCAAAATCATGAATAATTTCCCATTTATCACTTTATCAAATACTTTCCTAAAGTCCAAAAATGGTAAGAATAATTAGTTTTTCTGGTCAACAATTCCTCAGTTGTTTTTGGAGCATTCTTAGCAGCACTGTGGAAGCCGTGCCTCCTAAAAGGATTGTCCTCGGGAAACTTGGCTGATCTGAGCGAGGGTGACAATGACATTTAAGAGGAAAGCACATGGCAAAACCCGTGGCTCAGGGTAGGGAGCACAACTCTTGGAGTAAGGAGCTGTGGATTGATGTAATCTGGTTTCTTGGCTCTGTATCTTTTAACTTTGCTGTTCTTCTACCTGTAAATTCTTGTAATAATATTAAAGAGTAAGATGAAAAAAGACAATTTTAGAATACTTCTAAAGGAGTTGATGATTTGGGTGTAGGAAGCGCTCTTGAAATACGAAACCTGATGGGTGTTGGTGAATGAAATATTCTTTTGAGTCTTTGGAGCTTATTATTTCCAAGATAACTGTTCACAATCCTATAGGCAAAAAAAATACTGTAAAAAGTTGGATAATAAACTCAGCTATTTCCTCTCCCTATGGGTGGTGAATGGTCACTAAACAATCTGTAGCAAATAAAGAAAAAGATGTTGCTGCTGCCAGATTTGAGAAATACTCTTCAAGGATCCAAAGTTTTCTGATGGCTTAAAACTTCCCTTAAATCTCCTTCTTTGCTGTGTTGTCTATGAAGAACCTTCTGAAGTTGGTCTTGGCACTGTAGCAGTTAAATCCACTGGCACTGCTGGCCTGGGTTCATTCCTTATTTCTCATTTCCCTTTGCCTCTGTCCGTCTGTTGTGTTGTATTTACGCTGCAAGGTGCAGAATAGATTGATACTAAAAAATTAAATACATTTTCTGCTACCTGGCTGTCCAGCACTTGATGGGATAACAGTTCTGGCTAACAGTTCTTGGAGGTACCAGGAGTTAGGAAAAATAGATGTAGTGAAGTCCAGTGAATCTGGATTTGGTCAGTGAATCTGACCAAAGTCAGATTTCATCTTGACTTTAGGTGCTGGATATCCTGCAGGAATTGGCCTTGTCTGTGGAATCCTGTAGGATCCTTTCATTTATTTGAATCAATTCTTATTTTCTGAAAATGCCGCAGCAGTGGGGGCTCAGCTGAGCTGAACTGAGTCTGGCCCAACACTGGAAACCAAAACCAAAAACTTGTGGATTTTGGAGGGAAAATGCTCTTGGTGGTACTGGAAGCTGTCAGTTTATACTGAGATTAACCCCAAATTTCATGACTGGTGTTTTTCCCCTCCTGGAGGCTTGGAACAAAGGGAGGCTCCAACATTCCCATCCAGAAGAACTAAAACCTTATGGGGCTGAAGTGAGGAGAACCTGAGGGACTTGGTACTCACACTGACACTATTTACACACATCCCAGGCTGAACTTCCCACTAAAGCACAGTTTTGAGGCAGGGCTAGGCTGTTGTAGGAATACCCAACCAGATGAGCTGAAAACCGAGCTCTGGCTCTGCTGAGTGGAATATTTTCTTCCAGAGAGCAGAGAAAGATGTTCTGCGTCAAGTAATGTAAAATCCAAGTTTTGCTATTTATTTATATTGCCTTATAAAGCCTTGGAATCCTCTTTTGTCTTTTGAGTGGTGTCTTTAATGCCCTCAGTGTTGATTAGAGTTTGTCTGGTTGGAACTGTGGGTCCCCAGCAGCAGAGCAGCCCTTCCCAGTGGGTGGGCCAGGCCTGATTCCTGCAGGGCCTCATCCCTCCTTGGAGATGTTTCACCCGTGGGCTGACCCTGCCTTGGCTTTGCTCGTGAGGACCAGATAATCCAAAATACAACTGGAATAACTCTTGCCTTGCACCACATTACAAAATGAAGATGAGATCTTTGTTTCGCAGTTGTTTGCAGAAAAGTTTTGTTTATCACTCGCGAAGTCCAGAGGATTTAATGCACATAAATATCCCTGCAGCGGGGAGGTCTCAATTTAAATATTTCAAGTAAATAAAAGAGAACAAGAGGTCCTGTTATTCATGCGTAGATGCCTTGTTAGGAAGAGCTTTGAAGATGCTGTTTGCTCACACCAACTGCTTGTTGAAATATCGCAGAACAATTCTCACTTTATCATGTCTTGATGCCTTGGTGACTTGCTGGCTTCCAGAAATGTCCACTTTTATTTTATGAGCAGTTTAGTGAACTCTGTTGACTTTGGGAGTCCGGTGGTGCCAGCAAGTTTAAGGATAAGTTTAAGGATATTCACAATTTCAGCTGTTGTCTGCTGTCGGTGTCTTCAAGGTGCCTTAAGCAGGAGGTACCTGGGTGTTTCTAATTGCTGCAAACTCCAAATCTTGCCATTCAGAAGAGGCCTGTTGTGTAATTTCAGAAATGCTCTTATCACCAAATCCAATTACGAGGAAGAGTAAATCGCCACCTCAGATGTCTTAACTATTCTTTTTTTAATTGTTAATTATCTCGACAGTAGGGTGCTAGAGATTACGAGGCACAGATTATCTTTTGCAAGTACGAGGCTTTCAGAGCTATTATCAATTAATTCTGTTTCTAAACAAATTTTAGGATAATATTAATAGCTTGATAGGATTGTGCTCCTGGAGACCGCTGTCAAAATCCTGAGAAAGTGATGTTGAAAGAATGAAAACCTTGTTGTTCTCTTAGCTTTGAAGGTCATCCAGCTTTACCCACTCCCGTGCAAGGTGTATTTTTGGCATTTTAATCTACGTGGCAGAGGAGATTCCTGCTAAGAAACATCAGTAAAACGATTCTCTCAGAGTTTAGACAGCGATTTGTAAAACCAGAATTGAGAGTCAGCTCTGTTGTCTGAGGGTTTTTAATGTGTACTGACGTGGCTCTGGAATTTATGTACACAAACACGTCCTGAGGTGTGAAGTAATTTCGGTTTCTCTGTGTCTGGTGCTCCGAGTGATCTAGTGCTGGTAAAGATCTCTCCTCCAGATTTGCACTTGCAGTGAAAAGAAATCCAAAAATGAAACATTTCTTAGAGGCTTAAAAACTGTGCTGTCCCTGGACAGAGTGTGGCAGTACCCTGGGCCTGAGAGCTCAAGTTGGGAATAAAAAAGATATTTTTAGATGAGGATTTTTGCAGTTTTCCAAAGGTGATTTAAAGTTACGGTAGATTCTGCGTTGGCTAAACCCCCAATTTTTTATGTTGGGACTGGATGTTTCAGCAGGTCAGACAGAAGATCTGGGCTTAGTTCCAGAATTGCTGGGACCTCTTGTCAGTGCTGTAGAGGAGGTCAAGCTACAGTCCTGCAGTGGTTTCTTCATTCCTGTAAATCCATGGACCTGTGGAATCCATTGGCTAAATGATGGTGCTGTGGAGAAAACATCAGAGAGCTGTAGCCATCGTGTTTATCAGTGGCTTTTCTGGGTTAGGGATTCTTTTCTTAGATTTGTTTTGCTGCTTAGAAGATGTGGTTGAGCTGATGCTCAGTTGAAGTCCATCTCCTTGCATCCAGAGAGCTGCACTTCCCATCCTTGCCTGGTTATGTTTCGCAGTCCTGGGGGAGGGAGTTCTCAGCTCCATCAGAGTTTATCTGTGGAGGGGATACCTTTGAGCTTTAATTTTGCTGTCAAAAATAAAAATGACTTTATATTGTGGGTTTGGTTGACACCCATGTCGTTACTAGAGAATCTGTAGAAATATCAGTAGATAAAACTGGTGGTGTCATGTGCTGACCTTGCTGAGAATGGCATTAGTGATATTCTTGGCCAGTATTTACTGGGAAATAAACCAGTCATTACACTTTCTGATGAGATCATGCTCTGAATGTCACTTCCCTGACAGTCTGTCTCATGCCACGCCGAGATGAGATCTCAGGCACAGATGACAGACTAACTTCAGAAATATTTCCATTGATTTGACAGCCTGAATAATAGTTCTGCTAAAAGCCACAAAGACTGGGACAGTGACCTCTGGCTGCTGGGTGATACTGGGGTGATAAATGTACTAATGAGAGATAAATAGGTAACTACATTTGAGTGTTTTCTGTACCTTGTCAGTGGAAAGCAGAGGAACTCCTGGGAGGGAAACCAGATAGGGAGCTGAAATTGCAGGCATCTTATCAGAGCCAAAGGAGCAGCTTTCACCTCATGTATTTTGAGACACCCGAGGGTTTGGCAGGGAGCTCCATCCCTGGGGACAGCACAAGCCTCTTTTCATCCTCAGGGGTGGGAGCTGGGCAGTTCTGCTTTTCCATCCATCCCTGGGCTAGTGGCCGAGCCCATGGCTCTGGCTTTGCTTTCAGCATCCCTTGGAGAGGATGTTTGGGAGCTGCTGTGGAAGGAGCTGGGCCCAGCTGCCTTTTCAGCCCTGTCCTCCCGCCTCCCTTGGCTGCACAACCGCTGCTCTTGGCACATGTGGGGAGCTGGACCAGGGAGGCAGCCGGGCACAAAACATTCCTGCAGAAAGGGAATGAAGGAGAGGATGGGATCATTCCCTTTGGTCCGTGATTGAATTGTGTTAAGCTGGACTGCAGCCTGAGTTTCGGGGAAGATGAATCTCCCATTCCTGGAAGTGTCCAAGGCCAGGCTGGACAGGGCTTGGAGCACCCTGGGGTAGTGGAAGGTGTCCTTGCCCATGGCAGGGGGTAGAATGAGATGATCCTCAAGGTCCTTGCACCCCAAACCATTCTGTGACTCTTTGGTGTCCAGCAGAGGATTTAGAGCCCCAGCAAGAGCCCCAGGATGTTTCACTTGCAGGTGAAGCTCCCATAGGTGGGAACCCAGGGATGCAAACACAAAGAGAAGCGAGGGGGTGAGCTTGCAGCACGTCTGCTGTTCTTCAGTAAATATCTATCTGTGTATTCTTGCCTCACATTAATTGCAAGGTCAATTATCCTTCCTCCAGTGGGGGTGATCTGTGTGCCCACACCTGAGTGACCTCACCCGAGAGTGATTCTGCTGCAGCTGCACCACGAATTGTTACCCCGCAGCACATCTGAGCCTCTCCACTTTGAACCCCTGCCACATTTGGAAGTTTTAACCATTAGGTCATGCTGTAAACTAAGAATTTTCCCAACTTGGGGTCTTCTGATCAGTTTTGGGGGGCTTTATCTCTTTGCTTATCCAGCCCTCTGGAAAAGCACCGGCCCTGCCCGTCCTTCCGCCGCTGCGGGGCTGTCGTTTCAGACACTTCCCTGGCAGCTGCAAAGCTGATAGGAAGCAACAAAACTTCCACTGTGGATTATCAGGAGCACTACTGAGGCATTGCTTAATGCATCTGATATCTCAGCCTCGAGAACAGAAGTTAAAAAAAAAAAAAGATTGGCAGCTATTGCAGGAATTCAGAGAGGGGCACCTTGGTAAAGAGTCGGGGGGAGGTTTCTCCTTCCATTACAGAGCCCTGGGCTGAGATGGATTCCCTCTCCATCATTGTCCTAAGCACATTATCCCTGAAAGAAAGAGGGTTTCTCTGAATCTGCAATTTTTCTAGGCTTCAGTGTTATTGAAATGAAACGGCTTCAAGGATATCTACATTCTTTACCATCATATGGATTCTCATCTCATGTAAATTATTTGGCCACTTTTCATTTTAATCCTCCACTGTCATTTTCTACAAAAGAGATCATTTGGTTTCTTCATGGAAGGTATTCAGCTGACAGCTGCCCTTTGTCTAGAAAGCAGTGTGCCTTTGCAGGAGTTACTTGTGCCTGCTCCTTTGCTTTTTTTCTTTCCTTTTAAGTTCGTATTGCTTCATATTTTTCATCTGTAGCTTTCAGGAGCTTTTCAGACTGCGAACAGGCAGAGGTTTGTGGCTGTGAAGGGAATTTCAGACATTCTGCATTCTTTCCCTGTGTACCTGGCTGATAAGAAACAGAACTAGAGGCAGAATAATTAGTTTACTGCAAGAAGAACTATAGTCCGAAAAAATCAGTGTTTTTACAACTTCTACATGAGCAAACAAAATGGTCAGTGATGAAGTCTTGAATTTTTTTTTTCCATGGCTTTCCTATCTAGAATACTCAAAAATTCTCACCTACTTTCCAGAAATCACAGATTCATATAATCCTACAACCATTAGGGGTGAAAAAGACCTTTAAGATCATCAAGTCCAACCATCAACCAGCATCATGTTCACCACTAAACCATGTCCCCAAGTGCCACGTGGTGGGAGGGGTTAAATGTTGTGCTTTGTGTCAGGGTATGTCAGCCACAAGACCTTGATGGGATGGGAATGAAATGTGATGAGTTCATAGAGTGTACAGGGAGTCGGGAGGCTGAGGAGGAAAATCAGCAATTAGGGTCAGATATTTTGGGTTACCTGGAGCTGTGAGACCTTTTCCTTTCAGGGTATGAGCTCTTGATAAAGCAGCTTGCACTCCTTCAAACACTAAAAGCACAATATGGTCATGGAGAGGAACAGTATGGCCTCAGTGATGGCCTTAAGCTGAAGGGGGGGTAGATTTAGGTTGGATTTTGGGGAGAAATTCTTCCCTGTGAGGGTGGTGAGACCCTGGCACAGGTTGCCCAGAGAAGCTGTGGCTGCCCCTGGATCCCTGGAAGTGTCCAAGGCCAGGTTGGAGCAAGCTGGGCTAGTGGAAGGTGACTCTGCCCATGGCAGGATGTTGGAACTGAATCATCTTTAAGGTCCCTTCCAACCCAGACCGTCCTGGGATTCAGTTTTGGGGAGCACAGGGTGAGGGTTGGCCGAGTTTCTAGGGAGGTTGAATGTGTGGGGGAAGGAGAAGTCATATCATTAATGAGGATAAGGAATAATCCAGAAGGGGGAAGGAGGAGCAGGTTCTAAAATTACAGTCACCTTCAGAAACAGAGTTTTAACTGCTCCACTAGTTCCCCTTCCAGCTGGTACCCACTTGGCTTTGTGATCCCCACAAAAATGTCACCTTGACCAGGACAGCTGCCTGACAACTCACTGAGATTTTTGATGCTTTTTCATAAAGCAGAGATTTAGGATGAGAAGAATCTCAGATTTTCAAGTGAGAATCGCTTTTCTTGTGGAAATACTTAGACGTTTTACATGAAAAGATCAGAAAATCCTGTTTAAATTCAAAGAAAAGGTTTCAGAAATACGAAAAACATGTCAGCCAAATGAATTGTTTATAACTTAGTTGTAAAATGTTTAGAGATAAGAATTACTGGTTCCGTACTTTCTGAATCACAAAAATGATTGGAATACACAAAACTTCCTCATTTGCTGGAAGAGGTGTCTCGTTCATTGTCCAATTCTGGAAGTTTGCTCCATCACTGGGAGATTTCCTGAGAATTTTAAGCGTGAGCTGAAGTTTTGCAGTTGGTGGAAAGTATTTTTGCTGTTTGTTTGTGCCACCAAAAGCCTGGCTGTGGCTTGGTAAAGGGACAGTGTTGAGGTAGGTGACAAGAGGGGGGTCACTCGTGGCTCTCGTGTTGTCTTTGTTGCATTAATTGGTGTCTCAGTTTCTTGCATCAACAAGAATGGGCAGTCCAAGGACACCCTGACCGGTAATTTTATGTATTTTGTGATTTCTTCCATAAATGTTCATTTTTGTACATGTGCTGCTGACCTGGATTGCTGGTGAGGACTGCGGGGCAGGCAATATGTTCGTGTAAATAATAGAACAGCAGTTTTCAGCTGTGATCTCTTGATGTTCCTTTATCTCAGGGTGCTTAAAAGAGGAAATGATTCCTGGCTCTGGGTAGAGGGCAGTGCTCTGTAGGTGAGAGAGCTCAAATATTGTCACGGGGCTGTTGAACTGGGATCCTGAGCTTCTGCTTCCATCACTAACTACTGGAAAAAGCATTTTCTGCTCTGTTTTCCAAGCTCTCCATTCCCCAAAATTCACCTTTGTACAGAACACAACCCCTTTGAACAGAAATTTGCAAGTTGAGATAGACACACACATCACTTCAAAGGCTGAAATTGTAGAAAGGGGTTTGAGATGGAAGAGGGGAGAGTACACTTTAAAAAATAACGCGTCTGGAGGGCATAATGTTCATCCTAAATCCTCACAAAGCTGAGCAAAGGCACCAGTCCTGTGTCAGGGAACTCCTCCTTTGATTACACAGTCACCTTAATTCCAGCAATTAGTTCACTCTAACAGTGGAAGTGTTGGCTGACAAACTCCCAACTTCTCCAACACTTTAACTGAAGTTTAAGGCAGAGGCTGCCCTTCATTTAGAGATTGAGCTGTTGCTGTGGTTCCATTTGCTCCCTTAAGCCAGCAGATCACCTGGAAGTGCACGAATGATGCAGCTCTCTGAGCTGATGTGTGATTTCTCTTACTCACTGAGTAGCAGCTTTGAAGTAGGACCCTGTTTGTGGGCATAGCTGTGACTGTAAATGACTCTGTGAGCAGTGGGATGGAGTAGTGGCACCTAAAATTCAACCTGAGTGTTCAAAGTTTGGACAGAAATAGTTCCTGTATGGAACAGAATCCGCATTTCCGTAGGAAGAAACTGGGGCAAATCCACTGGATGAGAAATAGAGTAATGGAAAATAATAATTGCCTCAATATGCCTGAATCTCCTTCTACCAAATGATCTACAGTTAAGGAAGTATCTGATTTTCAAATCCAGAGCAGCTGTCCAACAGCCGGACCTGCTGCTGATCAAAGCTGATAAAAGAAATCCTAGGATTATATATGATGGATAATCTACAGGAAGAACAGTGGTAGTCCCTGCTTGTGGTGTGATTATCAGAGTCCATTGAAGTAAACAGAACTTTTTGTTGGTTTTAATGCAGATCTGATAAGCTCTGTGGAATGTAAATCAGTTCATTAAAATTTGCAAAGCAGTTCCATGAAGTAAAAGAGGCAAGAGTTTTAACTTTTATAGGATGTTTACTGCATATAAAGTACAATAAAATCACAATTATTCCAGAAAAAATACTGCTAGAAACGTGCTGTACTCAATGTGTCGTTCTGAGGAAGATTGAAAAATTTTAAATTGTGGTTTAAAAAAAAAATAATCTGACTCTAGAAATCGTGCTGTGTAATTTCATAGCATCTCCACACCGTATCTGTCTCTGCAGTATTTGTGGGGTTTTGCATAATATAGATATTAAAAATACGTATGGATGTGTGTATATCAACAAATACTTAGGAACAGGGATCAAAATAAATGTTAAACAGCTCCTTCTACCTAAGATGGGTGTGTGCTGGGGAAAAATAATAAATAAATGATAATAAACAAAGTCAAAGGCCTGCGGTGTCTCGGAGATGATGCTTGACAGTCTTACTCTGATATCCATAGAATTGCCTACTTTTTTGGGTGTCCTAGTACAGTGTTCCAAATGCTGAGATAATACTCATTTATCTGAGGTATTTGGGAAGTTTCCTTCGTTCCATGTGGACCTAAGCGCAGGCTGATGTTACTTGATCCATAAAATTCACTGTGTCCATGGAACCTCTGGAAGAGTGATGTGTAAATCAGCAGCTGACACCTTTTAGTGGAGCTGCTTTGGAGCCTTCACGCTCTGATTTTTTAAAAACTTTGTTTTTTCCCCCTTTTGCAGTTACTTCAATGAGAATCAATATCCTGACGAGGCAAAGAGAGAAGAAATTGCCAACGCCTGTAATGCAGTTATACAGAAACCAGGTGAGGAGCTGCTGGTGGGGGACCTTCCCAAAAACAAAATGGTTTCAGCATCTTGGGTTCTCAGACTGATACTTGCAGGACAATCACAGAATCGTTTAGGTTGGAAAAGACCTCCAAGGTCATCAACCTTTGACTGATAAATGGGGTTTTTGGAGGAAGAAGCAGCTCAGCTGTCCTGTTTTTCATTATTTTACAGCTTCCAGACAGGGATCTCATATTAGAACCTGAGTGTTAATGGAAGACCTTATCTTTGAGTCAACAAGTTGCATTTTCCCCATTTCTGGAGAAGTTACACTTGGGAGAGGAGCATGAATATTCAGTGTAGCGTTAGTGGATGCACCTGCCTTTGCTTGGTTTTGCTAACCAAACATTTACATAGATTTCAGAACTTGTGTTTTGGGTATATTTAGATTTCATACAACCAGAATAAAAATTAATGAGAAGGCAACTAAGGCGTGAGTCATGCACATGGAATCACAAAATTATTTAGGATGGAAAAGCCTCTGGGATCATCGAGTCCAATCACTCCCCCAGCACTGCCCAGACCACCACTGACCCACATCCCCAAATGCCACATCCACAGGGCTCTTAAATCTCTCCAGGGATGGGCACTCCAGCCCTGCCCTGGGCAGCTGTGCCAGGGCTGGACAGCCCTTTCCAGGAAGGAATTGTTCCCAGTATCCAACCTGAACCTGCCCTGATACAGCTTGAGGCCGTTCCCTCTCATCCTGTCCCTTGTCCCCTGGGAGAAAAGATGGATCCCCACCTTGTTATCCATTCAGGGAGTTGTGGAGAGCTGGGACTGTCGCAGGATCAAACCAATTTATGGAGGTGACCAATGGAAGTGTCCTCTGGAGATCATCTGGTGAGGCAGGAGCAGCTTAGATAAGATTGTTCACTTTTCAGTATCTCCAAAACTGGAGGTTTTCCCACCTTCAGGCCCCTGTTCCACGATGTCAAGCACTCTCATGGCAAAGTACTTTTTTCCCTAATACCTGCTGAAAATTTCCCTGGAAAATCTGTCAGGTGGAGGACCAGAGAGCTGTGGATTTGATTCCTGGCTGTGCTGCTGGTTTGTGGAGCACCTTGGAACAAGGTGCTGCGAGGCCGTGTCAAGGAGCAGTGAAGTATTGTCAGTGGTGCTGATGCAAAGCATTAGGCAGCAGCCCAGCTATCAGTTTCCAGAATTTTCTTTCTTTCACTTGTCTCGTCTCTCCCAGTTTATTTAAGTGTGCAGATTGCTGCAATTACATGGGTGTTTTGTATGCTGAATAAATAAACTTTGAGAAGGAGTCAGAAGCAAGGGGGGGCTCATCCTGTGTAGCCTGCAGAGGTCTGAGGATGCAGATATGGGGAATATTTTATATAGGGCCAAGGGCAACTGAAGAGGTTTCCAGGATGTTCTTGGAAAACTGAAGCCTTCCAGTCTTCCCTCTTTTTACTGATGACCAGAAAAGGCATAGTTTTCTATAGCTGCCTTTTGGTTTTGGGGAATTCTTTTGCTGGTTTAAGTGTAAAAATCCAGTGATGTGGTTTCCAGCATCCACCCCTGTTCTCCTAAAAGATCCCAAGTGTCCTGGCACAGTTGGGAGGGTGTGATGGGTGCTGGGAGCTGAGAGAAAGGAAAGCAGCTTGCAGGGGATGCCACAAAACCTCTTCATTCATTTTGCTGCTGAAGAAAAGCATTGAACTGTACCCTCGTGACATGGTGAGAGAAGGAGCCCCAGGGATGGGGTTTGTGGCAGGGCTGGAAATTCAGTTTTTGGAGTCTCAGTTTTGTGCTCGAACTGGAAAAGCACAGCCCTTCATCCCATGGCTCTGGATTGAGTTGGTTGAAGCTGCAAAGAAATTCCTGTATTTCAGATTTTTAAAGAACAGAGGAAAGGAGTTATTTGTCAGTTGGTGCCACAGCACCTGGACACGGGACTTTGATCCACATAAAATTCACTTTTTTCTCAGTTACTTTAACTTGCCAGTGCTGTCTGTGTTTCAGTTGCTGTCTGTGTTTCAATCCCACAGAATCCCAGAATTTTTTGGGTGAGCAGGGACCTAAAAACTCATCTAGTTCCAGTACCAGGACAGGGACAGGGACAGGGACACCTTCCACTATCCCAGGTTGCTCCAAGCCCCATCCAACCGGGCCTTGGACACTTCCAGGGATGTGGCAGCCACAGCTTCTCTGGAACCCAGTGAGTAACAACACTGTGTTTTTTCCCTCTGTTGCTTTCCTAGGAAAAAAGTTGTCGGATTTGGAGCGAGTTACCTCCCTCAAAGTGTACAACTGGTTTGCCAACAGGAGGAAGGAGATCAAGAGAAGAGCCAATATCGGTAATGTATCACAGAGCCTGCCTGCAAGGCTTGGGGTTTGCTCAGGAGAGGTGGCAGCTACGTAAGAATAAATTAGTGAAAACACCAGAGGTGCTGGCAGCCTCAGGAGAAATGTGGAGGAATTATGAAAATGAGTCTCTTGCTGTTCCAGATTTTTGGTAAAACGCGTGTAATGTGTAGAATTCTGTCATCAGTGGGGGAAAAGTGATGCAGTTACAAAGTTTTACTGGAAGATCAGCTTTAAAAAGCACAATGAGAATTTTGTTAGTGGAAGAAGAGTTATATTTCCCTCCTTTGAGTATCCAAACTCAAACCTGAAATGAAGCCTCAAAACTGTAAATAAGGGAGATAGAGATGTTGGCAGGGTCACAAACTCAGCGTGGTGTTTATCCTGGTTATACCTCTGCCCCTGACAGCTTTCCAAGGTTTTGCCCAGGGACAAATGGCTGGAAAAAAGCCATATTTTGCACTGATGATCAGGATAAAACAGAAATCGCTTCAGTGTTAACCCTGAGGGTTCTTAGCTGGATCGTAAGGAAATCAGAATTAACTCTGCACCTGTAAGAACTTCTAATGTGGATTAAGACATTCTAAGGAGAATAAACTCAACCTTAGTAGCCAGGATTCAACATCCATAAAAAATGACTGCCATTTTTATTTTTATGCCATTCAAAAAAAATTGGATGCTCTTACTTAGACCTTATGCAGAATTACTTTTGCAGGACACAGGTGAACAGACATCCATACCTGCCCATTTCCAGTATTTTTAATTATTTCAAATGTTCCACTATTTTGCCTTATTTCTGAATAAGGAAAAAACCCTCTTTTTACATCAATTAACACATTACTGAAGTTTAACTAAATTTATTTTTCCACAAGTAAAAATTGCTTCTCAAAGGGGTCGGGGGCATAAAGCAAACTCAGTCCATAGTGGGTGGAGTTTAGTGTTTGGGGAGGAGGTTTGGAAAGAGATTAAAAAGAACCAAAGAGAGCTTTAAATACGTGGATCCTACTGGAAGGTGGATTCGTGTGTTTTCAAATCCCTGAAGTGCTTTCAGAAATTCCTCCCACCTATTTTCAGACACTCCCCACCCCCTCAAGTCCTGCCAGTCCAAACTACGGGGAAAGATTTACAGGGAATGCCTTTGCCACTCCAGTACATTAGAAATTGCACTGCTATCTGTTAGGACTGGCTGGAAAACAGGGATTTTTACTCACAGACAAGTCGGGTAGTTGGCAGGGAAGGGTTTCAGGCAAACCAGTGTTTGTACCTGTACTGCCTTCCCAAATATTGGAGAGTGAAGAGGAAGGGGCTAAGAACTAACTCTGTTCCTCATTATCCTCATTATCCTGACTTCCTGAAAAAGGGACAAAAACCCCAGTTACTTTAACTACTCCAATGCATCAGATAAATGAGGGATCCATTTGCTTTTTTCGAAGAAGCAGCAATCCTGGAGAGCCATGGAATAGATGTACAGAGTCCGGGAGGTCATTCCAACAGCGACGACGTGGATGGCAACGACTACTCGGAGCAGGTGAGCACTGGGGCCTCATGGCCCAAAAAGGGAGAATTCAAACACGTAAAAAGGCCCTTTTGCCTCTTGAAAATCCTGTTTTGTTTGGCTTTTGTGTCATTGTGATGGGGAAAGGGTGAGAATCCAGTCACTCACGTGGATTTGTTGCCTCCCAACAGGACACTTGGCAAGTACGCAACGGGGAGGAGGAGGGACGATGTTCCGAGGGAGGCAGAGAAGCAGAGAAGGTAGAAGAAGACAGGAGGATCTGCTCCAAACAAGCAAGTTACACCCTTCACACCACACACAATGTCTGAGACACGGCAGGAGAGCCTCACCTCAGCCAGGGCCCCACCACACCCTCGTTCTCCTTCCCTGCCGCTCTGAGTTACCCTCCCTCAGGAAGGGACGGACAGGTCTTTCACAGTCCTGTGTGTGAGGCACCAGCAATTATCCCTGAAAAGCTGGGCGCCTCTTGCACCTCTGATTTTGTTCTAGCCAGGGCCACACCTGCTGTGAGCTGCTGACCTGGCCCCAGACACGAGCAGGAGGGAGCCCTGCCCAGGACACTTCAGAGTTCCTTGTGCCAGCCTTTCCCAGCAAGATTCTGAGCACTGAGCACCCTCCTGGAAGGTCCTGAGCTCCCTCTGGCTGTTCTGTGGGAGAACCTTTCAGGACCTTCTCAGGATCATCCCTCAGGCACTGACAGACAAAGGGTGAAGGGTGGGGGGAAAGGATTTGATTATCTAAACTCTCACCTTTATTTGGCCTGTTCCATATTGTTCTGCAACAATGTGCCACTGTTTGGATTGTTTACGTATTACCTGTCTTTTTTTTTTGTTGTTGTTGTTTTTGCATTTTAATTCTTGCCTGTTCTCTCTTTTTCTTGGTTGTTTTTAACCCTTGACAGCAACTTCTTTTTTAAATTCTCTAGCAAAAGAATACCCCTTCCCGCACTCTGAGCCCTCACCTACCCTAAAGTTGGTGACCCTTCCTTCACACACCTTCCTGACAGGTATTGCATCCCCTTCCCAATTTTCCCAGTGTTGGCCAAACCCCCCAGGGCTGTGTGCGCTTGGCACCAGTGACTCGACCAGTTCACTCACCTGGTTTTGAGAGGAGATGTTTCTGTGCTGCAGCTGGGCTGGATCACTTTTCCCTGCCTCTTTCGGGAGAAGCGGGGAGTTCTCCCTTTCCATGAGCAGAATAGCAGCTGAGTGTCCTGGAATGAGTCCCTGGCACACTTGGCTCTGGCCCAGTACAGCAGATCCCTGGCAGAGGCATCCCCAGCTGCTCTGCTCCTCATGGGTATTGAGACCCTTTTTATAGGTCAGCACCAGCAGATTTGGTGGGACCAACTTTTCTGGCTCTCAGTGCTGAGAAGCTGCTCTGTGGCTGCCATAAAATATTTAGAAACCACTGCCAAGCCCAGAAAATTCCCTGTCAGACGGATACAGGACCGGAATACTGAGGTGGAGTGTGATACAGACTCCCAAACTATGTTTCTCTTCTGTGCGTTAACCAGCATACTTTGAAAAGAGAAATAAATTGGTTATTAAAATTTAAAGATCTTTGTTTAGAGGCCTTAGAAATGACATTTCTCAGTAATCTGGCTTGGCTCCTCCATGAGGTGTAATTAGTCATTAGCAGCAAAGCAGATTAAATGGCAAGTTCTCCTGATGACCATTTAACATCCCTTAGCTGTTAAACCCAGAAATTCTTCTTCCACAGCAACACTTAAACTTTAATAAACTTCAGATCACAAAGTTCATCCAAATACTAACAAAGTGCCTAAACCCCCAGATTTTAGGGCTCTGCATTTGTACCATGGTAAAGATTTCTGAGAGGCCTTAAAAGTGTTTGGCATCAAAGTATTTACCAGACCCTTGTTATAAATGAACGAATCCTTCTAAAAAACCTCAGGATTTTACCAAAACCTGGCTTTTTTTTTTGTCCTCCTCAACATTTGCCACTCATCATCCTAATTTTCAAATGCTCTATGCGCGTTTTAAATGTTAAATCACACAAGTTCCTCACTTAAAGGCTGTTGGGAGACTGATAAATGTTTATCATTTCCTCTCTGTAAATAATAATAATTTAAAAATCCTTCAAGATCACAGGAGGATAACTACTAGTGCCCTGTTTCAGAGAGGGGAAAACAACATGATTTTTCCTGAAGTTCCATATTTGATTTATGGTGGTTCCAGTCCCCTTCAGTCACTGGTTTTCTTAGCATTCCAAGAGTTTTTCTGCATCTTCTTCCCTGAACCTGTGTGAATTCAGTATTTTCAAAGGGTACTGGCTTGGACCAAGGCTTAGGCTCAGTTTGTATCCTGGTTCTGGTCCATAATAGCAGCTAAAGAAAAAGTACTTCTCTAATACATACAGAATTATTTCACTCTAGTAGCTTCCAGCTTCTGGAAGTAGTTTTGAGAGGCTTCCTGAGTTTCCATAATTTCTAGCAGACTAATTTTCCCTGGGTTTGTCAAACCCCTGCCTTACAAAGACATTTTTGCTTTTGTCTGATGTAAAAATCAGTGAATCCTGAACTGAACTGTGCCAAGTGAAGCTTCCCACTGCTGCCTTGGAACACATTATCATCCCAGCAAGTGCCTTTGCTTATTAGATCATAAAAAACCATGGACAATTGTCCTCTTATTTTCCAATTATTTGTAATAAACATTTATCATATCAACCATCAGCTGCCTTGTTCTCAAACTGGAGGACTTGACTCTGTTTAGCTTCTCCTCGTGAGGAAACCTCTTCCCTTGGGATGTTGTTGTCTCTGCTTTTTCGACTTCTGTTGTGGCATCAAATAGAATCAGAGAACCACAGAATGGGTTCCCTAGAAGGGAACCTTTCTAAGGGCTGGAAGGGACCTTAAAGTTCATCTCATTCCATCCCCTGCCCTGGCCAGGGATGCCCATGAGATGACCTAAATAGGGTGACAAGAACTGTGTTTTCCAGCTATAAGCATGGACCTGTGCTGTGCCCAGTGATTCCTGTCTTAGTTTGCTTTCCTGAATTAACCTCGTGTATCACTTCCATCTGTATAATTCAGTATTTTCCTCCAGAGCTGAGTCCCCCACTCCCTGCCTTGCTTACCTTTGTCTGCACAGTGAGGGAAGTCACTCCTAAGCCCACGCTGTGAACCCGCTCCCTCCCATTTGTTTTCTCCGCCGTGGTTTTGGACTTGTGGAATAACCCTGCTTCTCTCTGCTCCTTCCCACATGATTCCCAGGATGACAGCACTAGCCATAGTGACCACCAAGACCCCATTTCCTTAGCCGTGGAGATGGCAGCAGTCAACCACACCATCCTGGCGCTGGCCCGGCAAGGAGCCAACGAGATCAAGACAGAGGCTCTCGACGACGACTGATGCCAAGGAAGGGGAGGGTCAAAGCAAGAATTAACTTAGTTTTAGACGTAGCACCTTAGCAGACTTTCCTCGGTCCTTAATATGTGTTCTTACAGTATAACTTTGCAGTTTCTTGTACGTCAGTTAGCTGTTAGGGTCTTGTTCTGTGAAGATGGCATGGTGCCCTCAGCCTTTGCATATACTCTCTCAGTATTAATTCCCAATACATAATCAATCAACCAACCAACCAACCTCCCTCTCCCGGCCCCCAGTGGCTAGAAAGATAAAAACAAAAAAACAAAAAAATCTTGCTGCTCTGTCTTAGCATTCAAAGTGCTTCCAGGTATTTTAGACAGCCCTCAATTACCAGTCTTAGGCTACACTTAAAATCTTGGATAACCTTAGAGATGGTGTTGAAACCGATAGTCCGTACGCTTTCCCTTCCCTGAGACTGAAAGGATGCAAGCTGAGGTAGTGGCACAGGGTCGATGGACACCAGATCGGGAGTACCAACAGAGAGTAAAAAGAACACTTAGAAACCCCACTCCAGCATGGGAGTAAATGATTTCCAGCTGCAATAAGCCGTGCCTCACTGGTCATACAGTGACTCCGTTTACTTTTGGGTGCTGTGCTGAGAATGTCCATTGGAAACACATTCCCACATTTCGGTTGATGCTCACATATTCAACACAGACATCCTCTACTCTCACAAGCTGCGTGGCTTAGTGGAGAAGTGCTGCCTTCTGCCTCTGGGACCATGGTTGAAGCCCACCCTGGGATCAAATGAAAAACGAGCTGAATGTCTAATGGACAGCAGTCCACTTCTGAGAACCACTGCTCATTCTTGGCATGGCTGGCAGTGCCTGCTCAGAAGAGGTCTAGACTCTTATCCATCTGTCATTAACAATTTCACCTTTAATTCCTCCTCTCTCACCTTTTCTGTCCCCACCCTACTCCCCTCTCCACTTTGCCACTTTTGAAAGCAATGTTTTCCAGGAAGGTTGTTAAGGTCCTGAAATGGGTGAGTGGATTTTTACACGTCTGTGTAGGTAATGCCTACGTCCTGACTAGCCTGAAAGGTTACTGGAGAATTTGACATCTGACCTTTGCTAGATAACCATCAAAGCATAAATATTCTCCTAAATATGAACTTTTTTTGTTTGTTTAAAGGCAGGAGGATCTCTTACCTGAGAAATGGGGTGTGAATGTTTTGTGTTCTCTTTACTCTGTCTTTGTTAAGGTGTGAGAAAGCTCTACTGCTACGAGCAATTTAATTAATAATTGGAAGCCATACTGATAATGGATGTGGTAATATTTGTAAAGCAAACCTACTCTAAGTAGCAGGAACTAATGGAATTGTTTTCCTTGATCATATGTAGCACTTTTGTTACTTTTTTCTTAAAGATATTTATATTTGATAAGTCTTTTTTTTATCATTTGAGAATTCCAAATACCAAACAGCAAACTTGCATTGCAGAGTCACCCTGCGATCACCTTGTCATCTAGTATCTAAATGATGAACTGTGTGTGCATCTAAGAAAATTACATCTGCTAGCATTGTGTGGAAATGATCTCCTGGCATCCTGATAAAATGATATGTTGCTGCCGGTAAGAGGAAACATTTTGATGGAAACAGCACGGGAAGTGTTAGAGACGGGCAGGGCTGTGTTACATTAACAGAGAACAAATTAAAAACCTATGGACATTTTTGTATAGAGGTACATACATAAAAGTCTGCATAGCAATTCCTCCACATTCCACTTTACCTTCCCCGTTTGTGTGGGAGTAGCTTAAAGAGAGGAAAACAGCTCGGTCTGAAGGATGGGTTTCCCTTTGCTCCCCTCCACTTTCGAGGCGGAGCGAAGGGAAGTTGCTGTTACCTCGTTCTCTTCCCTTCTTCCCTCTTAGCTCTCAGAGAGCATCGTGACCCCTCCAGTGTGTCACCTCAGCAGGTTTTGAGCCAGGCTGAGCCCTCCAGATCATCTTCCCCTCTGTCCATCTGGAGCAAACTGCTCCCCCAAGTGCCGAGGAGATCCTGTGCTCTCAGAGGGCACCGTGGTGCCACCTCTTTGTCCCTTTGAAGATCTATAGGTAGGGCTTGGCCTCGGCTTCCACTTATGGATTTCACTGGAAAATTTATGTGCTTTCCTTAGATGTGGATCACTGGAGCAGAAATAAGCTGTCTTTTTTGTTTCTGTTTTATTGCATTTCTTGAGTAGGCAAATTCATGAGTAGCGTCAGGGCGGACTCAGGAAAGGCAGGACTTGGGTCAGCGACCACTGCACCACTGCAGTTATTTCCTTATTGCCTGTGTGAATGTTTTGGTACTAAGGAGTGAAAGGATAGGGAGAGCTTTTATTTCTATTTTTGCACAGCAGAATGATCGAGCAAACTCGAGCCTTAGTGGAATTTTACCTACTTACTCATTCCACAGTCACACACTGAGCTGACAAGCAACATCCACGATTTATAGTAAGGAGATTTTAATAATCGATGACCTCTTTACGTTGGGCTTGCCACCACCATTTGTTCTGGCTGTTTCATTTTAAAAAGAACAGACTCAAACTGTTGGACAGCTGCAATTTTAAAAGAAATATTGCTTACTATGGTATCTGTAAAAAAAAAAAAAGGCATTGTTAGAGGTTTTGCCTTTTTAAAGCAATAGGGAAGAGTAAAAATAGTATTAGAACTTCTGTATCCTGATTACAGGTTCATGTGATGCAGGATCAAAGTAACACCAGTGAAATTGTGTGTCTATACCATCTAATGTAGAATAATCTGGTCTTAATTCTGTTTGTCACTGTCAGGAAGCTGCTGACATGCCATACCAGTATCTTCTCTGAAGGTTAAACAGGTAAAAAACCCATTGTGAGTGACTGGAGATGGGCAGAGCCTCCTGGGCTGTAGCTTCCTGGTAAATACCAGTTTTCTGCCTTCCCACATCATCATCTTACCAGAGAAGATATCAAATATCTGAGGGATCAGCCCCTTGGTTCCGTGGGGTCTGTGTTTGGGGTGTGTCTGTTCTGGCTTCCCTTTGGGCATCGATAGGTACAAGGAACGAGTGGGGCCTCAGAGGAGCGAGTGGGACCTCAGCTGTCCCCAGGATGCTCCTGGCAGGCTGTTCCCTTCATTTGGAAGTTCAGAGTGAGCCATTTGGAGTTGGGCAATCCCTTTGTGGTTTGAGGTGAACTGTCTGTCATGGGACAGGTGCTGGTGTGATGGTACCGAGACCAGTGAATGTGATCTGCAGTAAGTGAAAGAATTGGTGGAGGGCGTGTCCTGGAATTCAGCCTTTCTCCTGGGGGGTTTTCCACCATGTGGGAGTTGTCTTTGTCTTTCTGTCTGTGGGTTTCCTTGGAAATGAAGCCTCATTTTTGTAGCACTGCAATGGAGTGGCAGTTAGTTGTAGCCAGGCTGGAGTCACTGCAGTGTGTTCTCTGTGGGTTCCCTTGAAGTGGCTCTGGTGGCAGATCCGAGCTACCGTTTTGTTCTGTGAACAGAGAAGAAGTTCATTTAAGAAGCTCCTCATCTGTGATGGTCACAGATTGCTTTTACCTTCATAGAGTGAGTTCTGGCTGGTGTTTTGTCCCTCATAAAGTCCTTTTACTTGAGTTGTTGTCTCTGACCGTCTTCTTAAAAACAACAATTTCTACCTCCACTTCTTTTCTGGATTGTTTTGGTGTTGGGTTTTTTTCAGTTCCCCCACCCCTTTTCCTGAAGTATGAGATCCGAAACGTTTGCAAAAGCCTTATGAGTTGATAAAAATCAGCAGTTTCGTTTTCTGTTGATCTTCTAAATACTCTGCAGACACGCGTGTGGTTACAGTGAAATCTGTGCTGGATGTGAGTCTGCAGTGCACCCTTGCAGCAGTTAAGGAATCTCATTGAGAGCCTTCAGGAGGTCATGGAAAGGGTTTAGTCCTCTCTGTCCATCATTTGTGGGACCATTGTGTGGGGAGGAGCAGGGAGATGGGAGGGTTGGAGCACATGGCGCGTGGTGGGAGATTGCAGGAGCTGGGTTTGTCCAGGCTGGCTCTGGGGACATCCCAGATTTTGGGTTTTAACTGTCTTAATTAATTTAAGTTAAGTTAAGTTAGTTCTAACTTGGGGGTCCAGTGCAGGGTCAGGAGTTGGACTTTGATGATCCTTGTGGATCCCTTCCAACTCAGGATATTTTGTGATTCCAGAGAAGATGGAGCCAGGCTCTTCTCAGAGGTGCACAGCAAAAACCTAAGGGGCAGAGGGCTAAAGTTGCATTAAGGAGAATCCCAGATGAGTATAAATAGAAGTGTTTTCATGGTCAATGGTAGAACAGTGGCCCAGAAAGGCAGTGAAATTCCAGTCCTTGGGGATACTCGAAATTCAACTGGACAGGGTTCGATTAGAGACCTCTCTCCTGACCTAAATTATTCTCTGATTCTGTGCAGACCTGCTCAGGTTGAGGTGTTCCCCAGTTCTGATTTGTACATGTTGACTTGTTTAAAGAAGTTCTCTTAATTTGTTGAGGGTTTTTTCAGTTTTGCTGTTCATAAAAGTTACCTTTTCTAGTCTACTAATAGAGAGGAGCTTTATTTGCAGGGTCTGGCTCCAGGCTCCAATCAAGCCATAAGTTAGAGATTTCATTAATTATTTGCTCTGTTTACACAGTTCTTCAGGGATATTTGACTTACTCTGTTTGTTTCATTGCCTAACATCAGACTGGTAAGTTTTTCATGGTTTTGTAACATTTGTGATTTGTGGATCAGTTTTTGCCTTCATTTGTGAAGATTTATCTTTGTCTTGCTGCTGTGAGTGCAAGGGAAAAATTCCTCATAGCTGAACCTATTCCAGGAAAAATTTGGGTTAACTCAAGCCCACTGGTGACTACTGTGATAAGCCAGAAATTTTGGGTCAGTAAGTCACAAACTGGTGATTATTAGAAGCTGAAAGGGTTTGATTGGGAAAAAGTCTGATTGTGCTAACTTGGATCCTCCTTTCCTCAAGTGTTTGCTGTTGGCCACTTCTAGGAAAAACAGTGTGGTAGTTGAAATAGGTTTTGTTTTCTCATATCGAGAAACCCACTAAAATTGGTCTAAGTATTTTCCAAACTCACAATTGCTGCCTTGATGCAGGATCCTGGTTCCCTGTGTGTGATCCTAACTGGAATGCAAAGCTGGAATCACACTTCCCTTTGCAAATTACTAAATTCAGTGTGAGACTCTGCCCATCATCCTGAGCTGTGGGTGTTCAGTTGGAGATGATTTCCAATCCCTGCCCTGCTTTATCCCTACTCATTTTAATTATAATTTTGAATAATGTTCCTCCTCCCACTCCAGCTCCATCATGGTGCAGCCCTCACTTCCCAGTGCTCATCAGCTTCTTTCACACTCATTGTATAATTACCAGCAAATTTTAGGGGGTTTTGTAAAAACTTTGCTCTTGCTTTATCTGAGTTTTCCCACTCAAGTAGCTCTTACTCTCTCTGAAGTTATTTAACTTGATGATATTATTTTGATCAAAGTCTTAAGCTCGTAGGCAATAATCTTTGGTTTGGTGCAGCTTTTGGCATTTGGCAGCAATCTTTGTTGGCAGGATTGGTCTTAAAATCGTGTTACGTGTCTGTGACCTTAATGTATGTTCATTACCCGGATTTTGTGTGTTTGTAGCAGCAGTGAGGGGTTGGATCCTGATCTCAGCTACTTTAATGGAGTTTTGTGGAGTTTTCACTGTGATTCCTTGGAAGGGAAGGCTGATGGTCTGACCAAAAAAATACCTTGCAGTTCCCAAGAAGAGTTACAGGGAGATTTCAACCTAAAACTTTCCCCCTTGGGCTTTTGAGCAGCTGGGATATTTACTCAGGATATTGGATCCGTTTTTGGCCAAAAGGGATTTGGTACAGCCCTAAAACCTTCATTTCAGCCTCTCTTTCTGCTGTGAAATTTGCGGGGTTTAAACTGTCTGACTAAAGGTGTTGCACATTTGTGAAAACCGGAGGCATTCTAGAGATGGCAGCTAAAATCCAAATTAAAAATACACTGAAATTATATTTTTTCCTTTGTGAGAAATGTGTTACAACTAGAAGAGCGTGGTTGGGTGTTTCGAGGGCTGTCAGTAAGGTGACAGAGATTTGATGCTGGTTTTTGTCCAACAAGTGTAAATCAAATCAGACCAATGGAATTTTATCTCAGTGGCAGCAGTGAGGCAGAGGGAGAAAACTTCAAACTCTTTACTGAAGGATTTGTCACTGTCCTTGCCCTTAGGTTTTGTCACTTAAAAATAGCCTGGAATTGTTTTGTAGTTTTTATCAGAGAATCACAGAATGGGTTGAGTGGGAAGGGATTTTAAAGATCATCCAGTGCCACCCCTGCCATGGACAGGGGCACCTCCCACTATCCCAGATTGCTCCAAGCCCTGTCCAGTCTGGCCTTGGACACTTCCAGGGATGGGGCAGCCCCAACTGCCACGGAGCTAGAAGAGGATTTGCCATTTGAAACACAGGAGAAAATTCACCAAACCTTTTAAATGCCCCTTTTAATCAGGGTGATAGAGAAAAAGAACCAATGGGTTTGATGGCTGCAGTGTGGAGCTCTTCCCCATTCTTTCAGGAAGGTCTGGAGTGCTCCAGCCAACAGCTCAAGCAGGAGTGAACTGAAGCCATTGAGCTGGAGTGGGCTGGTGATGGGCCTTTGATGTTTCTGTATGTGCAGAGCATCTCTCCCTCAGCTGCCTTGGCAGAAGCCTCCCTCTGCCATTTATTCCCTCTCTGCTCAATGGCAGCGGGTGTGTTCTGCTGATCAAAACATCCAGCACACTTGTGCTCAATCCTTTCAGGCTGCAGCCAGGGTAATTGGGATGGGTAGGATAAATGCACGGGAGTATGGCAGTCACAGTGATGGCAGCTCTTTTGAATGGCTGGGTGTCCCTGACGGGTAATTAGCAGCTTTAGAACGGCGGGGATTGGCATGGCCGTGATTAAAAGGATTTCTGTCTTTTCTGTGATTGAAAATAGGAGATCTCCCGCCCCCTAATTCTCTTTAATACCAGTGTTATTAGTGACACTTGGAACACAGCTCCTCTGTAAACTTAAATAATGACCTCAATGAATGGTGACTTACAACAGCAGGGACTGAACCGAGCTCAGTTTTCTATGCAAAGCTGCTCCTCCTGGTTTTCTGTTCCCCGCTCCACGTGCGTGTCACTCCCAGTGAGTTTGGGAGACAAAGAGGACATTTGGTTGTGTGACAGCCTGGGGACAGATTGCCCAGGGCCTGGTTTAGCTCTTCTGGCTCACTGTGGAGTTGAGGAGGATGAGCCGTGAATTCCACTGGACTCATCCCGAGTTTCCACCTGTCTTCAGGAGCAGGGTTCCTTGGCTCTTGGGTGCCACTTGAAATTCCAGTTCCTTGGAGCAGGGAGTGTCCCTGGCTCTTGGGTGCCACTCCAAATTCCCATTTCCTGTGTCTTTTTGGAAGCCTTATCAGCACTTGTTGCCATGTTCTCCTCCAGCTCTCTGCTCTCTCAGTTAGCACCGTGTAGTGATAGGAACTAACTCCCCTTTTTCCTTAAAAAATCTCAGAGTATCCCCCCACAGGAGACTTGGCTGGACACCATCCTTACCCTTCACCCAGGATATCTGGTGGTGACCCAAAACGTTGTCATTTTTCCCTGATCTGTTGCTAGATTCTCCAAAAGCATCTGCCACAGGGAGTTCTGTGCCTTTTAAATCTGGTTGTGTGAGTATCTGTTGCCCACTGAGCACTGCAGAGCCTGTGCTTCTTTTTTGCCCTTAAGTTTCTTGACCGGATTTTTCCATAGTGCTGTTCTCCACTTACCACGCAGGTTTCCACATTTTTTTTGACATGTAGAGATGCTTAGAGGGACTCTGAGTCAAATTTAGTAAAACTTAACAGGTTCCTAACTCGCTAAAGAATTTAGGGACTTCCTTAGGCTCTTACTTAAATCTTCCAGTTACTTTTCAGCTTCTTTGCACTGAAATCTTTGTGAATCCCAGTTCAGAGCAGACCTGTGGCTGTGGGTGCTTCAGTTCTTCCAGCACAGTTCCCACCACTCCGCTCACAGTAGCAATGGGAACTTCTTTTTTAGAAAATGCATTTTTAGATATTCACTTGCTGCTGTCACTGGCCTCAATTCAGCTTCCCGTCCTCCTCTCCCTTCTCCTTAACTAATTAAAGTCTTCCATGTTATGGCAAGATGGCATATGTAGCTTAAATAACCCACCTCTTTAATTAAGAGATTGGATTCAGCCTTCTGAGATATATTTGACATCATTTGAGATTTAAAAATACATTTTACTTACACAGTTTATCCGTCAGATCGCTCAAGGAGGGCAAAGAGATAATGAAAGTAAATTATTAATTAATATTTTTCACCCAGTATATTCCATTAAGAATATTAAGCATTTATTCCATTCCTCAAAGCACGTTTGACTTTGGATATAATTTTCTTTTAAAGTCTGCCTGCTGATGAAGTTGCTGCTCTCTCTCTTTGACAGGGCTGTAGGGACAGGATGGAAAATATCCTCCAGGAGCTAACCAGAGCCAGGAATTCCAAATATCAACTCACTGACCAGGTTTTCCATTTCATTTATGCACTGTGAGCAGATCTTTTCAAGCCCCAAATGCCATAGACTATCCCTGACACATCCAAGCTGTTCTTACCTTGAAAAAAATTGATAAAATTATGGGATGAAAACAGCAGCTTGAGCATCTCCACTTCCAGTGAATGGGATGGAATGGGATGAGTTTGGCTTTGGAATGGTGAAGGAATTCAGCATATTGCTGGGGAAGACCCTGGGGTACTGCACAAAATCTGGAACTGCTCCCTGAGAAGGAGAAACACCCTGGGGTCTTTGTTGATGAGAGAACTGAAGTGGTTTGGGAGCTGTTCCTGGAACTTGAGCTGTGCTTTTGTTCAGTGTCTCACAGACCTGGTTCACAGAATCCCAGAATGGTTTGGGTGGGAAGAGACATTAAATCCCATCCCATCCCACCCCCTGCCATGGGCAGGGACACCTCCCACTATCCCAGGTTGCTCCAAGCTCCTTCCAGCCTGGTCTTGGACATTTTCAGGGATCCAGGGGCAGCCACAGCTTCTCTGGGAATTCCATCCCAGCCACGCCCTCACAGCCAACAATTCCTTCCCAATATCCCACCTAACCCTGGCGGTGGGAAGCCATTCCCTGTGTCCTGTCCCGTATCCAGAGTCCCTCTCCAGCTCTCCTGGAGCCCCTTCAGGCTCTGGAAGGTGCTGGAAGCTCTCCCTGCCGTTGCCTTTCAGTTTAACCAAACATTCCCACCTTGGCACACGGCTGCTCATGGGCAGGAACAGTTCAATTCTAACACTTTAATTCACCACTTCCTTCCTTCAGAGCTCTTCATTTGCCCAACTCTTTCTTCCTTTAGGGCTTTTTAAGTCTCGGTCCTCTTTCTCCAGGTCCTTGGAGAAAATAAATGCTGTGGAGATGAGGGAATGCTTATAAATCCATTGGATATATGTGATAAAATTTGTAAAGAGTGATGCAGAATAGAGAGACACTTTCAATTAGGGTTTGGTTCGGGGTTTTCTTTTAATTTTTAATTTTTTTTTTTTGATGAAGTAGATGGAATGGGGAGTTTGCATCAGGATTGTGGGAGGCCACCCAACATTCAGGGTCTCCTTGTAGGTGACAGACTGGTCCCTTCTGGCCTTAATTGTAAATCTGTGACTCCAAAGAGATAAAACGTGTCTTTTACCTTTAGAACTTGTTCAGAATATTGAATCATTTATAGAGATTTGAGTTCTGGAGGGGTTCTCTGCAGCAAGAGCTTTCCATCAGAGAACATGTTGTGCCTTATGTCTCTAACCCCAGTTCCAGTTCCATACAATAAAAACCTTTCACCATTACCCCAGAAATTCAGCATAGACAGAATTTGATCAGTCACAACCATTTCTTTGGGCTGCAGTGCCTCAGCAGCTGATTTTCACAAACACCATTGTCAGATGGCTTCAAAAAATCCCACAGCCAGGACAAGCCCTCTGGCTAAACTGATGTCTCCTTATTTCCTCCATGGAGCCTGTATTCCTTGAAGGAATTCCTGTGGAGAGTCTGAGCTGTCCCTCCTCAACTGCTCTGAGCCATTCGCTTCCCTCTGAAGTGGATTCTTGGTACTGCATTGGTCACGTTATTTTCCCAAATTTCAGTGCTTCTCACAGAAATAATTCATCTTTCATGCAAGCTCCTTCACACCCTGATAATCCTGTTTTTCCTGGTTTGCCTGTTCGGAAGTGCTCTGACCTGAGCCTGTTGTCCCTGCAGCCTCCAAGTAAGGGATTTCTATTGTTTCCACCCTATAAAAAGCCATCCAGTGTAGGGTGGAAGCTTCCAGACTTTCTGCTCTGGGGTTTCCCAGCCCTCAGGCCCTTCTCCCTTCCCTCCTTGCAGTTTGGATGATTAGAAAATCACAGAAATAGTGCGGTTTAAGTATAATTTTTTTTTATTATTACTTGGACTGTCTTTTTTTTACTGGGAAGATTTGTTTACTGGGAGACATTCCCCTTTCCTCTGGCCTTTTAGATGGTGCTGTATGCATTACTTACTTGAAGTCTAAGTATATATGTAATAAATAAGAACAATTTTTATCCACTTTGGCCACTTAAAAAAAAAGAATCAGCTCATAAATTCAGCCAGTTTACGGCAGGTTCTTCTCTTGGACCATCCCTGTGTGAAATGAGGTGGTTGGACCATGGGAGAGGGACATGGTGGAAGCATTTTTTTCATGGAATCATGGAATGGTTTGGGTTGGAAGGGACCTTAAAGCTCATCCAGTTCCTCCCCCTGCCGTGAGCAGGGATACCTTCCACTATCCCAGCTTGCTCCAAGCCCTGTCCAGCCTGGCCTTTTTTGCTCCAGTTCATTTTGCCTTTGTGTTAGAACCTTAATTGGAGCAGTGGATCTTCCTGGTTTGGGTGCCTGCTTTTAACGTGGGTGTTAGGGACAGGATGCCTGGATTTGCACAGCTTTCCCAGGAGTCTGCTGCTTCCCTTGGACACTTCATTTATCCAGGGCTGGGGATCACTCACTGCAGCCAGAGCAGCTTTTTGGTTTTATTCGTAAGTTGGTTTAGGTTTGAAAATCATTGGAAAATCTTGAAGTCGCTTTTTCAAATGAAAAATTCCGGTGAAAGCAGAGTTTGGAATTTGAGCTTCTCATCTTTCAGTGTTATCCACTGAATTTTCTCTCCTTTTTCTTTTTTTTTTTTTTTTTTGGCTTCTGTGTGAATTTGGGTGTCATCCTGAGCCTTGTGCTGACCCGAAGCTGGTCACTGGTTTCTGGTTGCTGTGGGGTCAGAGCCGTGTTCGGTCTGTCGGGAGGGACGGACTTCCCATTCCATCACCCAATAAAAACACAAAAGCAAACCCCTTTTTTCCTTTGCTTTTGGCTCCAGGAATGTCTTTCTGAATCTCATCAAAGCCTCCCTGATCTTGCTGCCGGAGTTCTGGGTGGTTCTGGGCAGCACTTCTCCCACCAGTGCTGCTGGTTGAGGCCGGGAGAGCCCCTTTGGAAGCCAGGTCCTGTAGGACAACGCGATGTCCTCGTGCCCCTGAGGGACAGGCTGTGCCCTTAAAGAGAATCCAGGGATACCAGATTTAAACTTGGTTTAGTTCCACAGCAGTTCTGTCAAAGGGTGACGAGTCAAAGTCAGCTGTGGCCATGGGGAGCACTATTTTCCTGACAAATTGCCTTGGCTGTCTTCCTCTTTGTCTTTATGATCTTCCCAAGGCTGCCGAAAGCCGGGGAAGCGGGAGATCCGTGCAGTACTTCTTTCATTTTAGGTTTTTTTCTTCGTGTCAATTTAAAAAGTGCCTAAGTGAGGAACAGGACTCCAGAGTGAGCTGGAGGAATAGGATTAGACCTCATTTCCCTCTTAAGAAAAGAGCCCCCCCTGCATCCCTCCGCACATCCCTCCAACGAGTCCCAAGCCCGGCAGAATCCGGCTGGAAAAAACTCCCTGTTTTTTCCTCGTGCTGCCCACCTTGGTTCTCAGTCTTTTGGGGGGAATCTCATTTCTCAGCCAAAAGTTTGCAATCTCTGATTTGGGGTGGATGGCAAAGACTGGGGAAGCTTGGATAGAATTCAGTAGGAAACTGCCTCTTGGATTGCAGATACAAAGAGCTCTGTGTGATAAACATCCAGCTCTGGAAAACCAGGTCTGGGTGGAAAAAGCTGATGTGCTTCTTTAATCCCCTCCTTTGGAATCACAGAATGGTTTGGGTTGGAAAGAACCTTAAAAATCATCCAGTCCCACCCCTGCCATGGGCAGAGATACCTCCCACTATCCCAGGTTGCTCCAAGCCCTGTCTGACCCGGCCTGGAACATTTCCAGGGATGGGGCAGCCAAAACCTCTCTGGAATCCCAAAGGCAGTTTCTTCCTATATTCTTAATTTATTTCTAGGTTTATCATAGTGGCACCTGCTTAACATTTTGTCAAAATAATCCTAACTATTGGCAGGTGGTTTTAATTTTGTAAAGGTGAGAATTTTACGTGGTTTTGAAGAAGAAAGGTATCAGTGAGAGTTCAGAAATTGCATTAAAGGAGGACTTCTTCTGACCAGAGTGAAAGGAGGTAACAGAACACTACTGGAGGTGTTTTAGTACCACTTCAAGGTTCAGCAAATGAAAGCAATCTGTGTGTAGATGTTTTATTTTTCATTAGCAACAAAATGTTTTGAGATTGGAGGTGGGAAAGCCTGGGAAAGGACTGTTGGCAAGCAAAGCTGTGAGGACATCTCTGCAGAGAGCAGAAGCTCAGCCTCTGGGGAGTGGATGGGTGTTGATAGAAGCAGTGATCCTGTGGGAATCAGTTGCTGGGGTCCTGGTGGAAATCAGGACATTTCCTGATGGAAATCCACTGTTCGTGGAGCCCGTGGCGCACACGGACCCTTGACCCTGCTCCAAGATGCCTTCTGGAAGTGATACTTGCCCTGAACAGGGATTGTCACTGGCAGTGGATGTCGGTGGCAGCAGATGGATGCTGTAGTTGAGCGTTGCAAACCCACCAGTGAGGAGACGGCGGAACAGCCTCAGAGCCACACAAAAACGGAGCAGAACCCCAGCAAAGGCCGGGGAGGTTCCTCACATCCAAATTTTGTGTGTCTCGACTTTGTCCCACCGTGACCTCGAGTTGGGGGCAGGTGCCAGCCGTGCATCTCCTCTGTGGGCTGTGCTGGGATGGCTCCAGCTGCCTCCTGTCACCAGATCTATCAGTGACACCCAAGACGAGCCGTGTCCCATCCCTGCCCTGTCCGTTCCTCCGTCGGCATCTCCCACCCAGCTGCTGGTTTGCCCCAGCTGGGCCCTGTGTCTCATCTGCTGTAGGTGTCCTGCCTACCTCAAGAGGTAACCATGGGATCCTGGAGCGGTGTGGTCACCCTCTGGTCAGTTTTCCATGAGCACTAGCGCACACACACACACACACACACACACTGGAATGTATATTCTCCTCCCCCCCCAGCCCCCAAATAACCTCTTGACCTGATCCTTGCTGTAGCCACCACCAACTCCTCTTGCAAATTGGATGCTGCTTTAAATGTGAAAACAAATGTTCAAGAAGCTATAAAACCTGAATGAAAGCTAAAGCTGAATTTATAAAGCCTTGTTGCATATGAGCCAAAAGTGCAAAAAGCTCTATATNTATAATTACCCTGCCACTCATATAAATATAAATATATATAAATATATTAAAATCAGACTGTTCTACAAAATTGTGTATTTGTATTTTTGTGTACGTACAATTTTCTGCTAAGCAGAAGGAGGATGTAGTATAGGATGATGTGAGAAGAGATTTTGTTTAATCATATTTCTTTGTTACTTATTTTTGTTAACATCCAGATGCCTGTCTTTGTCTTATGTGTATGACACTGTTCCAAAGGTGCAGTATCCCTCTCCCGCCCACACGTCCAACCTCCTTCCTCCACGGGGAACGAGTCAGGTGATGCCCCTCA
>VZRQ01001700.1:109709-149711 GCA_013397975.1 Machaerirhynchus nigripectus | reverse complement strand
CTCATCATCATCATCGTCATCATCATCAAACCCTTCAGATCCACCCTGGTCTTGATCTTAAGGGCTGCTCGTTCAGCTGAAAGACGAGATGTTTCATTTCCTGGGCGCGTTGTGCCACTGCTCCTTATCGTGAAGTTGAATATTCATGTGCTGGTTGACTCCTCTGCACATAGTCCGTGGTCTGCTGCTGCTCCTCAGCCTGATGTTTTGGGGGGAGAAAAATGGATTGGATAGGTTGGGAGGGAGGATGAGCAGATCCTCGTGGTGGGAAGTTGCTCTTGGAGAAGAAAGGGCCGGGGAGGTCCCAAGGGGTGAACCTCAGTCACACCCCCACGGGGGATGGAGGAAGCACCTCGTGTTCCCCACGCTGGCTGCACTTGGGGAGCTTGGAGTCAGGAAGGAGGGTTGGGAGGTGATGGGTTGTACCTCTCCCTGTGTCCACTCAGGAACATCCACCCCAGCACCCCTTTGGGTGGCTTTGGGGCACTTGGCTCGTTGCTTTGGGAAAGTTGGAGCAGCCTTGAGAGGGGTCCATCTTAGGCCAGATGCCCTTGCAGTGAAGGCACTGAGTGTTGAGAAGAACATTCCAAACTCTTGTCCCAATCACTGCCTTTATCTGCAAGGTGCTGATGGCTCCCTGCGAGGAGAAAATCGTGTAGGAAACCTGGGAACCCTTGGTGTGCTTGGGAATCGTTATTTATCCTTCACAGAGAACTCTCTGGGGAAAGAAAGGGCCAAAGGAAGCTGGATAGAACACGATGTAGTGGAGTAACATGCAGAGCTTTGGGCAGGAGGTGATGGAGGTTCACCTTCAGTCCCACCACAGACCCTTGAGGAAACTGGTCCAGCCTCCATCCGAAATACAGGTGAGGGTCAGTGTCCATCATGCCTTCCCCCGGGGGCGGGTGCTGTGAAAGCAAACCATCAACCTCTTCCTTGTGCCCCTTTTTTGTTCCCTTTTTAATTTAATCCAATCCCTGTCTTTGTCAGAGCCGACGCGCGGCCCAGGGAGAGCGATGCTGCACCTTCCCACGTAGGGCTCATATTTATAACAATGTGTAATGACTGTAGCAAAAGTCCTTGTTTCTGTATGTGAATGGACAGAGAAACAAGTGCTCTATTGTATTGATTAAAATAGTTCAAATGAGTCCTGTATCATTGTATCTCCTATTCTGGATTAGTGCCTTTTGGACAGTAGACTGTTCTGTAATTAAAATGTAGTATAACTGCTTTTTTGTACAGTTTTGTTTTAATAAAACTTTTTTTTAATTTGTGTTTATTTTAGTATTGTACCTATTAGAAAATAAAAATGTATAACTCAACACCGACCCTTTTCTTCCATCGTCCTTTTTGTGCAGGGCCTGGGTGGGAGACCTAAAACGTGTCCTGAGAACAAAGTGAATGTAGAAAATGTTGATTTGTTTGGGGAAAACAGAATTCCTTGTGCATTCCCTTTTTGTAAGGATGGTCTCTGGAAGGGATGAAGGTGGTGGACACGATGATGGTGGATTTGAAGCAGTGGAATCACTTGGAATTTGAGCCATGAGCTGATTCCAGAGACCTTTTGGGGCTCTTTCCGCTAAAAGGAGATGTTGAGAGTAGAGTTTCCCCCTCCTTTGACTGGCGTTGTGTCTGTCACAGGTGAAAATACTGCTCATACAGTGATGATCTGTCCTTGGAGATGGTGCCCTTCCCTTGGGAAACCTCCCCCAGCCGGCTCCCGGAGCCTCAGGAAGGGCCCTGTGAGTCCTCGCCCAACAATAAGTCTCACTCAAGTTGAAGGGCTGGAGGGAGCAGACTTTGGGCCCACCTGGTGATAAAACCAAAAAATGTTGAATTATTGAGTACAGGGGTAATTTTGAGAAGCCCGAGGCAGGAGGGGGCTGTGGCTGCCCTTTGGTCCTGGCCTGGTGGGGTTGAGCAGCTTGGGGGGGAGTCCCAAAGAGGGTTTATGGGCTGGATGGGTGGGGAAAAGCTTCCTCAGAATGAGAAAAAATTCCTGCAGGTGGTGTGGAGGGATGATCCAGGTGGCAGAGAAGACACAAAGTCACAGGAATTGTTTTTTTAGGGAAATGATGTCCAGGTTCTGCCATCCTGATTAAAGTCAGGATGTGCAGCTGTGTCTCGGGGAATTTTGGTCAGGATGGACAACCCAAAACAAGGGGGAAGGCAACTCGGGAGGGCTGCAGCTGAGGAACAGCAGGCTTTAGGGGTGGAAACACCTTTCATACTGCTCCTTGTGCCTCTCAGACATCAGATGGGGATAAAATTTATGTTAACCCTCCCCATCATCAGCTGCCAGCGCTGCTGTGTCTGCAGAGGGCATTTCCTGGAGGGAGGAGGCTGGGGATCATGGAATCCCAGAATGGTTTGGGATGGAAGGGACCTCAAATCTCATCCAGTTCCACCCCTGCCATGCTGAAACACCTTCCACTATCCCAGGCTGCTCCAAGTTCCATCCAACCTGGCCTTGGACACTTCCAGGGGTGTCTGCAGCTATCCTGGGATGCTGGATGAAGCCCACTCCCTTCTTCACAGCTGAAAAGCTCCACTGGGAGATGTTTAAACAAAACAAGAGGAACAAACCCACACTGGAAGCCTGTGCTTTGCGAAGAAGCTGCACTCCAGCCCTTTGTGCCTGTTTTGGTGGGAAACCAGAGTGAGCATGGAAAAACCAGTGATTTATCACAGGCTGGTGTCCAAAGGTGAGCAAAACCAGTAATTTATCACAGGTTGGTGACCAAAGGTGAGCAAAACCCCCTCAGAAATGTGCCCAGCTCGTGGCAGGGCAGCTCCTCTCACCACTCAGGTGAAGCCCAGGGGCTGCTGCCTCCCATGGCAATGTGCTTGAAGCCAAGAAAAGGCTGATGGGAGCGACATTAATTTGAAGGAAAAGGGGGGGGAAAAGGTGCTCTTTGTTAGTTTTGGGGTTTTTTTAAAAATTATTTTCCTGCTGTTTTTGATCGGTGCCTTTTCAAGCCAGCTTTGGCTGGGGAACAGAACGTGGCAGCGCGGGGAAGGTGCCACAGCCACCTTCCGGGAAGAGCGGGGTTTGAACAAAGTGACTCCGCTTCAAACAGCTCCTGTGTTTCAGCCAAAGAGGGTTTTTTTTCTTTCAGAAGGTAAAACATAAAAGGGAAGTGGCTTTAAAGAAAAAAAAAGCTGTTTTCGTGTGCTGATTGCAAGACAGCGCTGATAAAAATATCCTTTGCTCGCTGAGTTTCAGTGGGGATGGGGGGGATCAACGCAGCGTTTGTTGCTTTAAAAAAAAGCCAAGATAAACTAAAAACCACAAAATAATCCCAGTCAAACCCTGCCTCTTGTTTCCAACGTGAAGCTGCATTTGGGAGAGAAACGGTGCCCAAGAGAAAGGAAATTGTGACCCAGGCAGGGGGTTTCAAGGACATCATGAAATGTTGAGGGGGAATCTCATCACCCCGAGGCCTTTCTGGCTGGCAGGGTTGGTTGTGGCAGTTCCCTGAGGCACCAACCTCCCTACAGACCTGGAGCAAGGCAGAAAGGTCCCTGGGATCCTCATCCCACTGGGGATATTAGGAAAAAATTCTTCCCTGAAAAGGTGGCCAGGCACTGGCACAGCTGCCAAGGCAGTGCTGGAATCACCATCCGTGGAGGGCTTTCAAAGCCACGTGGATGTGGCACCTGGGGACATTGGTCAGTGGTGGCCTTGGCAGTGCTGGGGAACTGCTGGACTCCATTTAGGGAGCTTTTCCAACCTAAACTATTCCTATTGTAAACGTTTTGGTGCCACTAACTGGAACAACAAAGCCCAGGCTCTAGAGAAGACATTTATTCAGGTCCTGCAGGCGGCATCGCACGTATGATACAATATTACAGTCATTTAGTATGGTACAGAAATAATTAAAAACTTTACAGCTCATTACAAAGTCTCTTTGGATTTCAGCTCATTTAAAGTACACGGAGCCCCTGCAGGGTCTGACCCTGGCAGGGACACTCGAGCTGGGACCGGCTGCCAGGGAACCCAACGGGATCAGGGTCTGGGAACGGTGGAGAGGGCAGAAACCAAAGATGGAGACAGGAGATGGAGGAACAAGACACTTGATCATGACCCCACTCGGGGCGCTGTGTAGTGTGACCAGCCCACACCGTTCCTCACCGCCTCATTCCCTAAAATCCAGGCACCCCGGGGCCACCCTGGCTGCTGGCCCCGGGATAAGGCACTGGGAAAACGAAATCTTGTGCAAAGAACTGGAGGAACTGGCGGAGGGACAGCAGGAGCATCACCACGGATGCGGCTCCGGCGGCTCCGCAGGGCACAGATGGGGCTGGACAACACCCAGGCCCTGCTCGGGTGGGGCTCCACTGCGGGGAGGAATGAGGGGGTTCTTCCTTTGCAGGACAGCACAGGGGTGTTGAACCCCACCCCAGCCACGGACAAAACCCTCTGCTTAAGGACCCGGGCGGCGTCACCACACAGAATTTGCTTCTGTTCGTTTTCCTCAACCCAACAATGTCATGGAACAGCAAAGAGCCAAAGCCTCGGCGTGAACAGGCCTGATTTTGGACATGGAGAGCAAAACACCTCAAGAGCTGAACCCAACACAGGAAAAAGGCTTGGCTGGGCTTGAGAAAACCCCAAAAGTCCCTCTGAGAAGCCTCCTCTCGGCTGGCTCGGCGTCAGGGACACCCCGTGGGGAGGAGGGACCCGCAGCCCTGTGGACACAGCGGGGGGGATGGAGCCTTTCCAACCCACCAACACCATTTTCCAAGAATCCGAGACCCACCCTCAATTCAGGGATGCAGCCAGCAGGACAGAACCCCCGAGAGACACCAGAGATGGGACACTCGCTACAAATTACACCTTCCTGCATTAAATATTCTCTTTCCCTGTATAAAGTGCATGAAAACCTTGGAAAAATATGCATAGCTATTCACACACCAGCCTCAGTGCTGGGCAGTTCCAGTTTAAGAGCACCTCCTCTTTTAGGCTGAGAGTAGAGTTTTTCTAGTATTATCAATACAAAATATCTATTATTACCTCCATGATGGTTTTTCACCTCTTTTCTGGTTAGCTGGCTTAGCTGGGGCAAAGTAACAGATGGCTTTGAGTAACAGAGTGTGCCACTCGCTGTGCCAAAAATTTGGAAAACACCTTTAGAAAAGACCCCACGTGGCCAGGAAAGCTGGGAGGGAGCAGGGGAGAGTCCGGGAACACCCTCATGGCCAAAATTTGTTTGGCCTTCTGGAGCTTCTGCTGCATCAGGGTGATTTTAGGGTGGAATCTGAGGAGAGGTTTTGTTTCCAAAGTCAAAGGAGACGGTGAAAACCAAGAGAGCTCTGAGCAAGGTTCTCCCTCCACAAAGGCACCGCGAGCTCCTCATGCTCATCATTCCCAGCAGATTCCTGGAATCATCCCAGCCCTACTGGAGAGATTTCCTTCCAGGACAAGTTATCCCAGAGAGGCAGCGGGTGTGGGCTGCTCAAACCACCCTTCAAACCCCTCTCCGTGGTTCTACAACACAACTGAGGGCGGAAGGAGAGGGAATCCAGCCCGGAGCAGTCGGATCAGCCTCCGGCCACGTGTCCCCAGTGTGCAAACACCAACCCACGGCCAGGGCGGGAGGGAGCAGGGGCCAGAGGGCCTGTTATAACCAGCAGCAGAAACAGGGAACCGTCAACCCAGCTCCTTCTGCTCCTCCCCTTCTCTCCTGCAGCCTGGACACCTTTCCACGAGTCCCACAGAAATGTGGGATTCCTGGACAGCAGCACAAGAAAAGAGGCTTCAGAAGGACTTGGAGGTTCCTCCCTTTGTATCTCCCCCAAAGGGGCCACCGAGCAAACAGAGAGGAGTTTTAAAGACATCCCTAAATCCAAGTATCTGAAATGCTGAGACTAAAACCACACAACTCCGGGGAGGGGCTGTTTCACATCAGCTTCTTCCGGCAGCACATGGGAACAAAGTGCAATTAAAAACACGGTCAGGGTGGAGTTAAGGGAACCAACAAGGCAGCGTAAGGGGCATCAAATTAATTAGTGGGTGGTCTTTCATCAGCAACACTCCTCAGACTCCAAAACGAAGTGTTTTGTAGCATGGGTTGTGTCTATAAAACCGGTTTTAAATTTGAAACCCGGGATTTCAGCATCCGAATTCGTCACTACCAAATTCCTCCCCCATCGTGGCTCAGATGGACGGGAGCTTCGTGCAAAGGGAAAAGAGGGAAAACTGTACACTAAAAATATCTTTAAAAAGCTGCTCTGTACATTTTATATTAAGATTTCTTGAGGAAAATTTAGGAAACACTGAAACTACTTACACCAAGCTGGAAGGATACACGGACCCCTGGCAGTTCTACGCAGGCTGCATCGGAACCCAGCCTGCTTATTTCTGCTACAGATTAGTTTCTATTTTAATTTTATTCCTTCTGCATAAATGATATTAATTACAGTAAATCAGCATAATTATCTCCTTCGCTAAGCATCCCTATCTCCTTTGGTGCCAATGGAGCTTTCCCTTGGACCTCGGAACCAGATGGTTTAAGGCACTTGGATACCCATGGGCAGTGACGGGAGAGATAATAAAGTTTAATCATTAATTTAGCATCCTAAATAGTCCCCACGTAGCTAAAACATCTATAGCTCAGGCTGTCCAATCCCCCCGTGATGACTAAACAAGATATAAACAGCTCAGGATAGAAAAATCTGTGGCTTTTCAGGATTTGACAGGAAAACGAGCGTCGGCCGATCCGTGCACGGACACACGGACAGGGACACGTCCCCTGGGCCATAGGCAGCTAAAAACCAGCCACAAATAAAATCAAGTTTTATAAAAGCCAGCCCAAAGCTCCCCCTTTCCAAGAGAGAGGCTGGTTTTGGGGACAACAGAGGCACCTCCTCTTTGGATCGGCGCTGGGGATGGTGCTGGGAGAGCTCCTCTGCACAGCGCCGGGCGGGGATGATTGTAAAGCGCAAACATTTCATGTTTTAAAAGAATAAATAAAAATAAATAGACTGGATTGATCCTGTTACGAGGACAGCGACCCCCTGCTTGCCAAAATTCCGAGTGCCTCCAAAGGCTGGGTGGGAACAGGGAAGCACTTCAGTGCTGACATCTCTGCAAAAATCCTCTCGGCCCACAGGGAGGAACCGAGGTGAAGGTCCTGCCACTGCGGGGCAAGTGAGAGAGGGTATCCTGTCATGGGGAGAGAAAACACTAAATGGATCAAAAATAGGACAGAGCTGGCCACGGGCTTTCTCCCATTCCCAACAAACCAGCTGGGAAGACCACGCTGATTTCCAGGGGAGAGTGGGATAATGGGGCAGTGATCCAAACAGGCACTGGCCCGGCCACATAACCCAAGGGCTGCTGCTTTTTCAAATCAAGGGACGTTGAGGGTTCTTTATCTCCAAACAAAGTTCTACTTTCACTTCTCTGCCTGTTTGGAATCATTCCCACCTTGCCCCTTCATTGTGGACTACATGATACTGACACAGCTCTTACGGAATTAGGACAGAGCTGTTATTCTGGGGAGGTTCTTCGGGAGCTGCCCTGCACTCCAAGGGAAGCCTCGGTGCCTGGGGAGGATTTTGTGGCTGTTGGGAATGTGGTTTGGTTTGACCAATTTTCCTCTGGAAGGAGGAAGAGAAGGAGCTCATTACACCCACCCACCGCCGTGTGCCGGCCCCGGGCTGCCGTCGGTCACCCCCGGGAACATCAGGACTTGGGACAGGAAACGAAGGATCCAGCACCACGACGAGGCCGAGAATTATCGTGTCAATCACCCAGAGCAGAGAGAACAAACCCTTCATTAGTGTTTACCACCAGCTGGAAGCTGGGATGGTTGGTTTCGCTTCCCGAAGCTGCCGGCTCCCCCGGCCGCGTCCCAGGGCGTTGGCGGGGCTGGGATCTCTCAGTTTGCCCAGGATTTCCTGTTCTCCGCATTTTTCTGGCTCTTCTCCAGTCGTAGCGTGGATCCTCCTTCCGACTTGGCCAGGGCTGTGAGGGAGGCCAGGTTGGAGGCCGACCCGGAGAAGTTCCCGCTCCTCCTGTTCTCCGCCCCAGCCGCTCCCTGCAGCCTCAGGCCGGTGCTCCGGCGCCGCGCCGCGCCCGAGGCCTTCCTGACCCTGCCCGGCTTCACCAGCAATCCATAGCCTGGGTTACACCTGAAATACTGCTTCCCTCCGATGGAGCCGTCGTTCTTACCTGGGGCAAGAGAATCCGAGAATTACGGGATGGTTTGGGATGGGAGGGACGTTAAATCCCATCCCATTCCAACCCCAACACCTTCCATTGTGCCAGGTTGCTCCAAGCCCCAGTGTCCAGCCTGGCCTTGGACACTTCCAGGGATCCAGGGGCAGCCACAGCTTCTCTGGGCACCCCGTGCCAGGGCCTCCCCACCCTCCAAGGAAGGATTTTTTCCTACAGAACGGGTTTTATTCTGTGCAAATTGGTGCTACTGCACGCAGAGAAGGAGGCAAGGAAAAAGTGCTGAGAGGGAGAACAACTGTTCCCTAAAAATGCACCCTGGAGGTGAAACTTCCCTGCTGAACCCCAGCAAGGCCACTGCATGGAGAGTGGCTCTGAACGGGACACTCCACCTTGTCCTTCCTCCCCACTTGCTCTGTAATTTCTCCCAAAGTGGTAAATAATCTGTTCCACTAGCAAGGTATCAAGAAGGAAGGAAAAACCAGACATTTAAAAGAGCTTTTGGCCTTCTGAGCTGATGTTTGAAGTGGTGCATTGTCACTGTTTCCATGTCATAAACCCTCCGCAGAACAGGAAGGGTAACTTCTCTGTGCTGGTGCTGTTGAGATCTTTCTATTTCTCCTTTTGGATCATTTAAAACTCTCAGGATCACTGTTCAGGGATTGCTCCCATCTGTAAAGGGAAGCTGGAAAGATCCAACAGCTCTTTAAATGACATAAAGTCACCCCTTTGGCTTTTGGGGTGTTTCCTTCTCCCTTCCACCATCACCACGTTGGGTCCAGTGTACCCTCACGTGGCCAGGACTTGGATTTCCCTCTCCTTGGAGTTCTATCCCTGTTTGCAGCATGACAAAGACACCACTTTGTGCCCACATTCCCCACGTGAAGCTCCACATGTGCCAGAAGCCAGATATGTCCCAAAAAACTAGGGTCTTAATCCTTGTGGAAACAGAACGGGGAGGAAAAAATTCCAGCAACATCAGCAGATGAGTCCTCAGCAGGCCAAAAATCTCCTGACTTTTCCATTGAAGCTGCTGCTTACTGGGATGTGCAAACAGAATCAGCACTGGAGCAGCCTGACAGAGGGAAGGTGACCTTCCAAAACTGAAATGAATCTGTAAATATATATTTATTTTTTTAAACGAGGACTGAGGAACTCCTACAGCTGGCAAAAGGATCAGCAGCTCCAGTTTGCTTCCCAGGATGGAAAACTCCAGAGAGTTTTCTGAAACCAGCCAGGAAGTCACTGCCCAGCTCAGCTCTGGTGAGCACACCATGCACGGGGAAGATGTGGGAGCTCTGGATGCTGGACAGTGTCCTGCTGGATGAACTGCTCCAGCCCAGGGAAACGTGCAGCAGGGAGGAGCGTGGGCTCACCCAGCCTGGGAATGCTGCACTTGGCTAAAAGGATTGGAGTAGGGAACTTCACGTGCCCTGGGTAACCCAAATCCTCTCCCTGCCACTGTGCCTCTCCTGGATTTTCCACTGGCACTCCCTGCCTTCCCCCAGTCCTGCCTGCTCCTGGAGAAGAAAGGGGTTGGGAAGCCTGGACCACAGCCCAGCCATCATCTTCCTTTCCTCTTGTGCTGGAGACACCCTGCTCCCACATCAACAGCACAGGAACAGCAACAGCCTCCCCAGGAACTGCACCCTGGATTCTGAAAAATCATGGAAACCCTAAGTTCTGGGAATTCCACAGCTGTACAGGTAAGAGTCAGGCAGGGATGACAAATGAGATGGTGAAAGAAACCTTAAATTATCTGTACGACCTGGTGGTCAGTGGATGATTATTTCCCACTGCTTTTCACACATACAGGGGTGTGCATATATATATTTTTATATATATATATATAAATACACTAGATACGCACACAAAGAAATAGGTTTTTTGCAATTTTAAAGCTTACTTTAAAATAAAATCCTATTACCTCCTAATACCTATTAAGAGACTTTGCAACTCATTTAGCCTAAATGTCCCTTTGAGCTAAATCCCACAACTCCTGTTGTGCTCTGAACACCCTTATCCCTCACAGCAGAAGCCCAGGAGAGAATCCTACGGACACAAGGCCTGTCTCCTGCAGCTCCTGCCTACCCAACTGCACGGAAAAGGAATCCTGGTTCCTGCTTCCAGCGTAAGAAGCCCAAGAAATGACTGGAAAGGGACAGTCAGGGGTCATAGGATGGTTTGAGATCTCGAAGCGGTGAGAAGTGAGAGCAAGTTTGGAAAAAGATGACAGCAGGGGAAGACCTTTTACAATTCCCTTTCCAAGATGCCTCCAGCAACAGGCAATAAACCCCCCAGTGGGTAACAACCCCCCAAAAGAGCAGCTCTAGGATGAGCTCTGCCAGCTGGGACACACCAGCTGCTTCCCACCTGATCCAGGGGATGTTTTACCTGAAGGCAAATCCAGCTCGACACCAACCCACGTTCCCTCCTGGAAGTCTGTGGGCCCGATGTATCTCACGGTGCCCGTCTTGTTCGTGCCAACTGTGACATATTCTCCCTCCTTCAGCCACTCGGGGATTTCGTTGGCATCTTCAGAGTCGGAAACCACCTCCAGTTTCTCCTCTGCCGTCTCCGCCCCGTTGTGGTTCAGCCCACGGGCACTGGACGTGCTCTTTTCTCCTTCCTGCTGCTCTTCTGTGCCCAGGGAACTCGTGGGATCTGATCCCAGCATGCTGGTGAAGGATCTCAGCTCCGACGTCTTCACCTTCTGGATTTTGAAGGGGGAGGCTGCAGCGCTGGGCTGCTCGGGGTGAGCCTGGGCTTTGGGAAACCCCAGTTCCGAAGCCCCAGAAGCTGTTTCCTTTTTCCTGGCTTGTCCTGCTGACTCCACTGATTGTTTGGATATCGACTCCTTCGGAGTGGAGGTAGAGAGAAAGGGTTTTGCATCAGTGGCTGCAGAGGCATCGTTTCCCGGCTCGCTGGGATAAGGGGAAGTGCAAGACTTCCCGTTCACTTCGGGGCCGTCCCTCGGTCTGGGGGGAGCACTTGGAAGGCTGAAGGTGGGGGGATTCTCCCTCTTTGTGCCCAGAGAGCTCTCAGAAGCCCTGTCCCAGTGTCCCTGCACATCAGAAGGGACCTGAGCCACTGCAGGAGCTGGGGAGTCACTCCCTGCAGGTGTTGGACCTCCTGGCTGAGCCACAGCGTCGCTTCCTGCTGCCAGGGCCTCGGAGAGGGTGGCTGTGGAGACACTGTGGGAGAAGTACCCGCTGGAGGCTTCACTCAGGGGGCTTGGAGGTCCCTCCTGGCAGTCCTGGGCCTGGGTGTCCCCCGTGGGCTGCTGCAAAGGCACTTTGGGTGTCTTCTCCAGACTCTTGTCCGCCTCGGGCGTCCGCGCCACAGCTTCCAGTGGCTGCTTCCCCGCTTCCTCTTGGTTCATCTGAAACACGGGGGGAGAGGGAAGGAGGGGCTCTGTTATCCAAAATATCTGGGCTAAAAGCACGGATACAAGACCTCTGGGAAGCACCAAGGCTTTGAGCTTTATCTAAATCCCTGTGTAGCTGCAATCTCCAGAAGATGGAAGCTGATCCCAAGTCAGCCCTGGCAGCCTGGGAGGATTATCAGCTCACGCCTTGCGTTAGTAAGGCAAGTGTCAGCCCCGAGAAATATGCCCCCCAATATTTACTGAGAAATTATTTATATTACAGGAATGGTCATTTGCTGTTTGAGCAGCAGGATTTATAGGGAATGGGAACCAGCCGTGATCCATAAGTCTCTCACAGTTATTTGGCTTAACTCTCTGGGTGGGTAAATCATCCCCCTTGCACCTAAACTGTCATTTCTGTCCCCGTTTCCAAATGCCATTCCCACCTCGGCGCCGCCAGCACCTTGCACTTCCAGAGGATGAAATTAACTGCACCTCATGAGATTAACAGCCCATTTCAGTGATGTATTTCTTGGCTGTAAAGTTTACTAAATCTGATAGATCAATATCTTTTGCCAGCACATGTACTCTAAAAGATTAGGATGTCTCTAAATCTCTTTGGGAAGGAGGGAGGGAGGGGAGTGCTAATAGGAAGGGGGGAAAAAAAAGAGGTTGGAGAAGGGCAGATTTGAACAAATCCCGTCTCAGGTGAACATTTTTGTTTATTATTCACAATTTTGTGGTTTCTCCCATCTAGTGGTTGAGTGTCCCAAACTACAAGATTTTCAGCTTATTCCCAAAATGACTTTTCCACTGGAAACATAAGCAGCATTTGAAGAAAGAGGGATTTGATTGGATTACAGGAATTTCAGAACCAAAGGTTTGCTGTTGCTAACTGAAATATTATAAAAAAAAAAAAAAAAAGAGGTGAGTTTTTATTAAATATTCCAGCAGATTAAAGCCATAGTGCTCACTTTCCTATGGCAAGGGTGGTGTCCATGTGGGCTCAGGAGCTTTGCTCTTTCTCTGGATTTTCCCTCTGGATAACACACAGCTTTCTAAGACAATAAAAGCACAGTGGGAGGAAGCTGATGTGCTGCTTAGGACACTGAAGTTCTGCTGAAAAGTGGGAGATCACAGGGTCTATTTTCTCTCCAGCTTAGCAAGAGTTTTTCCCTGGTATCACAGCAAAATGGGGAATTCAGCTCCACACTTGGAGTAACAGGCACATCCTGCTTACAGACACTGTCAGAGCTCAGAAATTTTCCTTTTAAAGCAGCAAACCAGCTAAATTTCAGCTAATTATCTGCTAATGCTTTCAAATATGAAAGTGTAACCAGGGATAGGAGAGAAGATTTCACCAGGACCTGAAACACCCAGCAGCACAGGCTGCATTTCACTGTCTCACAGCGGGGCAACAGCACAAGTGCAACAGGTTTTAAGCAGCTGATGCTTCGGCCACCTCTGGCAGGTGAAGATAAAAATTGTATCCTCACACCCTGGGATGTGCTCACCTGTTTTATCCTTGCAGCACTGGCATCCAGACTGGCCGACTGAACCATAATTCGTGGGACAGCCTGGGGGGAGGGAAATGAAGAGAATCGTTCAGTGAAAGGATTAAGTACTGTCAAACTGGTAAATGTTAAAGCTTTTATTTGAAATTTGGGGATCCTAAGCAAACCTTGGTCATGAAAGGATGGAAAGCTAAACTGGGATTTCAGTACTTGAAATGGAGTTTGCCAAAAAAAAAAGAGGAGAGAGACTTTTTACACAGGCAGAGGGAACAGTTTTAAATTAAAAAAGATTTAGGTTAGATATTAGGATAAAATGCTTCCCTGTCAGGGTGGTGAGGCCCTGGCACATGCTGCCCAGAGAAGCTGTGGCTGCCCCATCCCTGGAAGTGTTCAAAACCCACGTGGATGTGGCACCTGAGGACACGAAATTGGTCCTGACCATGGGGGTGGTGCTGAGTTACTGCTGGACTTGATGATCTTAAAGGTCTTTTCCAACCTTAAGGATCCCACGATTTCATCTCCAGAGCTCTTTCTCCATCTCCAGTATCTTAATTCAGTTTGGATCTGAGCATTATTGGCTTTAACTCAAAAAGCAAGGCAGAATCCAGGTCTGTGCATCCTCTCTTCCAGGAGGGCATTCCCAGTGCTGCTGCACGGGGCTGGACACGCAGGCACTGACAAGAAATGGCCCTCACGAGCTCCATATTCAGGTTTTTATGTTGCAGATTTGAAATAATCCCTCTCCTGAGACCAGAGCAGCACATTGTGACAGCTGATATAAATCTGAGGTTATGCTGCTGGCTTGGGCTGTCACACAGGAGGGGAAGGAACCACCAGATCAGCGGAGAGCCTTGGGAAAGGGAAGCAGGAGGAGAAGGAGAGCGGAGAAAAAGGCAGGAACATCCCTTTAGCTCTGCTAAATCATGTACTGCACATGCAAGCTCAGACTCTCAGGGGAAGAGCTCCTTAAAGGAGACACATTGCACAATTTGGGAGCTGTCTGCTTTTATTCCTTTTTCTCCAAGGGACTCGAGAACTCCTCCCCTACAAACACCCAGGCAGAGCTCAGCTCCCAGAACCCAACAGCCTGTTTGAAGCACTGAAACCTTCCAGCTGAAGAGGAAGGAATCTTCTCCTGCCTCCCTTCTAAGCCCAGCAAAGCAGGAATACGACTAAACTTGCCCTCAAGAGGAATAACCACGGGAGAAAAGAACAGTTATTATTTATACAGAGATTGCCAGGCATTAAAAGAACCAAGGCGGTTCAAGGCAGAAAATAAAAAGACAAAAGATGAACAAAACCCCAGCAGGGTCACGGTGGACCCAAATAAGTTTTTTGAAGACATTAAAGCTCCAGTTCAATAAAAGGAAGAAGGAGAGGAGGGATTTTTGCTTGTTCCTAAACCTGCTAAATGAAAATTCACCACCGAAGTGGGGCTCAAGGCAAACTGGCTCTGTTTTGGGTGCACGAGTTTGAGATCCTCACTGGGACAGCACCTGGGGCTCCAGGAAGCAGATGGATCAGAATAAAGCAATGAAGAAACACTGCAAATTTTAGGTTTTATAAAATTTGCCCAGCCTTGTTATCCAGAAATAAGCACTCAGAACTGGAAAAAGAAAAAGTGTTCAAGGCTAATTCTCAGTTCCTTTGATTTCCTTTCTTCCCTTTAAAATAAATAAACAGAGGAAAGTGTGTGTTTGGGTTTTTTATCTCCCCAAAACCTCCCGTCTTACAGCCTGCAAATCCACAAAAATCTAAAAATCCAGTTGGTATCACATAGCAAAAGAAAAACCATTAGGCTTTAATCACTCCTCATCAAGTTCTCCCCCTGAAAGGATGACAGATCTCCAAACTACAGTAACTCTGCCAAGCAGAGTTTAGAAAAACACGGAGAAAAAAGCAATTACAAGAGGTGGCACTTGCCCAGCTTTGGTGCTGACAAGAAGCAGATGGGCAGGAACAGCCTCACTGGGGCAGTGAGGGCACCACACCAGATCTGTGAGAGGAAATGCAGTCAAATTCCTTGTGGAGCGGGGCACTGAAAACAAAGTGTTGGGACGATGTGGGAAGACACTGCTGGATCAAAAATATTTCTGGATCCAGAGCTAAATTCTCTCATTAAATGTTTGTAGATAGTGACTGCTAAACTCAATGTATCTGTTTATCCACTGGCAAAACACGACCCTCCTTCAGGGATGATTTTTTGGCAGAATTTCTTCAACCAAGCTGACAAAACACGGAGTGAGGGAGAACATGAAAGCAATTCACTTTAAAGCACCTTTGATTGTCTTCTCTTAAGAGCTGCTGCTCTGTGCAGGGAGATGATGAGGATACAAAGAAGCTGGACATGCCCCAGGTGGGTGCACTCACATCCCAGAAATCCCAGAAATCCCCCGTGTGCTGGGATGATCCCACAGCATGGGCAGCAGGGGAGGGGGGGATTCTGCCCCTCTGAGACCCCACCTGCAGAGCTGCCCCCAGCCCCAGAAGGACGTGGAGCTGTTGGAGTGAGTCCAGAGGAGACCACGGAGCTGCTCCAAGGGCTGGAGCCCCTCTGCTCCGGAGCCAGGCTGGGAGAGATGGGGGTGTTCACCTGGAGAAGGGAAGGATCCAGGGAGACCTCAGAGCCCCTTGCAGGGCCTAAAGGGGCTCCAGGAGAGCTGGAGAGGGACTTGGGACAAGGGATGGAGGGACAGGACACAGGGAATGGCTTCCCACTGCCAGAGGGCAGGGCTGGATGGGATATTGGGAAGGAATTCCTGGCTGTGAGGGTGGTGAGGCCCTGGCAGAGGTTGCCCCTGGATCCCAGGAAGTGTCCAAGGCCAGGCTGGGCAGGGTTTGGAGCAAGCTGGTCTAGTGGAAGGTGTCCCTGCCCATGGCAGAGGCGTGGGACAGGATGAGCTTTAAGGTCCCTTCCAACCCAAACCATTCCAGGATTCCACGGTGATTCCATGAATCTTTGATCTCTATGAGTGCACACTTCCCGCTCACTGAGAGGTCACTTTGCACGTTCTCTGAGGTGACCAAAAGAGAGCCCAACCTGCCACGCTGGTGAGCTGGAAAAGCAATCTTTGTGTCTCCCCAGTCACAGAGGCAGCAGCATTAATCCTGAATGAACACCTTCCCATCCCACAGACCCCATGTCCATGTAATGGCCACCTCTCCGAGGAGCTCAGCAAAACACGTTTGGTATTTCTGTGCCATTGAACACTTTGTAAAGCGCCTCTGGCAGCGGTGACTGATGAGTTCAGTGCAAAGCCTTTGATTTCGTGTCACTTGGGTGAAAATCCCTCAGTATTAATGTCCAACATGCAGGAAGTTCAGTGGCATTTAAGAGAACAGATGGGGCCAGGGCAGCCAAGCATTGCCCCCTGAGTGCCAAGGTTGATGCAATCCTAAAGGGGCATTATCCCAAACTTCCACTGCTCCTTTCCGTGCTTTCCCCTCCCCAGACAGGAGTGACTGAGCCCCAGGACCCTCCCACTGACAGTGTCATGGTCCCACCACCACTTCACAGCAGCCACTGGGAACTTCTGCAGCAGGACATGACACCTGCTTCATTAAACAGAGATTTAAATCACTTTGGAGCATTCTGGATAAAATTCTTTCACGAGGCATGCACGGAAATGCAGGGAGAATTNGCCCCCCCCCCCCCCCGCAAAATTCCTCTTCAAAATTATTTTACAATCGAGGGCACAGTCATTAATCACTCAAATATAAAATCTCCTGCCTTCCACAAGGAGATCTGAAACCCAGTGCAAGTTAATTTGCTGGGGTTTTTTGGTGTTTGTTCATTTTCTTCTCTAAATACACTCTGCATTTAAATATGAACCCAAACAACCCCCTCTTAATTCCACCTTCCCTATGTGGAAGTTTTCAGCCTGTAATAAGACTTCAGAATTCCCCATTTCTAGTACAATTTATACAATATTAACCACACCATTTTCTATGCAGCTAAATTACTTCGTTTCTAGGTCCTGGCAGATTAAAAGAGTAATTCATACCCATTTTTTAAGTTAGTTTATAAAGAAATTTGAGTGGTTTGAAAGTTCCAAAGCCAGTTTTCCACACTCGTTCTCATCAAGAACGATTTGTATTTGAGGATGACAGCAAAAACTGAGCTCAGAAAGAAATCAAAACCCCAACAACTGAGTCACAAGGAGACACACGAGCTCTGCTGTGGAGCTCTGCTGATTGTAGCATCCAAATGATTTTTTACTTGAAACTCTGAAAGCAAAAAAGCCTTCAAGATGTTAAAGAAGGTTCTCTGAGGCCACATTATTTACATTTGATTAAGGAATGTCAGTTCTAGCAATTACACTGTGCACCAGGCCCATCCATGAAACTGTTATTTTTTAATGGACTGCCAGAAAAGGGGTTTTGTCTATTTAGAAAGCCTTTCATTAACTGCATTTCATTAGTTTTTAAGATTAATTTCTATGTCTGCATCAAAAGGTGGAAGGGAAAGAAGTGACAGCTGCCCTCTCCATGTGGCTACACCATAAAGCAAAAATGAATTACATGGACATTCAAAGAGTTTATTATAATTTTTTTAAATAAATCTGAGACTCAGGATCTCTCTCTTAAGCCATGTGCTGACAAAAGGACATCTGAGCATCCAAAAAGATTCTTGGATAGGAAGGTGACCAAAATCCACTCACCAAATTGGCCACAGGAGTTTCCTTCTGCCACAGCAGTGCCAAAAAACCAGAAACTGAAATTTAGCACGTCCATTTTTAATGTCAGCACCCAGTGATGCCCTGAAATGTAACTGCCCAGGCAGTTCCTGGAGAGCCACGGGGTCACAAGGGAGAAGAAGAGGAATTCTGCTTGGTGCACCCTGGGAAAGCCTCAGCACGAGGATAAAAAAAGAGGAATTTTAATTCCCACATAATGTAATTAAGCACAGAGAGATGAAACTCTGCTTCTCCATCCACCTGCATATTTTACACAAGGATTTTAAGCTTCTCCCCATCAGCAGCAAGGGGCAGAAGGCTCCAAATCTTGCACTCTGTGGTTCTCAGCTTCTTCAAGAATAGGCTGGGACAATAAAAAGCAATTCCAGCCATCGAGAAAGGTTTAAATTGTTGGCTTTTTTTTTTTTTTTAATTTTTTTTTTATTTACAGACTACTGGCAATTAATTTAAAGGCAGCAGATAAAGGAGAAAAGAGGCATTTTCTAACTTTAAAGTATATAAACAGCTTCATCAGAACCCAATCTTTCAGGTACATAAACAGCTTCATCGGAAGCCGTTCTCCGAGTTACATAAAGAATCCTATTATGCCAAATTAATTCAATCTAACTAATTAGAGAGCAGGAAGTTCTTTCAATTATTTTATGTGCTGTCTGAGAAACACACTTGAATACGAGAGCAGATTTCATTAATTGCGGTTCATTATTCTCCAGATTAGTTACTAAACTTGCAGCAGAAGGTCAAAGACAGCAATTCTGTTCCCTGCCACCACCTTGACTGGGATGCCTCTGCTTTTTGGGTTTTTTTGAAGCTCCAGCAACCACTCCAAACAAGGGAAGATCCCTTTGTGAAGATAATTTTGTGTGGGCTCACTCACTTTAAGGTTGATGCTGCTCTAAAGCAATGGGCAGGACTGAAATAAAAAGATGCTAAAATAATTTAAAAAGTGTTATTTTTGTAACCACTGATCAGAACTGATCTCCTTTTCCACCGGCACAGAAGCAGAGGTTTGGTACCACACCCACTTGGAATGGGCACGGTGAACTTCACTTCAACTCCAGACCTGGAAAAAGCTTCAGTCCTGCTCCTTTGGAAATTTGCTTTTCATGCAATAAAGGAATATCCTGAGCTGGAAGGGACCCACCAGGATCATCCAGTCCAACCCCTGGCCCTGCACAGACACCCCAACAATCCCCCCTGTGCATCCCTGGGAGTGCTGTCCAAACGCTCCTGGAGCTCTGGCAGCCTTGGGAATTCACCAAATTCCCAAGGGGGAATTCCCGGGGGAGCTGTTCCAGTCACCATTCCCGGGGGAGCTGTTCCAGTGCCCGACACCCTCAGGGGGAAGAACCTTTTCCCAAAATCCAACCTGAATCTCCCCATATCTCAGCTTCCATCCAGGAAAGGATGATTCAGATCCTTCCATCCTCTCTGTCATTTCTATTCCCAAACCTCACTCACCCAAATTGTTGTTTACAGCACCAAAACTCCAGCAGTTCCCAGTTAAGGCTCAGATTTCTTTGCAATTAAAGCCAAAAAATCCTTTTTGGCTCTGCCTCCCCCTCACACTTTTGTAGTTTACCACCCACTTCTCCCACCTTGCACATTATTTTATATCCCCTGCCACTGTGCACTGAAATTTCGTTCTCCCACAGACCTGAAGGTGCTGTTCTGCATTCTCTGAGGCTCGGAAAGATCCTTTTTGTGTCCCCTCCGTGGCACAATTTCCTTCAGTTCCACAGGAATTCCTGGCTGCCTGCCTGGCTCTGGCAGGTGAGGAATGAGGTGCTAAAGCTGACGGCCTGGCAGTGACCCCCCGAGCCCCCCGTGTCCCTCAGCCATCCATCACCACCTCCAGCTCAATTCCTCTGCCCACATTTGCATCCTCAGGCCACCAAAAGAAGCAGCACGGGAGATTATGGGATGGGATATTTATGATCTTCAAGCCAGACTTGCTGCGAAGGTAACTCTTTATTTTTGTGCTGCACCAAAGAAGCTGGAGCTGATTCTGGGGCAATTCCTTCAGTTTTTTCTCTCTCTTCTATGCACCTTCCCTAAGGTTGGGAAGAGGAAAAGCTTTTTCCCCCAAAAGGGTGGTCAGGCACTGGAACAGCTCCCCAGGGAGTGGGCACGTTCCCAAACCTGCCAGAGCTCCAGGAATGTTCGGCCAACGCTCTCAGGGATGCCCAGGGTGGGATTGTTGGGGTGTCTGTGCAGGGCCAGGGCTTGGATCAATGATCCCTGTGGGTCTCTCCACCTCAGCATATTCCATGATTCCCTGGGATTGCTGACAGCAGTGAAGAAGCCCTGTTTCCCTACGGATAGAGCTGCAAGGAATTTGTGAAACCTCTCAAACCAGGGAAGTGCATTTGCAATACAACTGATTTGTTCCACTGCAAAACATGAAAGCAGAGAATGATTCCAACATTTGATTTTACTACACAGATCCTGTGGTCATGGAAAGCCTGGATTGCTCTCCAGTGCAACCAAGCATTAAAGCGTCACATATTCCTTGTATTATTTTAAAAAACAAAGCATTAATTGCATTTCCCCTCCTGTTAAAAGTCACTGAGATCATGACCTGGTTGACTTTCCATAGTAATCCAAAGGAGAAACTAAAACCTCATTAAAGAGATGTCTCTGCAGTTTAAAACTTGATTTCTAGACAAATCATCCACGACTGATCTTGAACAGGAAAGGAGTGGGAACAGGTGGTTAGACTAGAGGCAGGAAATGAGGCCTCGCTTCTCCTCTCAGCTCTCACTGATTCACTGAGGATTCAAGAAGGTGTGAAAGGCTCTCACTGCAATTGTAAGAGCACCTATTTGCATCTTTCCATACCCAAATACCTTCAAAGAAAGCCACCACCTTCATTTTAATTCTCTACAGTTCATAGGCGAGGAAGTTTGCACAATTCCAGCCTCAACACCAAGCAAGAGGCAACACGAAAATGTAAAATGAATCCCCAGTCAAGCCAAAAATATTTTAAATCTGCCTCATTCTTACTTGTGCTATGCGTGTCAGAAATTACTTTCGAAGTATTTTTAAGTGCTAGTGGATTTATTTTTGCTCTATTTATTTAATATTTTACTGTACTTCTACTAAGCCAGAACAACTTCCTGTAGTCCTGGGATGTTCTTGTAAAAGCAAATTTAGCTGTAGCAAGCAATAGAATAAAATACCTGGATCCAACCACCAAAAAAGAGCTGTTCAGTGATTTTAGGGTTTGTTTTGAGGAAGATATTCTTATATAAAACGTTTGTCTGCATGGCAAGAGATGAGGAAAATTCTGAGTTATCAAAGAATGAGCTTCCAGAACTCCAGGCAAGGGAAGAGGATGAGAGCAGAGCCAGCATGGACAGAATGGACTCCCAAAAACTCTCACACGAGATCTGGCTCCAGATTTATCCTCACAGCAGTTTGTTAAACCTTCACAGTTTACTTTGTAGGGAAATATTCCTTTATAAATAAACTACAGCCTCACAAATAAAGGAGATTATATTATTTATAATGGCTTTCTCTATTTCATCTGGTGGTTTTTTTAGAAGTTTTTTTGCAGTCAGCTTGACCATGCATTCACTTCTGCCCAGAGCACAGAAGCCACACCTGGAGCAGGTGGGAGCTCTGCAGCACAACACCCAAAAGAAAGAAAAGAAATCAAATGCTTCCCTGACACGTGGAATAGATAAGAATGAACAAAAGCAACTGCCCCAAGTAGGCAGGAAAAGATGGTAGAAGGCAAGGGGTGGGAGGGGATGGGATACGAAATAAGGAATCAAAAACAGAATTACATTTCCCTCCTGGCAATACACAAACAACACTAAGTGCCCTTCATAAATTTCAGCATTGTTGCTGCAAGTGGGAGGCCCATAAATCACACTGGGAGTGGAGCTGGCACCTGTGAAAAGCCAAGTGGGCTGAGTGTGTATCAGTAAGTTCCAGCACTTCCACTACCCCTGGACAGGGTGGAGGGGAAATGGATCACAGGGCTTTGCTGTGCCTGAAAGCTTGGTTTGCTCTGCAACAACTTTTATAAAACAGCTCTTTGCCAGCAAGGCCAGCAGCACTCACCAATATTGGATTTCGTGGGTGATTTAATGCTTTACCTGCTGTGCAAGGGGAGAGCTCTGCCTGCCCTTTTTCTCATCTCTGACAGGGAAGAGGGACTTCAGCAGCTTTGGCATCTGAGGCACGAAGGACTTGACAGGATTCAGGTAGGAAGCAGCCAGGCTACCAATACCTGTTGGGAAAAAAAAATTAAAATGTGAAAACAGTTATTCTTTGGGGGAAGGGAAAAAAAAAACAAACCAAAGCTGACCCCAAACCCTCTATAAAAAATGTGAAAAACTGTTCTTTTTAGTCTAAGTTGACATCTACGGTCGAAGAATGAGCCAAGGGAAAGCACTCTGTGAGAGCAGCTCAGCTTTGTGACACTCAGGAGCTGCAGTGACTTCATTCCACCTTTAGGGAGTTCTCTGAGCTGCAGGAGAGCCCTTACCTGGATCAGGAGAGTTCTCTGAGCTGCAGGAGAGCCCTTACCTGGATCAGGAGAGTGGTTTTGCTGCCCAGAGCCCGGCAGGGAGGTACGAGATGGACTAATGCCTCTACTGGAGTTTGTGGCACCTTGGGACACATCTTGCTGACTCTCCCATCGACCCTAGAGGGGAAAAAAAAGGGGTTTGTTTTTCCAAGTCAGCACAACAGCAGGAGCACAGCAATCCTGACACACCCTGCACAGCCCCTCTGCCAAGCTCAGAGCGCCAGAGCTGAGGAAAGACCCTTCCCCAGAGGTGCTTTTAGCCGGCAGACCCAGCCCTGCAAAGATGAGCACCCTCAGCACAAAGGCACAGAGAAAGTTCATTTCTAGACCTCACAGCTGTAATATTTCACTCAGCTGTGCTGCTCTGTTTTGGAAGCTGAGTATGTTACAACCAGGTGAAAATAACATGGCACTGTCAGCCCAAAATTCCTGAATATTTTGTGTACCTACTTAGGAGTAGTGGAAGCAGTGTCAGGAAGAAGGGTGAGGCCAGAGCTCGGAATAAGACAAGAAATACAAGGCCTAAAGGTTGGATGTTCGTGCCTGGAGTCAGAGAAAGGAGGAGCTGATCAGATCAAGAGGAAGAGCTGTGGCAGTGCATGTTTTCTGACGGCCTAGGAAAGCTGGAATATCCAAGCTGTGGACAGCAGGAGCCACAAAAAAGATTAGGACAGGTTAGGGTTTTGACGTGGTTTAAGATGAAACAAGATTATTTTCAGCCCTACAATAGCCTGATGCAGATGAGGAAGAAACAGTGACAGAGGAAAGAGCAGTTCCTTTGCTTTCCCAAGATCCCAGGGTTCTCTGGCTGGGTTTTCCCACGGATCCCACACACCATTCTGCACAGGTGGGCGATTTTTTTGCTTTTACAAAGGTCCACTGTGGTTTTGGAACTTTCCTCTCAAACTCACAGCCAGAAACTGGCTCAGTGACAAAGCCTCTTGGCTCAGAGAGAGAATCCCCAGGCCACTGTCTCACACCAGCACGACCATCAAGAATCTACGTGGCAAAATCCATTTTTTTACTGATTCTATCATCTTGATAGGTAAAAACATTTACAGGTTTGTCTGCAATGATTAGTCCACGGGACTGGCCCGGGTGTGTCTCTGCTGGAAGTTTCACGTGGATGCAGGACAGGGTTTGGTTTTGCCTCACCAAAACGGGTGTGAGGAGCTGGAAGGGAAACCAAAATTCCACAGGGTTGTCCTGAAAACTTCTGAGGGAGGCACGCATGCAATGCCTGCCAAAGCAGCTCCTTCTCATTTACTTAATTTATAGCAGACCTGAAGGCAATTCAATACCCATTTATGAGTCTACGGGTCAAAAAAGTCCAGTCTCAGACTCTTCATGAAGTCTCAGGGTCTTGTGGGAAGTGTTGTCCTGTTCAGGTGGCAAAATGTTCTCAGGACGAGCTTGCAAAGCTTCACCTTTCCACAGCCAGGGGTTGCAAGGACAGGATGGTGCAGGCAAACTGATAAAAACTGAAGTCTGATCCCAGTTTTTTTTGGAAAGAGTTTTGCTATGGCTGGTGCAACACCTGGATTGTACTGTACACCTGAATTTTCCTTGTGTTTTAGAAGACAGAACAGGAAGAGAAATACTTCCCCAGTAAAATGGTGCAGTGAACCTACTAAAAAGGAGTTACATGGAATGGAAGGACCTGCTGCATCCCAGACCATAAGTTTCCTGCATTTTTTCCTGGAGGAAGAGGGGGAAAACGTGCCTTTTCAAGAAGCTTCCCACTGTTGGATGCAAGGAATTAATCCGACCTTGAACATAAAAATGACAGGCAGCCAAACTAATCTTAACTGGAACTTGAAGTCATGAATGTTTCACAAATAATAAATAAGCCAGGATAGGAGGAATAGATTTCTCCAACGGGTTGAAGGTCACAGTGAGCAGCCCAGGGCAGGAATCATTTCCATTTGGATCTATAAGTCAGTCCCAGGGAAGCTCTCCTGCTCTGAATAGCAAGTAACCTGCACTTGGGCAGAGCAGGACCTGTCCTCAGCCCTCCTGCTCCAGCTACACACATGTGCTGGGAAGTCAAATTGGGGATAACTGATGGATGCCTGAGGTCACTGAGGCAGCCATCCTGAATGTCAGGCTGATGGAGCCCAGGCTGGGACCAGGAGGGGTTTGTTTAGTCTGGTATTTTTGAGGACTTTGGTGTTTAAGCCCTTCTTGAAAGCCTCCTGCTCTGCCCGTGCCTTAAACCTCCAATTCCAGCAGTATCTTTGACCTGCAACTCATTTATGTCTCACACACGTCTGAGAGTGGAAAATTCCACAGAATGCTTCCATGAAACCATCTTTCCTATTCCTCATCCCCAAACTCCTTTTCTTTTTTGGCTCCTGTGCAGGTTTCTCTCAGGTGGCCTTACCATGTGCAGGGATTAATAAAAAACTGAAGACTCCAAGCAAACAGCACAAGACTCAAAATAATCTTGAGATACTGTTTGGTTTTGTTGCCTCCTGGCCTGGTCTCCATCAGCCTGGCAGATGCTGGCACTGGATTAGGAAAAAGAGCTGTGGAAGGGTGGAGAGCATCTGAAAGCTTCATTTTTGGAGGGCATAAAGCTTGATTAGTGATCCTTTTGGATCTTGGGATAGTGATCCACTTAAGGACAAAGGGATCAAGGTGACACGTCTTGAGCCAGTCCTCAATACTTGTGGAGAGCACAGAGACAGAAGAAACACAACGAATATTACAAATTTAAAGAGTATTGTAGCGTGGTAGAACAGGGACTCAGTGCAGGTAAAGAGCAACTAAATAATTTTCTGAGTCATGATCTGAGTTGAGTCACAAGTGCCCTTCACTGACTGTTCCAAGGAAAAAATGATTTCAGGAAAATATCTTGACTTTCTAGCCCTGTTTGGGGAATGATGAAAAAAATGCAATAGGTGAGAAGCAGCAGAACTCTTCCAGAACATTCATCCTGTACAGAAAGAATGGCAACATTTGTTTACTTTTCCCATAGGAAAAGCATTTTTTTTTTTTGGACCTTTTGTGAATTTTGCCTCAGCCTTGATACAATGGATGGCTACATCTTCTAAATAATTTCAAGGATTTTGCCAGGCTAAATAAAATGAAGGTCCTGAGAAGAGGAATGAGAAAAAGATTTGTGTGGTTGTTTACTTAAGGCATGTTGGGTTTTTTAATTACCCTTACTTTGGAGAGAGTGCAAAGATGATCATTTTAGCCTGAAGGTCAGATTTGTGACCCTCAACTCCGAGATGACCACAAACCACCAAAATTAGGTTCACCGGGGCAACAGGTGGAGAAACATTTGGAAAAGAAAATACTGGAGGCAACTGGAAGTTGTGCAGAGGGAATTCATGAATGATTTTACCAAGCTGGATTGAAAGATAACCCAACTCAACCTCAATAAAATAAAAATAAAAATAATCATTAACTATATTAACTTGATGAAGTTCCCAAGTTTCCCATCTGGACGTCACCCAGCACTCTCCAGTGTTGCTTTGTGCATTCACCACCCGCAACATAACGCATTTTAAGTCTATTCTTATTATTATTTAAGTGCTGTGAATCCTTTCTCTTTCCAGAGAAGGGTGCTGAGAGAAAGAGAGGAAGCTTGTAAATCATCTGCCCGGAGGAGTCATCATTTCATGAATGTATTTGCTCTCTGCCAAGTGACCAAACAGAGGTCAAGTGATTTAATTTAACAAATCCCAAGTAGCCACCAGAAGAACGCACGTCCCTTGATGTGTTTTAATGCAGAGCTGTTTATAAAGTGGTTTATTTTTATACCACCTTCTTCTTCTCCTCCTCTGCCTTCCCTTCCTTCATACAACCTCCACGAAAACCCCCAGGGAATTTATTTCATGCACAAAACCTTCAGGGCAGGTAGGGATGATCACTACCTAAGTCATCCAGAGGCTTTTACCTGACAAATCTTTCCTTGAAGTTGACAGACCATTAAAATGCAGCCACTGGGTAAGAGAAATGAATAGTTCCTGTGTTTTATTAATTCAGCAGTTCAGGAAAGGCTGAGGAAAAGGTGACCACGTAGCACTGGAATACAAGCAAACAGCTGGGACACACAGCTGGGACAAAAGGCACTTGTTCTCACGAACAGCAGGATTATTCCAATTCAATCTACACAGTAGCAAATTGCTGAAAAAAACTCTGGTTCCCAGATAAACCTGAAGGTTGAATGGCAGCATCTTGTCTTACTTGGATTTTGAGCTACAAATACTGGACCTTTGGGAAAGGAAGGACAACTGCCCAAGAGAAAATGGCTCTTGTCAGAGGTGCTTCAAGAGCAACTTGTGACATTTTTCATCAATGCGTGATTTAGTCTCATCTGTAAAACACCTCAGAAATGCCTTCCATTCATTGTGCCTCTGATTCATCCAGTTTGGTCAATTCAATTTTTAAATTCAGTGTCCAACTGAATTTAATTAAATTAAATTTCCAACAAAAGCCCCCTTGAACATGAAAATTCATCCCCTGTATCTGATATCCGCACTAAGACCCTCACTACCCCTGCATCACCTGCCTGACGTGCAAGGAGAGATCAAACTCATCTCACTCTCCCCTAACCACATCTGAAGTGATAACAGGAGTAAAAATCGCCTTTTTCTCATTTAAGCAAGCAGACAGAACCTAGAGGTGAGGGCACGTGCAGCCCTGCTGACAACATGAAAGTCCATAAAACTCTTATGAAGTAAATTCAGAATATAGTTCCTTGCCTTCTCAGCCAGTTGGGAGGCTTCATCTTAGGAGTTACCATTAAAAATTCCCAATGGTGGCTTAAATATTTCCCAGGAATGCAGAGCTCAGTGCGAGAGTCATCCTGCTCCCTGGAATCTCTCTGTGCTGTCAGGGGTATTCTTTCAAGATATTTGTTTTTTTTTCCCAAAATGTGCCAATCCCACACCTCTGCTCCAGTCCTGGAGAAGGACTTTTCCAGCTCTTCAGGAGGATGTGACCACCCATCCATGTTTTTACTAACAAAGTCTGCAGGATGAATCCATGCCCTCGTTCCGGAAACTTTCAAGCTGCCTGTTGTAGTTGCACTGACACCACCTTTAATTCTTGTTCCAACTCACACAAATATTCTTGTTTGCTCGTTTAATATTCTTTTTTTTTTTTTTTTCCTAACAGGGGAATGAGCCCTGGCTCTTCTGAGTGCTGGAGAACGGAGCAGCATCCACATTCCAAACTTTACCAGCACGGATGGTGCTTGACATAGAGGGATGAGACTCGGGAGCCCTTTCCACAAAGCTAAAAATCCATAGCAAAGGCAGCAGGAATGCAAGGAATAACAGAGAGAGATAATCAGAGAGAGAGAGAGAGATAAAGGAATGGAATAAAAGTTAAGGAGAGGAAGATTCTGGAATGTGCCAAGGGCTTCTATCAATATTCTGCACCCAGTTCAGGTGCTGTCACTGTCCTGTGACTGCTGTTTCCTCAGACACATTAAATCACTTGTTTGGGATTGGCTTATTATAATAAACAACACCCAATTCTTGGTAAAATAACAATAAAATAATAATCCATGACTGCTGGAGAAGACTTCTTTGCCACCAAATGTCTCATCCAGGGACAAAGACATCGGGCTTAGCCAAAACTCTGCCTATCTCAAGCCACTCTCAAGGCCTTAATGCTGAAATGGACAGGACTGATCTCACCAGCGAGCTCTGTGATGTCCGTGTGCTACAGGGACATTTAGGAATCCTTCAAGTATTTCACTGGGATTACAAAAGCTTTTGCTCATCTTCCTGTGGAAACTGGAACACTGAATGACAGAATAGTTCAGGCTGGAAGGGCTTAAATTCCATCTAATTCCACCCCGCTGCCACGGGCAGGGACACTTCCACTAAGCCAGGCTGTGCCAAGCCCGGTCCAACCTGGCCTTGGAACCAGAGATCCATTCAAAACCAGAAATTCCCAGCTGGGGAGGCAGCACCTCCACGTCCTGAGGAACAAGTGCCTTGGATTGAAGCTCACTGCAAGCAAGGGGAGAAGCTCCACCACCCCAGCTCCACATTCCTGCAGCACAGAGTCTCCGTCAGCAACTACAACCACGGCCAAGAGCTGCAAAACCTCATGCAAACCGCTGCCAGTAATTCCAGTGAACAAAAGCTTGGGAAAAGGGGTCATTCCTCTGAGAACACTGACACACAACTAAGGATAAGCATGTTTTCCATTGGCCTGGTATTACTTTAAAGTCATTTGTTCATAGAAATCAGGAGTTGCTCACACTGAGCTATAAAAGCCATAAAGCCTCAGCAGGATCTGGGAGAAAGTCCCAACGTTTCTCTCATCTCCAGGCTAACATTCCCTGGCAGATACTTAGATATTTGCTTGCTTTCGTGTCTATTTTTTCAGCTGAGAGGGGGTTATTTCTTCTGAAATGACTTCACCCTGTCCAAAAATCTGCGAGAAATGGCACTAAACAGCTCCAGCTCGGTAAGAACTCCTCAGATGCACCCAAGGAGAAAAGTTCTCTGCTTTGTACCAGCTCACGCTGCATTAATGACAGGATTTCAATGGAAAAACTCGTTTGCTCTGTGCTATGCAAATGAGGCACCACCAGCAGCATCTTCAAAGCAGGAAATAAAAGCGTGTGAGTGAGCAAAATCAACTTTATAGTGAGATAAAATTATTATCCCACTCATTAGGTGGACCTAATGCATTACCTCTGCTGGGACCTTTGGGCTCTGAAATGTGCAATGAGAGAAATCATTGAGGGGAAGGGAGGAGAAAAACAGAAATCAGTAAGAATCCTGATCTTTAATTTTTGCTTCAAAAACCCCTTACAATATTGAAACACCCCACAGCTCTCTCCAAAGAGAAGTTGCTACAAACACTTTATCACCTGCACATATTTTAGCATTCCCTCCATGGATCAGATGTAGCAGATTTAGCAACCAATGCTGGAGCACTACATCAAAATTCTATTATTCTGTGCAACTGCATTATGCATTAAAATGCCTTGTCACCACCAGAGTCTCCCCCTCAAAATGACTCCACGTTTGCTGGGCAGAATATCTATCAGGAGGAGATCCTTCGGTTGATCTAGGATTTGGAAAATAAGCTTAAATTTAATTTTTCACCTTTTAAAGAAATGCTTTGGGTCTGTACTGGTGCTTCTAAGGAGTGGAATGGGCTGGATCATCACCCACCACAAGTTCAGGACCACTGGGAGGTCGGGGACTTTCTCCACAGGCCTTTATTCTGTCTAGAGGTGGACTTGAACTAAAACAGGGACCCAAGCCTCTTCCCTTCCCTCAGAATTTTTCAATCCACCCAGGTAAAAGCTTTGGAAAAGCTCTGAAGCTGCTCCTGAGCATCCCACAGGGGCTGGGACAAGACCTGGGAACTTCCCCAGAGAGGTCCAGAGCAGCATGTCCAAACCTATTCCTGTCCCAGGAGCAGTCCCAGGGACCCAGGAGCAGGTGGGGGTGGCCCATTTTTCACAGACCCCACCCATTTATGCTCCTAATCCCTGGCAGAGTGGAGTCCCTTCCTTTTTTTTCCTACTGAAGTTTTCCCAGGAGATCTGCAGATACTCACCCTGTTACTGCTCAGGTTATAAGGGGGGGCTAAATCCTGGCGGCTTGCAGAAAGCTGGAAGAGTTAAAAGAAGCAGAATTATTTCTTAACAAGAGCTTTAAAAAATTCCTAACTCTGCCTCTTGACTCGTAAGGCTGAAAAGAAACAGTTTTGTGGTTAAAGCAGAACCAAAATCCAAGAAATACAAAGTGAAATTTTACTTTTTCACCTGGGAGGAGCCAGAATTTGACACTAGTTTGATTACCAGTTCTACCAAGTGATTTCTTTCCAAATTTTGGGCAGCAGAAGTCTCATTTTTCTTAAGCACAACACTGGTACAAAGCTTAAGTTCAGCAAATACTTGTAACTTGCTTTCAAATCTTCTGAAGAAAAAGAGAAAAAAAAAATCTTCAACTTGGAAAGTAAATGACAAATCTCCAGTGTTCAGGTAAAAAAAAAAAGCAAAGTTCTTTTTATGTTGCCTTTTCAGATAATCTGGATGTAGGGACTTGCCCGTGTGCTGAAAGCTGGAATATGGGCAGATTTTGTCTGCACTTTGCAATTTCCACACTCAAAAATGAGCACAGAGGGGTCAAAAGGAAAGAAGTTCATTGCTCTATTCCATGACTCCAGCACCTGTGAATAAAGAGTGGAGCTGCTGGAGATGCCAGCAGGGAAAACTCACCCGATTCACGTTGGGGGAGCTCAGGCTCCTGCGGTAGAGTTTTCCTTTTCCCATCAGCTGCTCCTTTACAGCAACTTCCTGCCAGTCACAGGGAGCAAAACAAAGAACATAAGTGTATTTGGCAAGAATTAAAGCTCTGATCATCCCAGGATAGCTTTGTCTATACAAATAAAATGTTTTCGAGCTGCCTTGTGGCACAGGCTGCTGTCTGTAAAGTTCACGTGGCTAAAATTATGAATGGATAAATTTTAACATCTGGTGTTTTGCTGATTGGCACGTGTAGGAATTTGCAGCTAGTCCTGACTCTAGGAGATGACAGAGATGCAAAGACTAAGACTCTCGTTCCTAGCTGAGCTCCTATTTTAATCCTTTAAACTAATTATAAATGACAGGGAACTTGCTTTCAATATTTAAAGTGCATCACACTTCCCCGTGAATTTATAGTGGGCAGGCACAAGCTCCAGCTTGTTTTGCATAACTTTTCTCTTTGTGCTTGCATAATTTACATCCAGGAGAACAATTTTCAATAAATGTTTTTCTCTCCTGTATTTTTCCTGGTAAACAGATCGAGTTATAGCACTTAAAATTAACCCAATCAATGTCTTTTTCTTTATTGGCAGGGTGGCTTTGGTGAATTCGAAGTAGAATGTGGGCAAAATGACAAAAATTCTACTGGCAATTGCAGAAACTATTGCTGAAGCTTCAGAAAGCAAAAGTTAAGGCCACACAACTCCTTTTTCTGAACCAGAATTAGCGACGAACAGCCTCAGAACCAAACCAAGCATCCCAGAACTGTGCCCTGAACGAAGAACTCCCAGCCCCATCCGTGCTGGAGCTGAGCGAGGACATCTCTGCTTCCCTGGACCTTTGCCACAGCCCACTTTGGGAGGCCGAGGTGTGCACTGGGGTGGTTTTTGGGGTTGTTTGGCAGTTTGTGTGCTCTCAGGAGGCTGTCTGGATTGCACCCACTGTCCTCAGGGCATTCCCTGCTGCAGCCCTGGAGCCAGACCTGGCGCAGCCGGTCCAGGGTGAGGATGTTCTCCACAGCCAGGACGCTCCGCAGGTATTTCTCAATGTAGGCTTCAGAGTCAGCTGAAGCTGCATCTTCCACGTTTGCTGCCATCCTGGCCAGTGCCTCCCGCTCCTCAGCCCCCTGAGCATCCTGGGGAGACGAAAAGAGACGGCAGCCTGTTAAAATAAAACCCAAAATCTCCCACATCACTCCCGGAGAAAATGCATTTTTAAACCAGGCGGCACCAGTTCAGCACTGGTTGTCCTTAAGCTCAGGGGCAGATGAGAACCGTGGAATCATGGAATGGTTTGGGTTGGAAGGGACCTTAAAACTCATCCCATTCCCCCCCCTGCCACAGGCAGGAACACTTTCCACCATCCCAGATTGCTCCAAGCCCCGTCCAACCTGGCCTTGGACACTTCCAGGGATGGACAGTCCAGAACCTCTCTGGGCAATCACTGCCTCACCACCCTTAGAGGAAAGGATTTCTTCCTAATATCTATTCTAAATTTCTTCCTAATACCCAATCTAGGATTCTGATCCAAATAAACACCTTGAGCCATGCAACCTGCACGGGTGCTCCAATCACTGTTGCAGACATCTCAAGCTGTACATGGTTATTGTTTTGAGGCTTTCTGGGTTCTTTCTGAGAGTCTCACAGCGAGACACTGCCATTAATTAGCAAAAGGGCTGCATTCAGATATTTCGTAATTAAAAAGTGCTCAAGCGCATTTGGGGCATTATCTAACCTGAGAGGAAAACAAAATTTCAAGTGAGCCGCGGGAAGAAAAAAACAGAGCATTGCTTGAGAAGCATTTCAACACAGAGTGCAAAATGCAGCAGAACATGAAAGAGCCAGGCAGCAATCAGAGTTTTGGCTCTTCATGTGTTAATGTTTTCACAAGTGCTCTGATAGAGCATCTCCTTGGAAGGAACGGATTAGCATCTAACTGGGAATATGCTCAGGAATCAAGAGTTGCATAAAGACATTGCTGAGAAAAAGCCACTTTGTTATTTTTTCCACAGATTCTCGTGCTCCCCCCAGCAGGCACTTCACCCACCCATTTTTCCTCCCTCTTTTTCCCCTCTCTCTCTTCAAACTGCCTCTTCAAGGACCTGAGCAAACAGATGCTCACTCAACAGAACACACAGTGACACTGATAAGACAGAGGTTGCTGCTAAGCCACAGCGTGCAAAGGAATGGGCTCCATCTTTTACAAACCGCAGCTTATCCTGGAAGCAGCAAGAGCCAGCACGCTCAAAATGAGGGGGCAGAGCACAAAGCTAGAGGCTCTTGGCCAGTCTGAGACACTCTTGATTTCTTATTCACCTCTGGAATGTTGGAGACTATCTCAAAAGTGACGCCACAGCCAGGGATGGAACTTCGGGGGGACATTCTTCGGAGGAAACTCTGGGCAAAACCCTGTGGGGAGGAAACACAAGGAAAACGTGGATTAACAGATTCCAGCTGAAATAAATACAGTTCACAATGAAAGAAGAACAAACTCCAAAGTCTAACCACTAAATATGTAAGAGCCAAAGATTTTAACTTGCAGAAAATCATTTGCTTGCCTGTATTGTAGACAGGGAGAAGGACTCACTTTCTTCCTTGCAAGGTGACTGTTTCACCAAGCATCAGCTGCTTTTAGAGGTGTTTTTTTTTCCTGACAGAGCCCTAGGTGACTTGTCTTGAATATTGACAAGTACAGACATTAAATTCTTGACCAAAGAGATCGTTATGAAGAATGATTTAAGGGGCATGGTCATTGTTTATGCTGACTTGGCGCCTTGCAGGGTTAAGAACTGGACTGTTGAATTAATGCAGAGATGAGTCATTCAAAGATGCTGCTGAGACAAACTCCCAGGAAAGGTTATTGACGGGGGTTTTTTAAAAAAACAGCAAGAAAGCCAAAGATTCTGTGTCGAATGAAAGTAAAAACCAGCATTGACTAAATCTGTAGAAAACAGAATTGATGAAGACTTCACACGACTGTGATTATTGGCACTTTCAATTTATCTGTTCAATACAGTCTCCCATTCCATGTGACAAAAAACCTCACTGTTCTTCCCTTGCTGAGAAAAAGCTTCTGCCTGATGGAAGCACCAAGAACTGGGGTTCTACTCCCAGCACTGGGAGTTGCCTACAGGGTTTCTGGGTGTGACCACACCTCTTCTCTTTGCTCCTGCTTCAGACTTTAACTACAGATGTGCAATCAGAATAACAATCCAGGCTTTCTGCTTTGTCATTATCACTGCCAGGGGAGGCTGGGTTCTCAGGCAATGCTGAACAAACTGCTTCCTCTCCCATCGTTCTCAGGATTTATATTATTTTCAGGGCATGATGCTGCAAATGGAATGACAACTTCACTGCCTGCCATTTATCAGACACCCTGCTCTCACCTACACGTTACTGTAAGAGCACCAACTGGAAAACACAAAGGACCAAGAGTGATTAACTCTAGTGAATTAACACAAGGGATCTCTCCTCCAGCTATTCCTAGTTGATTTCTAAATACCTGGAGGTGCAAATAGAAATGGTTAGCAGCAACGTGTGAACTTAATACAGGAGTAGGGAAACACAGAAGCTCCTTCATGCAAAATACAAACTCCGAGCTCACAAGAAATCAACTCTTCCCACTTCTCCCAGTGATAAAACACTCAGGAGTTAACAGAGAAATAACTAAATGTCTCATATTTAGATGCCACGGAGCCTTAAAAACCAAGCTGTGTCATCATCCACAATACAAGGGATACCAGGAAAACAACTTGGCAGCTCAGAGCCTCGCTGGACGCCGCTGATAATGCGCCTCCACCCAGGCTGAGATGGGGGCAGAGACAAGGGAATCCGAGTCCTGGGAAGTGGGAAGGGCTGCAGGAGCTGTACCTGTCTGCCATAGACGTTGACACAGATGCGCTTGCGCAGCACCAGCTGCATCTCTGCAGGGTGGCTGAGCTGGACAGTGGCTCTGACAATCAGATAAACCCTCTCCTCTGCCGCCGTCCCCTTGCTGAGCTGGATGCAGTCGTGGACCGTGGAGTCCCACGAGGCTTCTGCTTTCACCTGCAAAAGGGGAAAAAATAATTTAAAAAAATGTATCCTCTAATAAGCATAATTACGTGTATAATTAACTGCAATTAATTAAGCATAATTAGCAAAAATACATAATACATAAATTTTGAGAGTCGGCTTCTCCGTTTCGCTCCCCGTGAAGAAAAAATCCGCGCACTTTAGAAGAGGCCATTTAAAAATCAAGATCAGTTTGCCAAATGAAGACGTTGGGATTAAAAATGCCAACTTGCTCAAACTCTGGAACATTTCCTCTTGAAAAAAGAGCTTTGAATACCCAGGATCATTGCAAATAAGTTATAAAATATGCAGAAGTGCAGGACAATTTGGCCTAATTTATTAAGATAAACCAGAGAGCAACAGAGATTGCAGTGGAAATCTTCCATCACACCACAAAAATTCTCCTGTTTGTATTTGAGAAATAACTTTGCTGAAGCATTTCTAGCAATACAGCAAAGCTGGAATTTTTCTTTCTGCATGTTAAAATATAAGTATTACTGAAGATTTAAATGGTTTATCTTCTAGCTGTAAGAAAAATGGCCTGGTAGACAAATTTTCAGGCTTTTAAAAAAAATCAGGACAAAAAACAACCCCAAAAAACCCCCTAACAGAACTATCAGGAACAAAAGTCCTCTAAAAATAGAAGAAGAAATAAATTTCAGAGAAAGGAGCAAAATTTTAAGGAATACGTCAGAGATTCTAAACCTAACAGCAAAAACTACAAACCAACAGTTGTGAAGTTGTAGAACTATGAGTTATGTGGCAAGATGGAGGATAGCGAGTGTGACAATGCACAAGTAAAAATGTTAACAATTAAGATTGTTTGGTTTTTCAGCTGGGGCTTTTGTACTCTAATTTGCTCAGGGGTTTTGCTTTGTCAAACACAAACTGCATCCCAAGGCTTCGGAATACTTGGATTCAGATGAAGGAAGATCCTTGAGTTTTACTATTTTCCAAATTGTGGTTATGCTCCTAGTGAATACTCCTTGAAAACACAGTTGCTCACAGAAGAGAATAGTGTTGTATCATTTCCATGACATATCTGATGCTTTGTTTTCACATGTGGATATATAAAAAGAACAATTAAAAGACTAAAATTCCCCAGTCTGCAGCTTCTCTTACCTCACTGTCGTGATGCTTCACAATCTGCAGCTCAAAGAATTCCTCCTCCTCCTCTGCCACCAGAGTAGCATCCCAGCCTCCTGCCTCAGGGTCATCCAGGTTATCCTGGGAGCTGAAGTCATCAGCTACAAACAGGAGGGGATGTGGAAGGTGAGGAAACACAGAGTAATCATCCCTTTTAGAAAACATCCAGCAAGTCATGAATTCACATTTTCACCCCCAACTCCTCAGCTTGGCTACTTAGACATCACCTACAAAATTAAAGCTCCTGCATTGTTCCACTTCAAAAAAAAAAAATACTCCCATTTCTATGCGAAAGTGTGCACAAGGATTTGGGGGCACAGACTCCAAAGTGCCTAACAAAGGGCAGGAATCTCCCCCCGTGGCAAACACCCCCTCCTTGCCCATGGGTGGATTTGCAGCACTGAGCTCACTCGGCATTAAGTGTGTGGTGGTGTTAAAATGAGCTGCTGGTTCAACAGGAGAAAACACACTACTCTTAGATCATGATTAAACAAACCCTTAATCTGGGTTTTGAGAAGCTCAGCCTGTCCTGGCTGGAGTTATGAATTATTAACCAGCTCCTCTCTGAAGCCATTGGATCCATGGATGTGCTGTCCCAGGTGGACAAACCACCCGTGTCAGGAGACTGCAGCCCAGATCTCCCCACAACAGGCTGAGTGTCACCTCCCCTTCTCACCCGACACTTCCACCCAAAAGTTAACCCTTTCAAACATCCTGGCAAGGATTTGTCCAACTGACTGCTCCCTGGACTGCTTTGGGGCTGCCACTTTCTTGGTTCCAACTTCCCATCTTTGGTAGGACCATGTGACAAACACACGGCTCAAACTGGATCTTGTACCGGGATGTACGGGAACACAGGATGACCAAAACCTATGGTTCCTCCCATACATAACACTGAGTATTTTGGAGCATTAAGCAGTATGTTTCAGGAAAAATGGGCACTTCTCCAATGAATCCACCTGCCATTCCAGGCATTTTTAATTTGATGAGCTTGCTTCAATTCTGTAGCATTCATTGGCTGGACAAAGTTTGTTTTCGAAGTACTCTGTCATCTTAAGAACCACTTACCATTCAAGTCAAGGAATATAACAGGAATGTGGGTTTCCATACCAGCCACAGGCGTCCTAAAATGCAAGACAGGGACAACAGTGGCATTTAAAGTAACAGAGATTTACCCAGCACACGTCCCTGATGATCCAAACCCCCAGGACACTGCACTCAGTCTGCAATTTTTAGCCAGACCATTGATAACCCTGGCAAACCTCTTTATTTTAATTTACTGCTGCAGATTCCGAGAGACTCAGATAAATTAGTATTTCGTTTATACCACCTCTCTTTGATTTATTATCTTCTTTGACCTCTGCTTTCAGAAACGTTTTCTCCCTCTCAAACACTAATAGCAAAATTAAGTTTATTTACTCTGACACACACACTCGTGAAATGCAAACCTCTCTACTTTAGTGATGGCAAGGAAAACGGGGAAGAGAGAATCAGGAAAGTCAGTCTCAAAGTTTTTAAACTAACACTGATGCTGCCTCTCCACACAGTTATTACTCTTTCTTATAAAACACATATTCAAGAGCCAAAACTGATGAATTTATAGTGAACAAGAGCAGGCTGGAGTCGTATGTAATATATAAAGTGCTTGAATCATACTGAACATTTCCTCTGGTGCAAATGTGTGCAAACCAGATTCTTCCTGGAGCAAGTTTCCTGCAGCTCCACTGTTTTCAAACCTAGTGAAACGCAACCATGTGAAAGTTGTTGTGTTTCCAACAAGAACTTGATCTTTTTTATGTTTTAGAAGCCCTGACAAACTTCAGCTTAAAACTCCATGAGACTCAATTCCCATCAATAAATCCTGTTAGAGGTTTGCTCAGAGAAGACGAGGTTTGAGGTGGAACAACCCTGAATCCTTATCTGCAGTTGTTGCTCACAGCTGATCCAGCACAGCAGCCTCACTCTAGTGCTCTCTACTATTTTTAATGTTCAGAAAATCACATGGAACACTTGCTGACTAAACAGAGTTTGTTCTCAAACCAGGAGCGCAACAAAATGCTCCTGGAGATGCAGTTTTATGGTGAGGGGGCAGCCTTTTAAGTGAATGAACTAGGTAGTTAACATATTAGCTAATTTTTTTAAATGGCCAGTGCAGTGGTAATAAATATTGATTCCTTTTTTCAGAAGGTTATAATTACATTCTGATCAATAACAGCATCGTTTACCAAACAGCATTTCTGGATTTCAGAGACACAACCTGATAAAATAATTTAAGCAAGAGGCCTAATTTTAACAACTTTGCTCATGCAGGGTACAGAGGCCAGATTGAGGAGAGAAAAAAAAATGGCCCCAATCCAAAGCCAGGGATGGGCTGTGCATCACTTTTACATTCCTCCTACGGAAATGGATGTTCCTACCACTCTGCTGGAGCTCCAGGGATCCCACTGCCAGCAGAAGGAACCATCACAGCGTTCCTTTCTTCCGTCAGGGTCAGCCTCATCTCCAAAAGCTGAGCCTCCCGATCCGCATCGTCCTCTGTTTTATCTGGAAGCAGGATGTCAGTCAGGACAGCACAGCAGCTCTGAGGGCCTCTGGCCAGTGGCAGTGATTTTATACCACCCGTGACAGAATAAACCCTGCTCTGCCCACAATTCAGCACACAAAGAAACACTCCAAAGCAACAAACAAGTCTAACTTTGATTTCACCCCCAAAAATTACTGCAGAGTTCAGAGATCCAGCTCCCCATCAACTTCTTCTCTAAATTTGACAATATATTAAGGTTAAAAGTGTGTGCAGATCTCTCAACCTTTTACTATTACTACTTTGAACAGCTTTTTCCTCACCAGGCTTCCCCACGAGTTTCTGCAGTTGCTGATCAAGGTACTCCTGGCGCTTTGTTAAGGCACAGAGCCACTTCCTACGGAGCCTCTCCAAGTCCCTGTCCTGAAAAGGGGGGAAAAAAAAAATCACATTAAATACTGCCCTAGGAAAGCCAAGGTTTCCTTATTGTGGCTTGCACATTTCCTCAACCCTTCTGCTTATCCTACACCCAAGCAGAAAAGGAAGACAGAGCCCTTCAGACACATCCAAACTGTTCAACTTTCCACATCTTAGTTGAAGTATTTTTGATTGCCACCTCTTTAGTTGTTTTTCTGTACTACCCAGCTGAAAAAACCTTAATTTTATACAAGTCTTTGTCCCCAAACTACTCCAAAACTCATGAACCACTGGAGCTGGAAACCCCAGTCCTCACCACTCCCCTCAGTGTTCAGCAGCCTCACGTCAGGAATCCGTCCCCGCCCCACATCATCCCACTGCCCCCACTTATGGCATTTGAAAATGAACCTTTTAAAATAATTTTTCTCAAGTGCTCATGTCCTTTAAACAACCCCCAAAACACCACATTATCCTCAAGAACATTCAGTTCCTCCTTTAATGCTTTAATCTAAAAATTTCTGCATTTCTAAGAGAGAATTTAAAATTTTTACCTGGTAACTGTCCATTTCATCCTCTTCTTCCTAGGCCGAAACACACAAAACCACGCCATCAATACATTTTTTTTGATAGCAGGAAGCACACTGAATGCAAAAGGTGTAACTAATTCCAGCAATATTAACAGTCCTACATAAAAGTCTGAGCTTAGCAATGGCATGGTCACAGAATTAAAACACACTGACACCCCATTCATTTGCTGCTATCACCTCATCTCAACACCAACCAGAACAATCCATAATTATAATGGAAAAATTCACAGCAACCTAACTATTAGAAGTCTTAATAATTGAAAGGAAGTGGAATACAAGAAGGAAACAGGAGAAACAGCTTAAAACCTGTTGATCCTGGACAGCAAAGAAAAATGCTCTATTTTACCTCTAAGACTTAAGTGAGAATGTTCTAGCAAGTGCTGAAAAATCGAAGTCTGATACAGAATCCCAGAGTGGTTAAGGCTGGAAAAGACTTTTAAGATCATCAAGTCCAACCATCAGCCAGCACCACCATCCATGGTCAGCACTGAACCTCAAAGGTGTTTTCTGAACACTTCCAGGGATGGGGACTCCAGCACTGCCCTGGGCAGCTGTGCCAGGGCTGGACAACCCTTTCCATGAAGGAATTGCTCCAAATATCCAACCTGACCCTCCCCTGGCACAGTCTGAGGCTGTTCCCTCTCCTCCTGTCCTGTTCCCTGGGAGCAGAGCCCGACCACCCCCTGGCTGCCCCCTCCTGTCAGGGAGTTGTGCAGAGCCACAAGGTCCCCCCTGAGCCTCCTTTT